>OY288109.1:57650336-57959426 GCA_958431115.1 Syrphus vitripennis
TGTACTCAAGCTTTGGACGGATGTAGGTTTTATAGATAATAGCCAGATCAGACGGGGAAAAAAATTTCTTGCACCGTCTTAAGAAACCCAAACATCTTGCGGCATTTTTGGCGACATCGCATATGTGCTCGTTCCACGAGAGGTGGTCAGTGATGCACATACCGAGAATCTCGAGATGTTCGGTCTCGTTGATGCAAGTGCCACTCATGGACAGTGGCAAGGGGGGTATATCTCGCTTCGACGATACAAGACAGCATTGGGTTTTCGAAGCATTAAACTCTACGCGGTTTATAATTCCCCATTGTACAATGCTGTTTAAGTCAGAGTTTAATGAGCTTATCATATTTTGCCGCTGCAGTTCCACATCCGAAGAGGAGGGATGTGAGTCTGGAAACGAATAAGAAAAGCTAAGGGTGCTATCGTCGGCGAAACAATTTATTGGATTAGATGTTACAGACAAAAGATCATTAATGAAAATGAGGAAGAGGGTTGGAGACAAAACGGAGCCCTGGGGCACACCAGCATTTATATTATGGGTTTCAGACTTGAAACCGTCCAATACAACTTGTATGGAACGGTTCGAAAGAAAGTTTCTAATCCAACGAAGAAGGGATTCATCGATACCGAAAGCACGCATTTTCGATAAAAGAGCAAGATGCCAGACTTTATCAAATGCCTTTGAAATATCAAGTGCAACAATCTTACTTTCTCCAAAACGATGTATAGATTTGTTCCACTGTTCGGTGAGATAAACCATCAGATCACCAGTGGACCTGTTGCTGCGAAAGCCGTACTGCCGGTCATTAAGAAGCTTTCGGTCTTCGAGATATTTCTTGAGCTGATAGTTTATCAGCGTTTCCATGACCTTAGAAAGAAGGGACGTAAGTGCAATCGGACGATAATTGGAGGGAGAAGAAGATTCGCCTTTTTTTGGGATTGGCTGGACAAATGCTGTTTTCCAACTGCTCGGAACGAGCCCAGAAGAATAGGATAGATGGAAAAGCTTACGCAAGGGTTTTGCCAGCGTGGAAGAACACCTCTTCAGAATAATAGCGGGGATACCATCCGGACCAGCGGATTTATGTATGTTGAGATTCTTTAGGACTCTCGCCACAGCACGAGTGCGGAAGAAGATTTGTCCCATAGAATCATTGACGCGCTCAAGAGCTGGAGGAGTCATGACACTCTCTGGCAGCGAAGAGTTGGAGGCGAACTGCCTAGCAAAAACGTTAGCTTTTGCGAGAGAGCTAACAACTGGAGTGTCATTGTCAACGAGCGTTGGGACCGAGGAAGAAGAAGAATTCTTCATATTTTTCACAAATGACCAAAAATTCTTACTGCCTTTGGGACATTGCAGTATTTTTTGCCTTAATTTTTGGTCATGCAAAAATTTGGTCCTTCGAATATGGGCATTGCAGGCCTTCCTGGCTTGTTTAAACTTGTTCCGGTTTTCCTCAGTTGGGTTGGCTCTAAAACACCGGAACTTTACATCTTTTTCCCTGATAACCTCTTTACAGCTTGGATCAAACCATGACTTTTCCTTAGGTTTAATGCTTTTAACCCTATTCGGGATAAAAGTTTTCATACCCACAATAATCATATTAGTAATCATATCTGTGCTGGAGTCTACGTCACTATCGAGGAAACATAGTGACCAGTTAAAGATCCGGTAAAAGTTGTTGAGACCGTCCCAGTTGGCTTTCTCGTATTGCCATACGGTTCTCTTCGGAGCTCTTTCTTTAACTGGATTAGTTTGACACGAGAAATTTGCAGATATAATACTATGGTCTGACCTGCCTAGAGGCGTTAATACATTGATAGTGTATTTATCAGGGTCAGTCGTAAGGAACAAGTCAAGAGTATTTTCCGCTTGGCCATCAATATCCGATATTCGAGTGGGCTCGGTGACAAGCTGAGTAAGGTGGTTAAACTCAGCAAAGATCTCAGCACACATTCCTTCGGGTGTTGTCTGGCCCGAATGGAGAAGCCACGAAGAATTGTGTACATTGAAATCGCCCGTAATAACGATTTCAGTGTGAGGATACAGGGATACAATTCTTTGAATGGAGTCAGACAGAGCGTCAAATTCGTGAGAAGTTGAAGCTCTGTCCAAATTTGGGCTTCGATAAAGAAAGCAGTAGTGAATGATGTGCTTATTTACGGAAAACTTAAACCACATAAAATTGAAAAAAGGGTTGGAGCAGCGTCCATATTGTGGTAAGAGTTGATAAGCAACATCATTTCTAATGTAGACGGCGAGACCATGGTGGGAGAAGAATAAAGGCACTAAGCAATACCCATGAATAAAAAATTCAGTAGGGTCGGAATTCTCACCTACTTGGGTTTCACTCAGTGCCAATACAGCTGGCCTGTTCGAAACAGTGTGGATGTACGCAGCAAGAAAATTAATTCTTAGCCCACGAATATTGCAATAATCAACACTGAAATTGTCAATCATTACACGTAAAAGAATGAAAAAGACCAAAACAGACGATATCAAAAGAAATACTAAGTTGAATACAGGAATTCTTCACGATTCAGCGCCACTATTAGTGTTATGCCTTAATGGCAGCGTGAATCGATCCGACCCTGGAATTCAAATAGCAAATCTTTAATCCGTTATTGACGAAATATCATATGCTTACATTGAATAAGTATAAAAAAAAAACTCAATGCAATGCAGTGCATATGATAACCCATCAACTGTACGAAGGGGAAACAAAGAGAAGGGAATGATGGAATTATGTACTCACTGCGCTCTTGTGGCTATCGGGTATTTTTTTTTTGTTGCCTTTTTTGTGGGTGCATTTTTTTTGTTTGTGTTGTTTTTGTTGTTGTTGAACACTTGTTTAATTTTAATATTTATTATATGTTTATTTTTGTGTTTATTCTTTTTATTGTTTTGTGTTTATTGTATTTTGTATGGTTTGTTTTTTGGTAATGGACGCGATGGACTTAGACGGGACAAAAAAAAATAACGACAAGGGACACAAGCACTGCACAAGCACAACCACTCTCTTTGAACACTTGACATTACTGATAAATAAATGCACCGTGTTATCTTTTAGCGAAGCATTTAGTTGATGTTTTCAAACCTTTAGTTGGGTTGAAAGAACATCATATAAAGGATTCTTCCCATTTTGTATCGATTCTTGGTAGCTTAAAACTAGAAGAGGATGAAGTCATGGTGAGTTTTGACGTTGAGTCTCTGTTTACAAATGTACCCGTTCAAGAGGTCCTGGCTGTCATCCGTGAGAGTATCACAACTTCCGGCATTAACGACAAATATATGCCGCTTTTAGAGTTCTGTTTGTCATCAGGGTATTTTTGCTTCAACAATAAGTTCTATTTGCAAGTTGATGGCGTTGCTATGGGCTTACCATTAGCTCCCCCTTGTTGCAGATTTTTGGATGGAGCATTTTGAGGAAAAGGCCCTGAGCAATTTTGCAGAAAAACCTAAAATATGGTTGAGGTATGTGGATGATACGTTTTGCGTCCTAAAAAGATCCATCATAGTGAGTTTTTTGGAACATCTTAACTCACAACATCCAAAAATCAATTTTACGATGCAAAAAGAAAAAGACAATTCCATTGCATTTTTGGATGTAAAAGTGATAAGGCGAATGGATGGGAACATTAGGGCACACCGTCTATCGCAAAGAAACACACACAAACAGATACCTACGTCCTACATGCTACTTCCCATCACCACCCGGCAAATTTAAGATCTGTTGTCTCGACACTTTTTCAACGGGCGCATAGAATATGCGACAATGACCATCTGACGGCTGAATTGAGTCTTGTGGACAACGTCCTGAGAGCAAATGGCTATTCAAAGAGGCAAAGAACATGGAAGCCAGCGGCGCCACAGGAAAGGGACGAGAGTCTCCTGAACAAAAAAGCTTTCTTACCATACGTCAAGGGTGTAACAGATAGAGTTGGTAAAATTCTTATAAGATAAAATCCATATTTATACCACCAAAAAAGTTAAAAAACTATCTGGCGTCACCAAAGGATCAATTTCCCCTCCAAACACCAGACGTGTATGCTGTCCCTTGTAGCTGTGGGTTTTCGTATGTTGGACAAACGCAAAGAAGTATTGCTACACGTTTAAAGGAGCACATTAGTGCCGTGAACAAAAAACAGCGGGAAAAGTCGGCAATTTGTGAGCACATCTTTGACAATCAAAATGAACCTCATTGGATTCGTTTTGACCAAGCTAAGGTTTTAGCTCATGAAACGCATTATGTGCCACGTTTGGTACGTGAGGCTATTGAAATTAAAAGCCATCTAAATTTCAATCGCGACGACAGTTTTAAACTCTCACGAGCGTGGGATCCCATCATCAACATCACACGGGCATCCCCGATTAATATCAAAACACCCTGCGATGTAGTGAGTATCGTTTGCTCCCAACAACCTTCACCTCAACAACACGAAGAGATAGAACGGTCTACGCAACGCTACAACCTGCGTAGCCAATCTAATAATAATTAACATTTCAACAGCAGTTTCCCGGTGACCACGCTCAATGCAATTTCATGCGAAACGTTCGGGTGAGTTCCTAATTGCACTCTATATTTTTAAATAACGCGATCAATCCGAAAATACCTATTTATTAATTATGTCAAACAATCGCGAAAACCTTAAAAATTATAAAATAACTTATATGTTTATAGAAGTGTGTGACTGTGTGATGTGATACCCAAAAAACAATTTTACCAAGCAACTTAAGCAAAGGGAAATATAAAATTAAAGAATTCGTACCATATAAGATTTTCTGTTGATAGGTATTAAACTTTTGATTTTTTTTTAGACTTAATGTTCCTAATTGCTTGGCGTAAGATATTCTTTTGAAAGCATTTATGATCATCCAAGTATTATTTTTTTATTATTTGGTACTTTATTAATGCATTCTAAAATTTACAATTATTTTGTTTAATAAATAGGTACATTTAAGCATGGCTTAGCCGTCTGCCGAGAAATGACAACAAATTTAATTTAAAAGCGTTTTAAAATTATGCATATTTGCAAATATTTAAATAAGAAAGAAAAAAAAAAAAAAAGAAACTGTGAATTTGTTATTCATTTCAGAAATTTTCATTTATGATTCTTGTTCTATAATTGAGCGCTGTGTGACAATAAGAAGCAAGTTTACCCCAATTTTCAGTATCGTTGAGGATAAGTTTTACGTCTTCCATGTTCATCAGATTGACTCCATAATGATTTCGCCTTATTTCTTTTAAGATAGGACAGGAACCAAGAAAGTGCATTACGTCTTCATTTTCCCGAGTGTTGCATAGGCAGCAGATTGATGCACTATCTTGGCGATGAGGCATGTGGTTGAACTTGATTAGTTCTCCTCTCACTCGAATTACCATAGAAATTTGTGCAGTACTGAGGCCAAGATTGAGATAATTGATCTGTTGGTGTTCGAGTTGTCGATACATAAAACGTGTTGGTGAATTTTCAGCTTGTGTTATGCTCTCCATTTTGCTTGCCTGTTTCACATCAAGAACGAATTTTTGTCTTTCCACTCTGGGATATTATTTTCGTGAGGTCTAGCATAATATTGTATTTGGCTGCGGTGTTCTCCCAGTCCTTGTAGAACATTGTTTTCGTTCTTAGTGCCTTCTTGACGAGAACCTTCGTAAGTCGTGAATCGTCTTCCTCGCTTAGAACTTTGGTCACATAGTTCATGTTAAGTTGTAATGTGAATACATAAAGAGGTGACATTCCACTTTCAATTTGAAGCATATAATTGGGAGTTGTTGTTGGTATTCGCAAGAGTTTTTTCAAGAAGAAACGCAACAGTTTTTCTACATCTTCGTAGTATTTGACACCCCACACTTGTCCGCAATAGCACATTATGGAGCGCATCACAGCTTCGAAAATCTTTATTTTTGTTTGTAATCCAACCCTAGAGTTAGCCATAAGATTTTCCCAAGTTGTATTGACGGCTTTTTTCGACTCAGCTAGTTTCCCTTCAAAATGTTTTTTAAAAGAAAGGTCATGATTTATCGTAACTCCTAGGTACCCGTATGATTTGACAACTTCCAGATCCTCACCACCATATTTCCATTTTTCGTATCCAGCTAATCGGCCTCTTCCTTTTCTGAATACAAGGACTTTAGACTTCGCTGTGTTTATTTGAAGACAGTTGTACTTGCAGTAATTTTCTAATTCGTTGATCATTACATGCAGAGAGCTGTGTGATTCTGCTAAGATTACTAGATCGTCGCAAAAAGTAATGTGGTGATTTTAATACCTTCAACAATGACTCCTGCTGGCAGGCACTCTGAGATATCCAAAAACAGAGAGAAAATTAGCGGACTTAGCAAGCACCCCTGTCATACACCTATTTCAATTCCAAACCAGTCTGACGTCTCCTTCCCATTCCATATCGCCGATTTGTTGGCACTGTAGAGATTGATCAGGATATTCAGAAACTTTGTTGATACACCAATTTGGGAAAGTTTGTAAAAAAGACAGTTTCTGTTGATCGTATCAAATGCCGCACGAAAGTCTATGAAAAAAGCATATAATTTTTTACCTCTATTAAGGTAGGTTTGTGCTATAGTTGTAAGATTAAATATCTGATCTACAGTAGAATAATGTTCTCTAAACCCCGCCTGAAATTGGCTTAATTTTCTATTCTCTTTGACCCATTTTGTTAGGCGTGCGTTTAATAAGCCAGTAAAAATTTTCGCTATAGTATTCATAAAAGAGATTCCTCTATAGTTTGCTGCATTATTAGGATCACCTTTCTTGAATATTGGGAAGATTATTGACTTCTGATACTCCTCAGGTACCTTTGCTTCTTTATATGTATAGTTTAATGATTTAAGTACTTTTTCAAGAAAATTAACTGTGCCATTTTGGAAGAACTCATAGGGGATTCGATCTTCGCCTGGCGCTTTATTTTGTTTTGCTTTACGCAACACTTTAAAAAGCTTTTCGATGTTGAAGTGTTGTGGAACTGCATACATATATGTGACATGTGGTCCCTCAGGATTCAGCATTGTTCGAAAATGGTTTTTGAGAGAGTCAATATCAACTCGGGTGCCAACTCTATACGCGTTTCCGTTGAGTTTTCTCGCAATGTTCCAAAACTCTTTACTACTCGTAACTTCAGCTATTTCACTCGCCATTCCATTAAAATATATGGTTTTCTTGGATTCACAAATTGTTTTGTAATAAGAATTCGCTTCAATATACATATGTTTTGATGTGTCTGTGTTCAGCTGTCTGAACAAGTTGAGAGATCCAAGCGATTTTTTTCTAGCTTTGAAGCATTCTTCATCAAACCAAGGTTGCTTTCTTACTACTTTTTTGTTGCTTGTTTTTGATTCCATTATGGGGGAGAGTACGATAACTTGGGCGCCGAAAATTGATCACAAAAAAGTAATTAGTAATTTTCAATTTTCCCGAAAACTAGAAGACATAAAATAATCTAGTTTTCAGTTTTTGATAAGGAATCAATAAGAGCACCGAATTCTATAAAAAAAATTTATGTGAAATCTTATGGTTTTCAGAAATTACACTTCAAACTTTTTTTTTTGTGTTTTTTTTCCGAATTTTGTGTTTGAAACTGATTTTTTCGAAAACTGTGTATAATTTTTGATTGATTCAAAAAGTGGCTTATAGTACAAAATACTGGCTGTAAATAACAATATTAAACTTAACTATAAGTATTACCGTTATTTTTTAATGATTTTTTTTCCACTTTTAGTACCCTTTTCATAAAATTGCCCCTCCCGCCCAAACGGGGCAAGATAGACCCCCCTCCCATAGTAAAAAATGCTTGTTTTGGACCCCTCTACAAAAAACCGTTATCAATTTTCGGCGCCCAAGTTATCGTATTCGTGCCCCATTATGTATTTGATTAAACTTGTCAGAATACTAGGGTATAAAAATGCATGTTCCCACTCAATTTCGAGTATTGTGACGTATTCATCTAGTTTGCGATGGTACTCATAGACCCAATTGTCTTTCCAAATAAGTTTTGGTAGTAGTGAAAGCTTTTCCGTAACAGGATTGTTTGTTTCTGTTGCACATTCAATAGATAGCGGCAGGTGATCTGAAAAATGTTGGGATGCTACTTCCATGTCCTGTATCAGCTTGTGCCAACTTCCATTAACGCATAATCAATTACGGAGCATCCGTTTCCTTTAACAAACGTAAATTCACCATTACTATCGCTTGATGTTCTGCCGTTTAAAAGGCATAAGTTAAAAGAGTCGCATGCTTCAGTAAGTTGTTTGCCTTTAGCATCCGTAGTTTCATCTTTAGACTTTCTAATAGCGTTGCAGAAACACTCATATTCTCCTTTCATTGTAGGCGCTACTTGTTCTTTTCCAACTCTAGCATTAAAGTCACCAACTAGTAGCATATTTTTACAGCCTGTAGTGAGTAAGCAATCGATTAAATCATTATATTCCATTTGCCAGTTGCAACAGTTTATGTAGACTGGACAAATCTCCAAATGTTCTCCCTTGCTATCTAGTTTTACAAAATCTATATTTTCTCTCTTTATAAAGCAGCAATTTGTTTTTGACGAAAATTCTTATTTATCCCAAAAACCGTTCCCTCACTTGCTCTTCCTGTTGTATGTGTTCGGATTGCAGCACTCCATAACAATTCCAATTCTTTAAAACTATTTTCAAAATGTTCATAATTTTCCATTAAAAAAGTTTCATATAAAAAAAATATTTCATGTTTTTAAACATATTCCAAAAAATCTAAAAATTTACTTTTATTTTTTATTCCAGCTACATTATACATATGACAAGATACTAAAATTTAAATAATTTTTTGATTTAACTACTTTAATACTAGGGCAGACGGCAACACTATCAGGAATGAGTTAAAGGTTGGATTTGTGTCTCGGATACGAGATCAGCTAGAAATGACATTGTAGATGTCCCTGCTGTCGTTGGGGAGGTTCTTCTTGTTTGTATTCTTGCCACTGTCAATACCAGCTGATTGATGATTTCTTCTCCATCACCATCTCAATCTTTCCAACAAAGTTGACTATTGTCATCATAAAAGAATGTTTTGCCTTCGACTTGTATATATTCGCCTTTAAGAGCCCTTCACCTAAAAGTGGGAACTAAAAGTAGAACCTATTGATCCGAGTTCTTCACCAATGTTAGGTTTAAACATCAGATATGCATTCCAAACCAATCCACAAAAAGAACACTCACCCATTGTACATTGTATCATTGTATATGAATTTGCATAGTACTCTCATAAACACGTTCCACACACAATGATGCATTGTATATAAATTTGCATAGTACTATCATCAGCACGTTCCACCACGTCGGCCCCAAGCGATCACAGCTGTTTCTCTGGATCTGGTTGCTGTTTCTGTGTATATACAAGTGCGCCCCCAGACCACCACACAACACAACTAAAAATCATCGTGATGATAGTACTATAAGTTTTATATACAATGCACTCACCACCATTCACTTGGTACTCAGTAAAATATCCAATAAGTGAAAGCAAGACAAAAGTTTATTACGATCGCTAATGTTGAAAAGAGTAAAAATATTTTTCCAGATTCTTTATGTGTACCTACGTATTTTGTTTTCTATATACATATACCTCTCAAAAACTAGTTTGGTTGGTTTTGGTATTTTTCTGTATTATTCGCTTGCTTGGTGTGACCAAGTAGGCTGCCGTAAAATTTGTTTCATTAATTTTTTTGTGTATATTTTTTTGTTTTCACTATGTAAGATTGTAAGTCCTTTTATGGACACTTAATTTGTTGTATTATTCTGCAATACGAAAATTATAAATCGATTTTTGTTCAAGATTTTTAAAATATGAAATAAGCGTTTGAAATACATATGACACTTTTACCCTTTACGTGTCGTAAATTCATAGCAATTGGACATACCAATTTGACTGATTGAGATTTGTTTTTGCTTTTACATATGGCGATTGAGAAGAAAAAAAATTCAGACGAAAAATATTTATTTTAGACTGCCGAAGCCGATGCCAATAATATTGAGAAAAAGTAGGATAGTAGGGGTGGATGCATGTTAGGATGTAATGTTTGATTTTTACATTTTGAAGAAAACTAGGTACCAATTTGAAATTGTGACTAAAAAAATAAATAATTGATTCGAAAAAAAAATTTCAGGTCTCATTGGAATGAAAGTAAAACCATTCTGTATTTTATATCAAGAAGGGTCTTCGAAGTGTCAAAATAATAAAATAATAAGCAAATCGATTTAATTCAATATTAGATTTTATTTCTATTCAATGAATAATTTTACATTTGTTTTAACCTACACCTACTTGAATTTATTTGTTTATTTTATTTTAGTTTATTTTTGTTATATAATTATAAAAGAAGAAAGACAAAAAGAAACAACCCTTTCTCAGTTATTTGAGGGAGCACGTACTTTCATACCACGAGGGACCCGTGGATCTACTAGTTCTGGTAAAAGCCAATCCATATAAAAAGATGAAAGTTTAGTCACCATTTGAGTTTCCCAAAAGTCGTCATCCTTTTCAACTCTTTCAACGTATAGATCATATTTGCTGCTAGTCCAAACTGCAGACATTCTTTTGGGAAATATGCAATTGCCCTTGAATTTGATAATAGTAAATATGGGTCTTATTAATTCCTACGCAACCATCATCTGAAACTGTGATGAAATTTAGTTTCTTGTCTTTGATGGCTGCAATTGGATCCAATTCAGCAATTGAAAAGGGGCATTTGATCTCGCAAATGGTGTTTACATCAATAATTCCATCTGGTGATGGCGGTCAGCCATCAGCCGAATAGGGGGAATAACATGTAGCATACGAAAACATGCACGTGCCGTAACTATTCGGGACTGGTGGAAGTGTGATCATAGCCTCTTCGCGGCGGCCGCTAGAAACAAACCCCAAAAAGGTTTGGCTAATATGATCAGGCTATTTCCACAGGTTGGCAACAGGTTAATTCCCTGTTCCGTAAAACTAAAAGAATTACGAGACCGTCAACAAGCCTCGGAAACGGACTGATCTCACGACGACAACCCTTGCAACGAAAACGGAACAACGATTTACGAATTTTCTTATGGAACGTACGATCGCTCTATAGAGCTCGAGCTGCTCAGCAGCTAGCCGATACCCTGTCAAAATATAAAGCTGACATAACAGCACTGCAAGAAATAAGATGGACAGGGAATGGTGTTTTGCAAAAGAAATAATATGACTTATATTACAGCTGTCATACAAAACACCATGTGCTCGGGGCTTCCTGCTTCCTGGTCAGCGAAAAAATGAAGTCTACCGTCATCGGCTTTAACGCTATAAGCGAAAGGCTATGCACCCTTCGCGTGCGAGGCAAATTCAAGAACTTCAGCCTCATTAACGTTCACGGACCTACAGAGGAGTCCTCAGACGAAGATAAAGAGACTTACTATGAACAAGTCGAGAGGGCCCTCCATGCCTGTCCAAGGTATGATGTTAAAATCATCCTTGGGGATTTGAACGCTAAAATAGGTCGGGAGCCGGTATTCAGGCATTACGCAGGCACCCATAGTTTGCATGAGAACACTAATGACATTGGACTTCGAGTCCTAGAATTGGCAGCATCGAAAAACATGGTCGTTGCGAGTACCAGGTACCCGCGTAAAGATATCTACAAAGCCACCTGGGTATCACCTGATGGAGCCACTCGTAACCAAATTGACCACGTGTTGATAGACCGTCGCCACTACTCGAACTTGATGACGGTACGAACGTACCGAGGTGCCAATATCGACTCGGATCACTATCTTGTTGGTATGGTTTTCCGAGGGCGGATTGCCTTGCGAAGACGTATTGCTTCCGCCGATCAGGTTCGAATCAACACGGCTGCACTACGCAATGAAAACACCAGTAACACCTTTGGACTTGCGTTAGGACTCGCCCTAGAACCACTCGATCCAGGGAGAGTAAGTCCTGGAGCCAGTATGCTGGGCGTAGATGAGAAGTGGACACTCCTAAAAAAAAAATACTGTCATTAGTACTGCCAATTCCATCTTAGGCAGCAGTCGTAGAAGTCGGAACGACTGGTTTGATGATGAATGCAAGCTAGCGACTGAACGTAAGAATGTTGCGTACCGAGCAATGCAACAATCTCATAGAACGCGGGCACGCGAAGATGAATATAAAGAGCTCAGAAGAATAGAAAAACGGCTTCACAGACAGAAAAAATCAGCCTGGGAGAAGAACATCATCTGTGATTTAGAAAGAAGCCGAGAGCGAGGTCCGCACCAGGCGCGGAAGTTCTACCAATCCGTCCGAAACATGACGCAGTACACACCACGCTGCACTTACTGCAAGGACGGAGAGGGAAATCTGATCACCGATCCCCAAAGCATACTGGAGCGATGGGAAGTGTACTTTAATGAATTGCTAAATGGTCAGCTCACTGCAGAAGTAGAGGCTCCACTACTTCAAGAAGATTACCCTATGTTACCGCCACCAAGCATAGAAGAGGTTGAGAAGGCTATAGCCCGGCTTAAGAAAAACAAAGCCCCGGGAGCCGATGGCATACCAGCCGAACTATTCCACCACTGCGGGCCAGCCTTACGCCAAGCAATTCATGATATTATAGTGCACGTATGGGAGCAGGAAGAAATGCCAGAAGACTGGCGAAAAGGTATAATTTGCCCCATACATAAGAAGGGAGATGTCACAACGTGCAGCAATTATAGAGGTATCACGTTGTTGAGTACCGCCTATAAGATACTCTCCTCTATCCTACAAGAACGGATAGCCCCATACGCTAAAACCATAATCGGCCAATATCAGTGTGGTTTCATTCCAGGCAAATCAACAACTGATCAGATCTTTACCCTTAGGCAGGCGATGGAAAAATGTCTAGAATTTAACATCCCAACATACCATCTGTTTATAGACTTTAAGGCCGCCTATGATAGCATAGCCAGGGTAGAACTTTACAAAGCCATGAGAGAATTCGGCATCCCAAATAAGTTGACACGACTTTGTAGGTTGACCATGACCAACGTAACAAGCCAAGTAAAAATAGCCGGATTGCTATCCAGACCAATCAACATCTTTAATGGACTCCGACAAGGGGATGGTTTGGCCTGCCTCCTCTTCAACCTGGCGTTGGAGAAAGCAATCCGTGACTCTGGCACGGCAACAAGAGGGACCATCGTCAACAGGTCCAGCCAGATACTGGCTTACGCAGACGACATTGACATCATCGGAAGAACCGAACAAGCTGTACACGATTCCTTCATCCAGATCGAGCAGGCGGCACAAAATCTGGGGCTGCACATTAGTGAAGGTAAAACAAAGTACATGGTGGCGTCGAATGCGAGAAGAACAGTTGGTCAAACAATCAAGGTAGCGGAGCACGAATTTGAAGTGGTGCAATCCTTTAAATACCTTGGGTCAATAGTAGCAGCCGATAATAATATAGAAGAAGAAATACGCAGGCGGCTGCTCAATTCCAACAAAGCCTACTATAGTCTGTCAAAGCTCTTCAAATCCAGAAATCTCACCATAACTTCAAAACTGCTGCTGTACAGGACCATGGTCCTGCCAGTACTCACGTATGGATCCGAGACTTGGGTGCTTAGCAAAAGACACTCCGACCTCTTAGCCGCGTTCGAGAGAAAAGTCTTAAGGAGAATTGTTGGCCCCATATGTGAGGAAGGGCGATTCCGGAGACGGTACAATCATGAATTGTACGCAATCTACCTTGAAGCAGACATAGTGACAAAAATTAAGCTCGGTAGACTCCGGTGGGCAGGGCACCTAGCTCGCATGAGTGAAGAGGAACCTGCTCGGAAAGTCCTTTGTGGTACATTTTATGGTAGACGACAGCGTGGTAGACCATGCTTGCGCTGGAGAGATGGCGTAGACCAGGACGCCCGAAGCCTTGGGGTGCGCAACTGGATGGCGTCGGCTCAAGACCGGGATAGGTGGAGAGACTTGTTGAAGGAGGCCAGGACCGGACCCCGGTTGTCGAGCCGATGATGATGATGATGCTCCAAGATAAGAGAACTGTTCGTCAATGAATAATCCGCTACCTTTTATTTGTTGACCGAGTTGAGTTTCCAGCTGTAATCTTGCCGCGTCTTCATTGATTTTTCCATACATTACAGACTTTGCAAAAATTTCCGTTGGATGAGCGAGTCTTTTTACATGTCCCTCAAATTTTTTGGCCTTGCAAATAGTGCCGAAGGAAGAAGCAGTCAGCATGAATTTTCTTGTCTCACTCCATTTGATGTTGTTTGTCTGGCCAATTGTTTGATGCTGTAGGAGGAATAGGTTTTTTTATTTGTCCTCAAGTCTTTTCAGAATGATTTCCTTTTCAGCAGCAAATTCTTCTGGACCCATATCTGGTTGCCTGGAACCATCTCCATAACCAATATCATTCGAAGTATAAGAACGGTTTATTCTGAAATATGTTCTCCGTTTGCCGTAAACTTTTCTTTTTCTCCCTCTTTTATTGCTTCTCAACCGACATAGCTCAACTTTCCGGATTCTGGCTTCTGGATTGGAACTATAAACTTGAGTATATTGTTCTGACATCTGACTCTTCGCGTTGAATTGAACTACAGCTGCAAAACATCTGTCATGAGAAAAAATAGTTTATTACAGAAGGTAATTATAAAATTCAAATTATTATATTGTTACAGGAATATTAAAAAATGTTATTTAAATTACTTACCGGTTAGAATATCCACTGCCAAAGGAAAAGTTTATCCTTTTTCCACCAAAAAGTTTTGCAACTATCGAGTTGAAATGTTCAGCCAGGTTATTGGTATATCCAAACAGAAGACTTTTAGCGTTCCAAATTAGTCGTCTCGTTGGGCCCATAATTGATTCATAAGTTCCGTCTTTACCATAAGAGGTTTCAAATTGGTGTTGTTAACGTTGCACCTTTCTTTTATGTACGTTGGACACTTTGCATGATCTCCAAAAACATGATGAATGACGTTTCTTATGTCTTGTTTGATTGCCAATAAGGAGCTTTCTTTTGTTTCTGTATTCATTCGTCTGTATTTTAATGCGCTTAAGATGTCTTTTCTTATCCGCTCCAAATTTTTTGTCAGGGCACCTTTCAAGCCAGTTTTTGCCCCTTTAGAAACAGCTTCCAGCTTGTTTCTAAAGTTCCTTATCAAATGGTTGCAACATTCAATTTTCTCCACTTTCCTTCCGTTGTAGGGATCATTTTCTAATATTTTTTTGAATGAACTGCTGTCTCCATCAGCAAGCATTGTAAGGTACCTAACACCGTTTATTTTAACACTGCACTTGAAAGCTTCAAGAAGAATGTCTGATTTCATCAGAGTTGAAGGTCCATCATAGTTTATATTGCAAGTATGATTTGGGCTTGCATGTAATCCTGTGTAAGTTGCATGATTTAAAATCATTTGCAGGTCAATTTTAACCCAACGCTCTCATGCATGTGTTCTCAATCAAAAAATGTGGGAAATACGGTTAATCCAGTACTTTGTCACTTTATTGTATGCTTAATGGACCGATAGTAAAAAAATAGTAAAAATAAAGTTAATCTTTTCATTCATAAATTTACCTAAGAATCCAATAACGTAAAAACAAAAATAAAAGGTTATTCTTAGAAGAAAGTAGTTTATGTTATCTTTGATTTTTGGAAAAACTACAAAACATTTTGACATCCGGTTTTTTTAAATTGCCCCACGCACCTAAACGGGGGAAATAGAATCTCCCCCATAAATTTTTCTTTTGTCTAAGTTCAACCTACACACCCTAGCCTTTTATGACACCTTATGCAAATCAATAAATAAATATGCTCTGACCCTACATATAACTAGGTATACTCGATAATCGAAACGCAATTCTGCGCTAACAAACCAAATGCTTTCAAACTTTTTACTTTCATTATTCAAATACGAAAATCTTATTATGATTTGATTGAGAACAACCTGACCTATAGTAACGTAAATCATAGTTACAGAATATACACAAAATAAAGAGAAAAAAAACCAACAAGCAGTAAATACAAAAAAAAAAAAAATAACAACAAAACTTCTACACTACACAAACATCAGGCAATAGTCACCATATCATATAAACAGACTGCATTTGTATTGTTAGGTACCTCCTTTGTATATGAAAACTATAGTACTCTCATGGTCATTGTATATAAAACTTATAGTACTATCATCACGATGATTTTTGGGTTGTGTGATGTGGTCGTCTGAGGGCGCACTTGTATATACACAGAAACAGCAACCAAAAAATTAGTAAGTGATGTGATCGCTAGGTGGCAGACGTGTGGAACGTGTTCATGAGAGTACTATGCAAATTCATATACAATGCTCATGGTGGAAGTCGAATGGGGCGACATCTAATGTATGCCGGCAACCCTTACTCTTTTTTTTTGCGGAGAGCTTATGGAGGTTTTAAATGATATTTATTGATATTTTTTGGATGCAATTATCCAAAAAATAGTCTCCACTTGCTCCTACCACCAATTTTCGACGCTTAAAGACTCACCAAATCGAATTTTACACCTCACATTTTGCAGCGCCACCACCAGGATCCGGGCAACCCTAAAAAAAACTCGCCATGAGAGTACTATAGTTTTCATATACAAAGGTACCTCTTTATCTACTGCCAAATTGTGTGCATCACACTGTTTGAATTTTTGTTTTATTTTACATGAAAACTCTACCGGTCATTTGGAGAACAAATAGAATCCAATGATTTGTGTCTTAGCTAAAATAATGAGATTTTATTTTGCGCAGACGTTTTAAAAATTCCATGTTTCACATAAAAATACAAGAAAATTCAACATTTTTGTTTCTGAAAATTAAGTTTAGAATGTCGGTTTGTTATTTTGGATCATAATTTTAGTAAAATTCATTAAACAAATATGTCAAAAACCGAATTGAAAAACAGTATTTTAAGTGTTTTTTAAGTCAATATATTTCAAAAACTTTTCATTTTTTCAAAAAATCAATTCCAACAATTTAAAGATATGTTTGTTACCTATTAGGAAATATCAAATTTGATTCACTCAGTCCAGTACTTTTTCTACAAAATTGCGCACAAATTAGCAGTTTTTGCTAATTTCTCAAAATATATATATATGTACATTTTTTCAAATATAACCCGCTGTGAGTCGATTTCAAAAAAAGTAATTCCAACAAGTTGAAGATAATGAATCGTTTTTTCATATAGCGTTTAAATTATTGTCATATGCACACAAATGACTTCAGGAAATTGCGCACCTTTTCACCATTTTCTCGTTTTTTCCTCAAATCTAGGGGAAGGCCTCTTAAGTAGAATTTTTAAGTTTTGATTTTTCGCCAGTAGATTCTTCTTCAAATTAAATATTCTCCTCCGACGATCGCGAACTGTCCTAGGTAGATCTCTACAAATTGAAAATCTAGGGTTTCGTAAAGTGCGAACTTTGGACATTATTGTTTTGGCATCTTCAGTGTTGTTTACCTGGATCAATATATTTGCCCCTCTCTCGTTTGCACGTCCCAGCCTTCTTGCATCTTTGAATAGTTCCATTTTATTTGCGTTGGTTTCCAGCAAATCTGCGCATATTTCTTTGGCACGTACAATTGGGTCGGCATTGGCATTTGGAGTTGTAAGTAAATGCACAATAATATTGTTTTCACATGCCTTTTTTGCCAGAAATTCCACCTCTCTTTCCCACGAGCAATATCTAAGCTGTGTTTTACTAAGAGCTTCCTGGGTTTCTTGCAGTTGCACTTGGGTGGCCATCATTTGGTTTTGCAGCACATCTATTTGAGCCTTTTGTTCTGCGATGTGGTTTTGGAGATCTACAAGATCTCCCTTAGTCGCGAGGTTGGCTGTTTTTCGGTCAAACAATTTTTGAAAATCCTCCACTGACATATCGCCCACACCCATTGTACAAGAGTTTTTTTTTGTTCGGATTTTGTGCTTCAGGTAACGTTTCACCTACCTTTCGCTTAAGCATATACAGGGTGAGTCATGAGCAATGCGACAAAATGCTAGGGCGTGTAGGTTGCGTTGAGACAAGAAAAAAATCGTATAGGAGGGGGGGTCTATTCCCCTCCGTATAGCCGGGAGGGGCAATTTTCGAAAAAACTGACTTAAAATGGGAAAAAATTATTTAAAATCAACGGCTTCATTCACAATGCTGTGGATACGTTTTTGAAAAGCCAATAACTTTTTCTTTCATTCTGTGTTTAAATAAATCTATTCTAAGAAATAATTTTTGAAATATTAATTTTCAAAGTCAAAATTTTGAAAAAAAAAAATTGAAAAAAAAATTTCAAATTCATTTTTTTCAAAATTTTACGTAATTAAGTGCTAATTTTAATTTCAAAATTCAATGCTGGTGTTAATTTTAAGTCTAAATAAGAAAACCGGATGCATTAATTGTATGTCGTTCTCAAGAAACTAAAAAAAAACCAAAACCACCTTTTTCTAAGAAAAACATTTATTTTTATTGTAACGAAGCAATTTATTTATTTATTTGGCATTAATCTTAGTTTTTTTACTTTTTTTTTAATTGGAGTTTTATGAGAACGTAATAAAATTAAATAGTATTGGAATAACCCTGGATTAATATTATTTTCATTGATAACTTCTGAAAACTGACCTGTCAATATTTTTGCCTTGGCCTGCCCGCAGCCCATGGGTTCTACCTGTTATGGGGACAATAGGGACAATAAAACCGCATTTTTTTTAATGAAAAAAAAAAGAAAATTGCAACGCGAGATAAATAAAAGGCATTGCAGTTTTGCTTAGTAATTATTTCCAATTTGAATATTAACTCATTAACACGTAACGATGTCAAGCTCATACACCCGAGAAGAATTAACGGACATGCATTTCTGCTACGGTTTAGCTAATGGTCGAAGTCGTGAAGCCGAAAGACTGTACGCTGAAAGATATCCCGATAGGAGGTGTCCCCATCATAGCACGTTTCCAAGAATCCACCGACGTCTAAGAGATCATGGAGTACTGGAGCATCGAAGAAGCGAAAGGCCAGTTTCTGATGAGTCAAGAATCTTAGATGAAAGAATTCTGGATTTAGTCCGAAATAATCTCTCCGTCAGTACAAGAAGGATATCCACTATGCTTGGAGTGTCCCAATCTAGAGCATGTCGAGTACTTCGGGCGGAAAATTTACACCCGTACCACTTTACGCCTGTTCAGGAACTCACCTCAAACGACAAGTTATTGAGAACCGAATTTTGTAGAACATTACTACTTAGAAATGAAACCGAACAAAACTATTTTAGAAGAATATTCTGGACGGATGAAGCACAGTTTACTAGGGATGGGGTTACTAACTTCCACAATTTACATTATTGGAGTAGCGCCAATCCACACAAAAAAAAAACAAAACAAATCACAACACCGCTTTAGTTGTAATGTTTGGCTTGGTATTGTTGGACACACTGTGATCGGGCCCCGGTTTTTAAATTCCATTATTAATGGAGAATCATACCTGCAATTCCTACGAGACCTTTTACCCGATTTATTAGACAGCGTTCCATTGGTTATAGCAGATACTTTAATCTACCAACAAGATGGTGCTCCAGCACACTACAGCTTACAGGTGAGAAACTGGCTGGATGATCATTTTAGTGACCGTTGGATCGGAAGAAGGGGCCCCACGGAATGGCCGCCTAGGTCACCAGATTTAACTCCCCTAGATTTCTATGCATGGGGATTTATGAAGAATTATGTTTACGAAGTGGAAATAGTATCATTGGAACAACTGAAGGAACGAATTGAAGTCGCTGGAGTCAAATTGCAGGAAAATTTGTCAAGCATAAACTTATGTGAAGCCATTACAAGGAGATATAATCTATGCCTTCTAAACGATGGAGATCATATCGAGAATTTTTTATAAGTACTTCCAATAAAAAACATAGTAAAAATAAAAGGAATAATAAAAACTAAAAAAACTAAGATTAATGCTTCTTAAATTGCTTCGTTACAATAAAAATAAATGTTTTTCTTAGAAAAAGGTGGTTTTGGTTTTTTTTTTAATTTCTTGAGAACGACATAAAATTTTTGCATCCGGTTTTCTTATTTAGACTTAAAATTAATAACAGCATTGAATTTTGAAATTAAAATTAGCACTTAATTACGTAAAATTTTGAAAAAAATGAATTTGAATTTTTTTTTTCAATTTTTTTTTTTCAAAATTTTGATTTTGAAAATTAATATTTCAAAAACTATTTCTTAGAATAGATTTATTTAAACACAGAATGAAAGAAAAAGTTATTGGCTTTTCAAAAACGTATCGCACAGCATTGTGAATAAAGCCGTTGATTTTAAATAATTTTTTTCCCATTTTAAGTCAGTTTTTTCGAAAATTGCCCCTCCCGGCTAAACGGAGGGGAATAGACCCCCCTCCCATACGATTTTTTTCTTGACTCAACGCAACCTACACGCCCTAGCATTTTGTCGCATTGCTCATGACTCACCCTGTATGTATTTATAATATTATATTGCTATGAGTGAGTTGGCGTATGAGTGCTAATTACTTGATATAATTTCTTTGTTTACAAGAGTAATTTTTGTCTTAGTTTTTCTTATTATCTATGACTTACTCTGTTGAGTTTTTTGTGTTTTTTTAGGTAGAAGAGGATCTCTTGCGCACTTTGAAATTAATCACTTTCACTTTTCTTTCTTTTAAATATTTGTAATTTTGTTCAAATTCGAGAGCTTAAATTTTCACATTCTTGATTGTTTGGGACCAGAGTTGCCAATCTCCAAGTATTATTGATTAGGAAAACAACAATATTTTTGCTTGGGAAAATGATTTTAAAAGTGTGAAACACAATTTTCGGGTTTCATCTGTACAATATTAGGTACCAGTTAAAAAGTGGAAACAACACTTATGTCGACTTAAGCTACTCTGTCATACTACCACAGATATTGGTATAAAAGTAAAATATTAAATGATATCAACTTACTACTATTATAAAGTTTGTTTGTTAGTTCGTTGCTCAATCACACTAAAGCACCTGGACGGATTTCGATGAAATTTTGTACAGAGTTTATGTAGAGTAGGTAGAGTTTATCACTTTCAGACTTTTCTTAGGAAAATTTTAAATAGATCGTCCCATTTGGTAAATTTTGGTAATTTTTTTTTTCCTTTACGAGCAAAAAGCTTAACAGATTACATAATAATAATAATAAAGTAAGTATATACTAAGTAATAAATAAAATAAATACAAAAATACTGTAATAATATCAATAAATATACTATTAAAACATATAAGTTAAACAACATTAACAAATATCATGTTCTTAGAAATAGGTAGCAAAATATGTATATTTTTAAATTTTTTGCTGGAGAGAATTAAATCGATGTGGTCATAAACATTATTGAACTATCTAACTGACCTTGAAAGTTTCTGATCATAATTTGGATGCATCGGTTCAAAACGAAGGTGTCTTTCACTAAATGGTCGTATTGGAGCATAAACTTGAACATGAGATAGTAACAGGGGACACTTTATGTGGTAGCAGAGAATGTCACGCACAAAAACGATACTATGAATAGTTCTTCTGTACTTGTATATACACAGAAACAGCAACCAAAAAATTAGTAAGTGATGTGATCGCTAGGTGGCAGACGTGTGGAACGTGTTCATGAGAGTACTATGCAAATTCATATACAATGCTCATGGTGGAAGTCGAATGGGGCGACATCTAATGTATGCCGGCAACCCTTACTCTTTTTTTTTGCGGAGAGCTTATGGAGGTTTTAAATGATATTTATTGCTTTTTTTTTGGATGCAATTATCCAAAAAATAGTCTCCACTTGCTCCTACCACCAATTTTCGACGCTTAAAGACTCACCAAATCGAATTTTACACCTCACATTTTGCAGCGCCACCACCAGGATCCGGGCAACCCTAAAAAAAACTCGCCATGAGAGTACTATAGTTTTCATATACAAAGGTACCTCTTTATCTACTGTCAAATTGTGTGCATCACACTGTTTGAATTTTTGTTTTATTTTACATGAAAACTCTACCGGTCATTTGGAGAACAAATAGAATCCAATGATTTGTGTCTTAGCTAAAATAATGAGATTTTATTTTGCGCAGACGTTTTAAAAATTCCATGTTTCACATAAAAATACAAGAAAATTCAACATTTTTGTTTCTGAAAATTAAGTTTAGAATGTCGGTTTGTTATTTTGGATCATAATTTTAGTAAAATTCATTAAACAAATATGTCAAAAACCGAATTGAAAAACAGTATTTTAAGTGTTTTTTAAGTCAATATATTTCAAAAACTTTTCATTTTTTCAAAAAATCCATTCCAACAATTTAAAGATAAGTTTTGTTACCTATTAGGAAATATCAAATTTGATTCACTCAGTCCAGTACTTTTTCTACAAAATTGCGCACAAATTAGCAGTTTTTGCTAATTTCTCAAAATATATATATATGTACATTTTTTCAAATATAACCCGCTGTGAGTCGATTTCGAAAAAAGTAATTCCAACAATTTGAAGATAATGAATCGTTTTTTCATATAGCGTTTAAATTATTGTCATATGCACACAAATGACTTCAGGAAATTGCGCACCTTTTCACCATTTTCTCGTTTTTTCCTCAAATCTAGGGGAAGGCCTCTTAAGTAGAATTTTTAAGTTTTGATTTTTCGCCAGTAGATTCTTCTTCAAATTAAATATTCTCCTCCGACGATCGCGAACTGTCCTAGGTAGATCTCTACGAATTGAAAATCCAGGGTTTCGTAAAGTGCGAACTTTGGACATTATTGTTTTGGCATCTTCAGTGTTGTTTACCTGGATCAATATATTTGCCCCTCTCTCGTTTGCACGTCCCAGCCTTCTTGCATCTTTGAATAGTTCCATTTTATTTGCGTTGGTTTCCAGCAAATCTGCGCATATTTCTTTGGCACGTACAATTGGGTCGGCATTGGCATTTGGAGTTGTAAGTAAATGCACAATAATATTGTTTTCACATGCCTTTTTTGCCAGAAATTCCACCTCTCTTTCCCACGAGCAATATCTAAGCTGTGTTTTACTAAGAGCTTCCTGGGTTTCTTGCAGTTGAACTTGGGTGGCCATCATTTGGTTTTGCAGCACATCTATTTGAGCCTTTTGTTCTGCGATGTGGTTTTGGAGATCTACAAGATCTCCCTTAGTCGCGAGGTTGGCTGTTTTTCGGTCAAACAATTTTTCAAAATCCTCCACTGACATATCGCCCACACCCATTGTACAAGAGTTTTTTTTTGTTCGGATTTTGTGCTTCAGGTAACGTTTCACCTACCTTTCGCTTAAGCATATACAGGGTGAGTCATGAGCAATGCGACAAAATGCTAGGGCGTGTAGGTTGCGTTGAGACAAGAAAAAAATCGTATAGGAGGGGGGGTCTATTCCCCTCCGTATAGCCGGGAGGGGCAATTTTCGAAAAAACTGACTTAAAATGGGAAAAAATTATTTAAAATCAACGGCTTCATTCACAATGCTGTGGATACGTTTTTGAAAAGCCAATAACTTTTTCTTTCATTCTGTGTTTAAATAAATCTATTCTAAGAAATAATTTTTGAAATATTAATTTTCAAAGTCAAAATTTTGAAAAAAAAAATTGAAAAAAAAATTTCAAATTCATTTTTTTCAAAATTTTACGTAATTAAGTGCTAATTTTAATTTCAAAATTCAATGCTGGTGTTAATTTTAAGTCTAAATAAGAAAACCGGATGCATTAATTGTATGTCGTTCTCAAGAAACTAAAAAAAAACCAAAACCACCTTTTTCTAAGAAAAACATTTATTTTTATTGTAACGAAGCAATTTATTTATTTATTTGGCATTAATCTTAGTTTTTTTACTTTTTTTTTAATTGGAGTTTTATGAGAACGTAATAAAATTAAATAGTATTGGAATAACCCTGGATTAATATTATTTTCATTGATAACTTCTGAAAACTGACCTGTCAATATTTTTGCCTTGGCCTGCCCGCAGCCCATGGGTTCTACCTGTTATGGGGACAATAGGGACAATAAAACCGCATTTTTTTTAATGAAAAAAAAAAGAAAATTGCAACGCGAGATAAACAAAAGGCATTGCAGTTTTGCTTAGTAATTATTTCCAATTTGAATATTAACTCATTAACACGTAACGATGTCAAGCTCATACACCCGAGAAGAATTAACGGACATGCATTTCTGCTACGGTTTAGCTAATGGTCGAAGTCGTGAAGCCGAAAGACTGTACGCTGAAAGATATCCCGATAGGAGGTGTCCCCATCA
The DNA here is from genome assembly GCA_958431115.1 of Syrphus vitripennis. Taxonomy (NCBI): domain Eukaryota; kingdom Metazoa; phylum Arthropoda; class Insecta; order Diptera; family Syrphidae; genus Syrphus; species Syrphus vitripennis. Next base: position 57,674,606 of record OY288109.1, read on the forward strand.
TAGCACGTTTCCAAGAATCCGTCTAAGAGATCATGGAGTACTGGAGCATCGAAGAAGCGAAAGGCCAGTTTCTGATGAGTCAAGAATCTAAGATGAAAGAATTCTGGATTTAGTCCGAAATAATCTCTCCGTCAGTACAAGAAGGATATCCACTATGCTTGGAGTGTCCCAATCTAGAGCATGTCGAGTACTTCGGGCGGAAAATTTACACCCGTACCACTTTACGCCTGTTCAGGAACTCACCTCAAACGACAAGTTATTGAGAACCGAATTTTGTAGAACATTACTACTTAGAAATGAAACCGAACAAAACTATTTTAGAAGAATATTCTGGACGGATGAAGCACAGTTTACAGCACACTACAGCTTACAGGTGAGAAACTGGCTGGATGATCATTTTAGTGACCGTTGGATCGGAAGAAGGGGCCCCACGGAATGGCCGCCTAGGTCACCAGATTTAACTCCCCTAGATTTCTATGCATGGGGATTTATGAAGAATTATGTTTACGAAGTGGAAATAGTATCATTGGAACAACTGAAGGAACGAATTGAAGTCGCTGGAGTCAAATTGCAGGAAAATTTGTCAAGCATAAACTTATGTGAAGCCATTACAAGGAGATATAATCTATGCCTTCTAAACGATGGAGATCATATCGAGAATTTTTTATAAGTACTTCCAATAAAAAACATAGTAAAAATAAAAGGAATAATAAAAACTAAAAAAACTAAGATTAATGCTTCTTAAATTGCTTCGTTACAATAAAAATAAATGTTTTTCTTAGAAAAAGGTGGTTTTGGTTTTTTTTTAATTTCTTGAGAACGACATAAAATTTTTGCATCCGGTTTTCTTATTTAGACTTAAAATTAATAACAGCATTGAATTTTGAAATTAAAATTAGCACTTAATTACGTAAAATTTTGAAAAAAATGAATTTGAATTTTTTTTTTCAATTTTTTTTTTTCAAAATTTTGACTTTGAAAATTAATATTTCAAAAACTATTTCTTAGAATAGATTTATTTAAACACAGAATGAAAGAAAAAGTTATTGGCTTTTCAAAAACGTATCGCACAGCATTGTGAATAAAGCCGTTGATTTTAAATAATTTTTTTCCCATTTTAAGTCAGTTTTTTCGAAAATTGCCCCTCCCGGCTAAACGGAGGGGAATAGACCCCCCTCCCATACGATTTTTTTCTTGACTCAACGCAACCTACACGCCCTAGCATTTTGTCGCATTGCTCATGACTCACCCTGTATGTATTTATAATATTATATTGCTATGAGTGAGTTGGCGTATGAGTGCTAATTACTTGATATAATTTCTTTGTTTACAAGAGTAATTTTTGTCTTAGTTTTTCTTATTATCTATAACTTACTCTGTTGAGTTTTTTGTGTTTTTTTAGGTAGAAGAGGATCTCTTGCGCACTTTGAAATTAATCACTTTCACTTTTCTTTCTTTTAAATATTTGTAATTTTGTTCAAATTCGAGAGCTTAAATTTTCACATTCTTGATTGTTTGGGACCAGAGTTGCCAATCTCCAAGTATTATTGATTAGGAAAACAACAATATTTTTGCTTGGGAAAATGATTTTAAAAGTGTGAAACACAATTTTCGGGTTTCATCTGTACAATATTAGGTACCAGTTAAAAAGTGGAAACAACACTTATGTCGACTTAAGCTACTCTGTCATACTACCACAGATATTGGTATAAAAGTAAAATATTAAATGATATCAACTTACTACTATTATAAAGTTTGTTTGTTAGTTCGTTGCTCAATCACACTAAAGCACCTGGACGGATTTCGATGAAATTTTGTACAGAGTTTATGTAGAGTAGGTAGAGTTTATCACTTTCAGACTTTTCTTAGGAAAATTTTAAATAGATCGTCCCATTTGGTAAATTTTGGTAATTTTTTTTTTCCTTTACGAGCAAAAAGCTTAACAGATTACATAATAATAATAATAAAGTAAGTATATACTAAGTAATAAATAAAATAAATACAAAAATACTGTAATAATATCAATAAATATACTATTAAAACATATAAGTTAAACAACATTAACAAATATCATGTTCTTAGAAATAGGTAGCAAAATATATTTTTAAATTTTTTGCTGGAGAGAATTAAATCGATGTGGTCATAAACATTATTGAACTATCTAACTGACCTTGAAAGTTTCTGATCATAATTTGGATGCATCGGTTCAAAACGAAGGTGTCTTTCACTAAATGGTCGTATTGGAGCATAAACTTGAACATGAGATAGTAACAGGGGACACTTTATGTGGTAGCAGAGAATGTCACGCACAAAAACGATACTATGAATAGTTCTTCTGTACTTGTATATACACAGAAACAGCAACCAAAAAATTAGTAAGTGATGTGATCGCTAGGTGGCAGACGTGTGGAACGTGTTCATGAGAGTACTATGCAAATTCATATACAATGCTCATGGTGGAAGTCGAATGGGGCGACATCTAATGTATGCCGGCAACCCTTACTCTTTTTTTTTGCGGAGAGCTTATGGAGGTTTTAAATGATATTTATTGCTTTTTTTTGGATGCAATTATCCAAAAAATAGTCTCCACTTGCTCCTACCACCAATTTTCGACGCTTAAAGACTCACCAAATCGAATTTTACACCTCACATTTTGCAGCGCCACCACCAGGATCCGGGCAACCCTAAAAAAAACTCGCCATGAGAGTACTATAGTTTTCATATACAAAGGTACCTCTTTATCTACTGCCAAATTGTGTGCATCACACTGTTTGAATTTTTGTTTTATTTTACATGAAAACTCTACCGGTCATTTGGAGAACAAATAGAATCCAATGATTTGTGTCTTAGCTAAAATAATGAGGTTTTATTTTGCGCAGACGTTTTAAAAATTCCATGTTTCACATAAAAATACAAGAAAATTCAACATTTTTGTTTCTGAAAATTAAGTTTAGAATGTCGGTTTGTTATTTTGGATCATAATTTTAGTAAAATTCATTAAACAAATATGTCAAAAACCGAATTGAAAAACAGTATTTTAAGTGTTTTTTAAGTCAATATATTTCAAAAACTTTTCATTTTTTCAAAAAATCCATTCCAACAATTTAAAGATAAGTTTTGTTACCTATTAGGAAATATCAAATTTGATTCACTCAGTCCAGTACTTTTTCTACAAAATTGCGCACAAATTAGCAGTTTTTGCTAATTTCTCAAAATATATATATATGTACATTTTTTCAAATATAACCCGCTGTGAGTCGATTTCGAAAAAAGTAATTCCAACAATTTGAAGATAATGAATCGTTTTTTCATATAGCGTTTAAATTATTGTCATATGCACACAAATGACTTCAGGAAATTGCGCACCTTTTCACCATTTTCTCGTTTTTTCCTCAAATCTAGGGGAAGGCCTCTTAAGTAGAATTTTTAAGTTTTGATTTTTCGCCAGTAGATTCTTCTTCAAATTAAATATTCTCCTCCGACGATCGCGAACTGTCCTAGGTAGATCTCTACGAATTGAAAATCCAGGGTTTCGTAAAGTGCGAACTTTGGACATTATTGTTTTGGCATCTTCAGTGTTGTTTACCTGGATCAATATATTTGCCCCTCTCTCGTTTGCACGTCCCAGCCTTCTTGCATCTTTGAATAGTTCCATTTTATTTGCGTTGGTTTCCAGCAAATCTGCGCATATTTCTTTGGCACGTACAATTGGGTCGGCATTGGCATTTGGAGTTGTAAGTAAATGCACAATAATATTGTTTTCACATGCCTTTTTTGCCAGAAATTCCACCTCTCTTTCCCACGAGCAATATCTAAGCTGTGTTTTACTAAGAGCTTCCTGGGTTTCTTGCAGTTGAACTTGGGTGGCCATCATTTGGTTTTGCAGCACATCTATTTGAGCCTTTTGTTCTGCGATGTGGTTTTGGAGATCTACAAGATCTCCCTTAGTCGCGAGGTTGGCTGTTTTTCGGTCAAACAATTTTTCAAAATCCTCCACTGACATATCGCCCACACCCATTGTACAAGAGTTTTTTTTTGTTCGGATTTTGTGCTTCAGGTAACGTTTCACCTACCTTTCGCTTAAGCATATACAGGGTGAGTCATGAGCAATGCGACAAAATGCTAGGGCGTGTAGGTTGCGTTGAGACAAGAAAAAAATCGTATAGGAGGGGGGGTCTATTCCCCTCCGTATAGCCGGGAGGGGCAATTTTCGAAAAAACTGACTTAAAATGGGAAAAAATTATTTAAAATCAACGGCTTCATTCACAATGCTGTGGATACGTTTTTGAAAAGCCAATAACTTTTTCTTTCATTCTGTGTTTAAATAAATCTATTCTAAGAAATAATTTTTGAAATATTAATTTTCAAAGTCAAAATTTTGAAAAAAAAAATTGAAAAAAAAATTTCAAATTCATTTTTTTCAAAATTTTACGTAATTAAGTGCTAATTTTAATTTCAAAATTCAATGCTGGTGTTAATTTTAAGTCTAAATAAGAAAACCGGATGCATTAATTGTATGTCGTTCTCAAGAAACTAAAAAAAAACCAAAACCACCTTTTTCTAAGAAAAACATTTATTTTTATTGTAACGAAGCAATTTATTTATTTATTTGGCATTAATCTTAGTTTTTTTACTTTTTTTTTAATTGGAGTTTTATGAGAACGTAATAAAATTAAATAGTATTGGAATAACCCTGGATTAATATTATTTTCATTGATAACTTCTGAAAACTGACCTGTCAATATTTTTGCCTTGGCCTGCCCGCAGCCCATGGGTTCTACCTGTTATGGGGACAATAGGGACAATAAAACCGCATTTTTTTTAATGAAAAAAAAAAGAAAATTGCAACGCGAGATAAACAAAAGGCATTGCAGTTTTGCTTAGTAATTATTTCCAATTTGAATATTAACTCATTAACACGTAACGATGTCAAGCTCATACACCCGAGAAGAATTAACGGACATGCATTTCTGCTACGGTTTAGCTAATGGTCGAAGTCGTGAAGCCGAAAGACTGTACGCTGAAAGATATCCCGATAGGAGGTGTCCCCATCATAGCACGTTTCCAAGAATCCACCGACGTCTAAGAGATCATGGAGTACTGGAGCATCGAAGAAGCGAAAGGCCAGTTTCTGATGAGTCAAGAATCTTAGATGAAAGAATTCTGGATTTAGTCCGAAATAATCTCTCCGTCAGTACAAGAAGGATATCCACTATGCTTGGAGTGTCCCAATCTAGAGCATGTCGAGTACTTCGGGCGGAAAATTTACACCCGTACCACTTTACGCCTGTTCAGGAACTCACCTCAAACGACAAGTTATTGAGAACCGAATTTTGTAGAACATTACTACTTAGTAATGAAACCGAACAAAACTATTTTAGAAGAATATTCTGGACGGATGAAGCACAGTTTACTAGGGATGGGGTTACTAACTTCCACAATTTACATTATTGGAGTAGCGCCAATCCACACAAAAAAAAAACAAAACAAATCACAACACCGCTTTAGTTGTAATGTTTGGCTTGGTATTGTTGGACACACTGTGATCGGGCCCCGGTTTTTAAATTCCATTATTAATGGAGAATCATACCTGCAATTCCTACGAGACCTTTTACCCGATTTATTAGACAGCGTTCCATTGGTTATAGCAGATACTTTAATCTACCAACAAGATGGTGCTCCAGCACACTACAGCTTACAGGTGAGAAACTGGCTGGATGATCATTTTAGTGACCGTTGGATCGGAAGAAGGGGCCCCACGGAATGGCCGCCTAGGTCACCAGATTTAACTCCCCTAGATTTCTATGCATGGGGATTTATGAAGAATTATGTTTACGAAGTGGAAATAGTATCATTGGAACAACTGAAGGAACGAATTGAAGTCGCTGGAGTCAAATTGCAGGAAAATTTGTCAAGCATAAACTTATGTGAAGCCATTACAAGGAGATATAATCTATGCCTTCTAAACGATGGAGATCATATCGAGAATTTTTTATAAGTACTTCCAATAAAAAACATAGTAAAAATAAAAGGAATAATAAAAACTAAAAAAACTAAGATTAATGCTTCTTAAATTGCTTCGTTACAATAAAAATAAATGTTTTTCTTAGAAAAAGGTGGTTTTGGTTTTTTTTTAATTTCTTGAGAACGACATAAAATTTTTGCATCCGGTTTTCTTATTTAGACTTAAAATTAATAACAGCATTGAATTTTGAAATTAAAATTAGCACTTAATTACGTAAAATTTTGAAAAAAATGAATTTGAATTTTTTTTTTCAATTTTTTTTTTTCAAAATTTTGACTTTGAAAATTAATATTTCAAAAACTATTTCTTAGAATAGATTTATTTAAACACAGAATGAAAGAAAAAGTTATTGGCTTTTCAAAAACGTATCGCACAGCATTGTGAATAAAGCCGTTGATTTTAAATAATTTTTTTCCCATTTTAAGTCAGTTTTTTCGAAAATTGCCCCTCCCGGCTAAACGGAGGGGAATAGACCCCCCTCCCATACGATTTTTTTCTTGACTCAACGCAACCTACACGCCCTAGCATTTTGTCGCATTGCTCATGACTCACCCTGTATGTATTTATAATATTATATTGCTATGAGTGAGTTGGCGTATGAGTGCTAATTACTTGATATAATTTCTTTGTTTACAAGAGTAATTTTTGTCTTAGTTTTTCTTATTATCTATGACTTACTCTGTTGAGTTTTTTGTGTTTTTTTAGGTAGAAGAGGATCTCTTGCGCACTTTGAAATTAATCACTTTCACTTTTCTTTCTTTTAAATATTTGTAATTTTGTTCAAATTCGAGAGCTTAAATTTTCACATTCTTGATTGTTTGGGACCAGAGTTGCCAATCTCCAAGTATTATTGATTAGGAAAACAACAATATTTTTGCTTGGGAAAATGATTTTAAAAGTGTGAAACACAATTTTCGGGTTTCATCTGTACAATATTAGGTACCAGTTAAAAAGTGGAAACAACACTTATGTCGACTTAAGCTACTCTGTCATACTACCACAGATATTGGTATAAAAGTAAAATATTAAATGATATCAACTTACTACTATTATAAAGTTTGTTTGTTAGTTCGTTGCTCAATCACACTAAAGCACCTGGACGGATTTCGATGAAATTTTGTACAGAGTTTATGTAGAGTAGGTAGAGTTTATCACTTTCAGACTTTTCTTAGGAAAATTTTAAATAGATCGTCCCATTTGGTAAATTTTGGTAATTTTTTTTTTCCTTTACGAGCAAAAAGCTTAACAGATTACATAATAATAATAATAAAGTAAGTATATACTAAGTAATAAATAAAATAAATACAAAAATACTGTAGTATAATTAATATCAATAAATATACTATTAAAAACATATAAGTTAAACAACATTAACAAATATCATGTTCTTAGAAATAGGTAGCAAAATATATTTTTAAATTTTTTGCTGGAGAGAATTAAATCGATGTGGTCATAAACATTATTGAACTATCTAACTGACCTTGAAAGTTTCTGATCATAATTTGGATGCATCGGTTCAAAACGAAGGTGTCTTTCACTAAATGGTCGTATTGGAGCATAAACTTGAACATGAGATAGTAACAGGGGACACTTTATGTGGTAGCAGAGAATGTCACGCACAAAAACGATACTATGAATAGTTCTTCTGGGCCTTGAGAACTTGCACACCCAAAAGACTTTGCCTGCCTTGAGAAGAAGGGGTGAAATTTAAAATTTAGGCAATTCAAACTACACCATTTAGACAAGTTGTTGTTGTTGTTGTTGTAGGGTTGTTCCTCATGAAACTCAATTTTTATGGGTTATAACGGGCTGTTTGCCTGAAAGGTCATTAGTTTCGTTGCATGTCGTTGCATGTAAATCATTCCGGATTATTAAATGGAACCTACTTCGAAAAGCGGCGCCGTAATAACAAATAAAATTCGTGATGTTTTCGATGGTTCGCATAAGGAAGAAATTGTAGTCTTAACGAAATCCTTCGTATCGGAACTTCTCCTCAACGAAACTTAATCAACGTATACGCTTTCGTTTTCATCGCCAGATTTTGTGCTGATGTCGCAAAGATGTTTCGTCAAATATGGGTTTATCCGAAACATCGAGATTTCCGAAGAATTGTTTGGAGAAATTCACCTGACTAACCAATTTCAGATTTTCGTTTGTGTACTGTGACTTATGGTACATCTCCAGCTCCTTACTTATATATGAGGGTTCTTCGTCAGTTAGCATTTGAATATAAGCACCAGTTTCCTCTAGTATCTCATGCCATTCTGTTTGACATGTATGTTGATGACTTAATGACAGGTACTGACTCGATGTCGGAGACTCTCAAATTGAAGAAGCACTTCCTTGAAATGTTTTTTTTTTTTTTTTTTTTTTGTTTTATAATAAGCGCGCACTCAAGGGGTTTTTTGTACCCTTTATATGTCGGAAACACATTGCGAGCTTCAGGTAAGTGGGAGGGGATTTGAAAGGAGCTGTCGGTGCACATTAGTTTTGAATTTCGTCACATCACAATAAGAGGGAAAGACAGAGTGTGGAAGGGCATTCCCCATTCGCGTAGTACGGCAAAAAAAAAGAATCCCTGTACTTGACGGTACGACCGAAATTGGGTTCCAGAGTAAACTGGAAGCGCGAGTATTACGGTTGAATCGTTTAAGGGGAGGAATGCAACTGGCTATTTCATTAGAGCACTTACCGTAAAAGTAACGATAAAAGAGTGAGAGGCAGGAAACGTTACGTCGGTGTTCGAGTGACGTAAAAGTATCGATGATGTTCCTGTCTCCGATCATTCTGAAGGCTCGTCTCTGTATACTGTCCAAGAGACTTAAGTAAGTTGCTGGAGCACCAGCCCAGAGATGGGAGTTATACTCGAGTTTTGGACGTACATAACTTTTATAGATAATAGCCAGATCAGAAGGGGAAAAGAATTTCTTGCATCTCCAAAGGAAACCTAAACATCTTGCGGCGTTTTTGGCGACGTTAAGTATGTGATCATTCCAAAAAAGATGGTTTGTGATACACATACCTAAAATCGCAAGCTGATTAGTTTCTTCGATGCAAGTGCCATTCATAGATAATGGCAGGGAGGGAACGTCTCGCTTTAACGATAGAAGGCAGCATTGGGTTTTCGAAGCATTAAATTCTACGCGATTTTTTAATCCCCATTGTACAATGCTGTTTAAGTCAGAATTTAATGTACTTATCATATTTAGCCATTTCAGTTCCACGTCCGAAGAACAGGGATGTGAATCTGGAAACGAATATGAAAAGCTAAGGGGGCTATCATCAGCGAAACAATTTAATGGATTAGTAGTTGCAGACAGGAGATCATTAATAAAAATGAGAAAGAGGGTCGGAGACAAAACAGAACCCTGTGGCACACCAGCATTTATGTTGTGATAGAACGATTCGAAAGAAAGTTACTAATCCAACGAAGAAAGGTTTCATCGATACCAAAAGCACGCATTTTCGATAAAAGAGCAGGATGCCAAACTTTATCAAATGCTTTAGAAATATCAAGTGCAATAATCTTACTTTCTCCAAAACGATGTAAAGATTTGTTCCACGATTCGGTGAGATAAATCATCAAGTCACCAGTGGATCTATTGCTGCGAAAGCCGTATTGCCGGTCATTAAGAAGCTTTCAATCTTCGAGATATTTCTTGAGCTGATAATTTATCAGCCTTTCCATGACCTTGGAAAGAAGGGACGTAAGTGCAATTGGTCGGTAATTTGAGGGTGAAGAAGATTCGCCTTTTTTTGGTATAGGCTGGACAAATGCTGTTTTCCAACTGCTCGGAACAAGCCCAGAAGAATAGGATAGATGGAAAAGCTTACGCAGGGGCTTTGCCAGCGAGGAAGAACACCTCACCTCTTCAGAACAATAGCGGGGATACCATCCGGACCAGCGGATTTATGTGTGTTAAGATCTTTTAGGACTCGCCACAGCTCGAGTACGAAAGAAAATTTGTCCCATAGAATCATTTACGCGCTCAAGAACTGGGGGAGTCATGACACTATCAGACAGCGTAGAGTTGGCGGCGAACTGCCTAACAAATAAGTTAGCTTTCTCGAGAGAGCTAACGAAGGGAGTGTCATTGACAACGAGGGTTGGGATCGAGGAAGATGTTCTGTTCCTTATGTTTTTTAGAAATGACCAAAAAATTTTACTACCTGTGGGACAGTATTTTTTGCCTTAATTTTTGGTCATGCAAAAATTTGGTCCTTCGAATATGGGCGTTACAGGCCTTCCTGGCTTGTTTGAACTTTTTCCGGTTTTCCTTAGTTGGGTTGGCTCTAAAACAACGGAAGCTAACCTTTTTGACCCTAATAACCTCTTTACAGCTCGTATCGAACCATGATTTCTCTTTGGGTCTGATGCTTTTAGCCCTATTCGGGATAAAAGTTCTCATTCCCAAGATAATCATATTAGTAATCATATCCGCGCTGGAGTCTACGTCACTACCGAGGAAGCATAGTGACCAGTTAAAGATCCTAAAAAAATTATTGAGACCGTCCCAGTTGGCTTTCTCGTAATGCTGAACGGTTCTCACAGGAGCTCTTTCTTTAACTGGATTTTTTTGGCACGAAAAATTTGCGGAAATGATACTATGGTCAGATGTGCCACGAAAAATTTGCGGAAATAATACTTTGGTCAGATGTGCCTAGAGGCGTTAATACACTGATTGTGTATTTATCAGGGTCAGAGGTTAGAAACAAGTCAAGAGTATTTTCGGCTCGGCCATTAACGTCCGATATTAGGGTGGGTTCGTTGACAAGCTGAGTAAGATGATTAAACTCAGCAAAGATCTCAGCACACATACCTTCGGGGGTTGTCTGGCCAGAATGTTGAAGCCAAGAAGAATTGTGTACATTGAAATCGCCCGTAATAACGATTTCAGTGTGAGGATGCAAGGGAACAATTTTTTGAATGGAGTCGGACAGAGCATCAAATTCGCGAGAAGTTTAAACTCTGTCCAAATTGGGGCTTCGATAGAGGAAACAATAATGGATGATATGCCTGTTTACTGAGAATTTAAACCACAGGAAGTTAAACAAGGGGTTGGTACTAGGACCATATTGTGGTTGAAATTGGTAAGCAACATCATTTCTTACGTAGACGGCGAGACCATGGTGGGGGAGGAATAATGGCACTAAGTTATACCCATGAATTTGAAACTCAGCAGGATCTGTATTTTCTCCTACTTGGGTTTCACTTAGTGCCAAAACAGCTGGCCTGTTTGTAACAGAATGGGCGTACAAAATAAGGAAATTCGCTCTTAGCCCACAAATATTATAATAGTCGACTCTGAAGAAAAAAAAGACTAAAAGAGACGAAATCTAAGAGAAAAACTGAATATGATTATAGAATTTTTTTCAATACACAACACTACTAGTGTTATGCCTTAGCAGTGATGGGAATCGATCCGAACCCTAACAATCAAACAGCATTTCCCTTTACATCTATTGCTCTTCGGTCAGCAAGTACATCAATTGAGAGAGCTTAGAAAAGCTCAATGCAATTCATGCACCCGCTAAGCCAAACAGCTGCAGGTTGGGGAGGAAAAGGAAGGAATACTCACTGCGCTCTGTGGGTAAATTTTTTTTTGTTATTATTTGTTGTTGTTTATTTGCGGCACTAGTTTATTATTTTTTTTTGAGTTGATTTTTTTTTCCTTTAATGAGTGGAGTTACATATTATTTTTTTTTGTATATTATAACTTTAATTTTTTTTTGGCTATTATTTTTTTTTTATGGGCTTTATGTTGGGACAATACGCGACAAGAACACGAGACAAACGAGATAGACGGTACGGAACGAGGGGCCGACAAAATGCACAAACAAGCACAGCACACACGAAAGTGACCTTCTCTTGTCAACCTGCAGCGACAACTGTTGTCATGTCGTGGTCTAGAACTAAGCAAGTGCAGCTCTAATTGTTGGGAAATTTTGAGTGACATCGATTGTTAGGATTCAATTTCTCTTGATCTCTACGTCAACGTAGGTTACGAAGGTTCTTGCTTTATTTGGAAATTGGAACCCATTTCATGACATTTTCACTTACAAAATTAATCTGCCGGAACAATTTCTGCCTACCAAACGTAAACTTCTTTCGGAGGTTGAAAGGATATTGGATCATTTGGGATTTTTAGCCCCGTCTACTATTTTGTTGAAAATATTATTTCAGGAGCTCTGGATTTCGAAGAACAAAATTGATTGGGATGACCCCTTACCCGATGAAATTGCTGAAAAGTAGAAGGAATATCGAGAAAAAAATTACCTATTTCGAAAACTTTAGAACTACTCGAAGGTTTCTCCGAAATTCTAAATGCTTTGATTTAATAGGGTTTTCCGATGCATCTGAAGGGGCTTACTCCGCCGTCGTTTACTGTCGAAGTTTTTCAGAAAATAGTTATATGAAATTCGCCTCTACTCGCATTGCTCCAGTCAAACAACTGTCTATCCCTCGTCTTGAACTGCTTGGAGCTTTATACAAAACCCAATCGTATGACTCACAAATTGTTTTATCTTGGCTTTCGTCATCTGCCCGAAAATGGAGTTCTTTCGTTGCCAACCGCACTTCCTCGTTCGTGTTGGAATCATGTCTGTTTTCCCTCAAGTCCTGAAATAAGCTTCGAAGAGATTAGATTCCCGAGGACAGAAAATCTGTCGTTGCAGTTCATGTTTCCTCAACTGATTTTTCTAGAAGACCTTTCGTCTACAACATCTGGTTGGAGAAAAATTTTGAGAATTGTCTGTTATGTTAAGCGTTTTATATGCTATTGTCGGTTGCAAAAATCAGATAAAAACTCCACATATCTAAGAGTATCAGATCTTCGAATTGCTCAAGAAATATGTGTAATGGGCTCAACTTGAATTCAGTAAGGACATAAATAATTTGAAAACTGCCCTTGGGATATCTTAGCAATGTAAATTATCTTCGCTTTCACCTGGAAGAATTTCCAACACCAAGGATGTTCCTTTTAATGTTACTGTTTTACTGTTTTTAAACACACTATAACAATTCCCAAAAATAGTAGTTTAACTCGGCTTATTCTAGAAGATGCAAAAGTAACTTTTTGCACATTGGAGTGTCTGGGCTGTTCGCATTGATTCGACAACAATATTGGGTGTTGGGTCATCGGTGGCAGAAATCTTAAACGAAAATTGGTCCATAACTTTATTACGTGTTTTCGTCAACGTAAGGTTACAGCAAATAAACTTATGGGCAATTTGCCATCGGTTCGTGCAAATCTGTCATACCCATTTGACCATACAGGATGTGACTACGCCGGCCCCATCACTATTCTTTCGTCCAAAGGAAGGAACCCCAAACTCTACTTCTCGTTATTTGTCTGTTTGAACACCAAGGCGCTTCATCTTGAGTCTGTATCTGATCTGACTACAGATGCTTTTTTGGCTACTTTCAGGAGATTCATCGCCAGACGTGGTAAATGTAGCGCAATGTACTCGGATAATGGCACCAACTTTAGAGGAGCTGCTCGTGCTTTATCGGAAATGTGCAAATTTATCCAGTTGCAGCAGCACAATCAAAGGGTCGCTGAGACCTTAGCAGCTGAATTGCAGTTTATACCCTCGCACAGCCCTCATTTTGGCGGGCTTTGGAAAGCGGACGTGAAATTAGCAAAACATCATCTTGGTCGTCTCATCGGTGATAGCGTTCTTACTTTTGAAGAAATGTCCACCTTTTTAACACAAATTGCAGCCATCCTTAACTCTAGACCTATATGTCCTTTTTCTGACTTAGACCATAACCCACTTATTCCTTCTTACTTTCTTATAGGAAAAGCCTACACGGCCATTCCAGAGCCGGGTTATTTGGAGACTCCTAACAATCACCCGGGAAGATGTGAATTGCTTCAAAACATGATGAAAGGTTTTTGCCGGAGATGGCAAATTGATTTACTTACATCCCTACAGCATCGTCCGAATTGCAGAGAAATCAAAACAAATTTTGAAGTCATTGACATGGGGATTCTGAAGGAACCCAATCTTCCACCGTCCCAGTGGTCCTTAAGAAGAATCTTAGAAGTACATCTTGGCGAAGATGGCCATGTTCGAGTGGTCACTTTACGTACCCAAAAAGGAAACTTCATGCGATTAATTACAAAACTTGCTCTATTGTCAGGTCCTGAAATTCCTTCAGCGGGAGCGGCATGTTGAAGAATGAAACTATTATCATTTATATTTATTTATTCGTTTTTAATTGCTCTTATTAAATCATTTAAATTTATCTTCTTTCATTTTAAATAATAATTGCATTAAACATTAAAACTATTTTGCAACTTGCCGAACATAATGTACTTATGTACATATTTTTAATTATCGATCATTGTGAATCATATTAATAAGAATATTTTTTTAACCGTAAAGATTAGAATTCTTTGCATTTGATGTTCACTAAAATGGACCGTTGGGAGAGAAAAGCCACAATGGTCAAATAATATTGTTAATATAATGTGAAAATACTGGTTTTTGCTTTTGTTCTATCAGTCAGTATCTAATGTAAAAGTCTTTTATCACTCACTCGTCAAGTAACCACCAACCAGTCCAGTCAGTCCGATAAATTATAAAAATTGTAAAAAAAACTCGTTTTGATAAGAATCTAATTAAAGTTAAAGGAAAAAATTGGTTTTTCAATGTTTATTAATTCTTAATCAAAGTTTGGTGCTTCGAGCCCGATTGGTGGTTGCTTAATTTGTACTCCCATACCACGGATAAGTATGAAGCAGAAAATTTAACTATGCCTCGTGCTCCTCCTTGCCTGTGTCTGATATATGATTTTTTTTTATGTTGGTTGGTGCTCCTCAGTGCTGCACTTATATGGTTTTTTTTATGTTGGCTGGTACTTTGGTTCCTCTTACGAATGCTTTTTTTTTGAGAGCTTCGTATAATTTCTGCATGCTGTTCTCGACTTAATCGTTGATAGTTGTTGGTGGTTTCTAATATGTTGGAACAAGGCCATTGTATATAAATTTGCATAGTACTATCATCAGCACGTTCCACACGTCGGCCCCCAAGAATATTCCAGAAACTGCTGGTTTGATAGAATTGAATATTCGTTTAGATAATCAAGAAAAGACAATCAATGAAATTTGGGAATCGCAGTCGGTTCTCTGGGGGTTTCATGAAGATCAGGGTTATGTTGACCCTAAACCTGAATTTGAGATCATAGAGTCGAAATATATAGCGTCAAAATGTGTCTTTCTAGGACGTCTCAAACCATTAACTCCGGTCGTTTCTGAAAACAGAGACGTAAATATCGATACGTAAATATGTCACTTATCAAGCCGAGCTTTTTGATTGTTTAGGGCAAGCATCTTCTGGCCAAAATTCGAAAAACTACAGTATTAAGCTACATCCAATGCAAATAAACCCATTTTCTGGAAATTATAGCGAATGTCCAGAGTTTCGTGACGTGTTTTTGCAAAAGAAATACGAAACTTTCGGAGCATCTGCTTCTAAAAAAAAAAATATTTTTTAAAACAAAATTAATTTGATTAGTTAATTTGATTACTTAATTTGAAAACGAAAACAAAGCACTGCTAGCATTGAAACTAATTGCGAGGAGGCAATGATATTATTGAGACAATTTGTATATAAGTAAGCAAGTAGGTAGGTACACATTAATATTTGGGAAAAGGAAAAAAAACTTACTAATCTTAGGTAAAAATTTAATTATTATTTAAAACAGGGACACAATGTAATGAACACAAAAAATTGAATTTGAAAAAAAAGGGAAAACAAATTAAATTAGTATGGGATTGAAATAATCACAACATATTAAAACAAGTAGAATATTATATAATAAGGTATGCTCAAAAAAAAAGACAAACTGAAAAGGTCATTGCAATATTAATATTTTTTGGAATAGGTATTGAAAAAAAATTATTTTTTTTTTTAAATTTTTTTTTGTGTCTGTATTATTAAATAATGATTGAAATAGGTGTTAAAAAGCTTTAGCCAATAATTTGGCGTTTCGTCCCTGCTCACTAGGAGCAAGTTGTGCATTTTATTGATATATCCATTCAGATAGAGCCTTCTTCACTTTGGTATTATAAGTTGTTCCTGTTGGGTCAAGATATTTCACCAGAAACATAACCCCATAACAATGTTACTGAAAAATCTAAAGTCTTGCTAGTAAATTGTAGATTTTTCATGTTTTGTGTTTAACATAATGTAGCTGTACCAATAGCTCAACAAAAATTTTAAGTTTGTTCAACTTTTTTCTTATGGCATAGGTAACACTATATATTACGTCTGTCAAGTTAGCACTACATTTTTGGAAATTACCAATAGTAAGTATGAAGTTAATTTTAGCTTTTTTATTATCTAAATTAGTTGTGGAAAAACAAAATTTGTAGCTCTGGTGGTTTTTAAAAACATTGGGTGTAGTGCTAACTTTCAAGAACTGAGTATGCAGTTAATTGTAGCTTTTTTGTAGTAAACAAGTTGTGGAAACGAAAAAATTTTCACCTAAAAAATAAAAAAGGGTATGTAGTGCTAAGTTGATATCAGGTTAGCACCACATCTTCAAAACTTTTATAAACTGAGTTTACAGTTAATTGTAGCTTTTTTTGTAGTAAATTAGTCGTGAAAACTAAAAAAATAAAAAAAAAAATTCCCTACTTTTGTGACCCAACAAATTTTATACAGTCCTAACTTGAAATCGTCATATCAGACATTAAACAGCAAAATTTGAAAATCAAATAATGCAATCAATTGTAGCTGGAGGCTTTAAAATTAGTTGGGAAAAGAAAAAAAATCTAAAAATTGTTTTGGCTAAGTTTTTGAAAAAATTAAATTCGTAGTAGTGCTAACTTGACGTTTTCGAAAAAGCCATTAGGAAGCCAAATTTGAAAAACTAATAATGCATAAATTTTAGCTTGGGGTTTTAAATTTAGTTGTCAAAAGAAAAAAATTCCAAAAATTTGTTTTCTCAAAAAAACTAAAAATTCCCAAAAAAAAACATAAGTGAATTATATAGGTATATGTATGTATGTATGTATGCATAGGTTTAAGTAGTACTATTTAAAAATAGTGCTAATAAATAAATCTGCAATTAATTATTTCGTACATGTTCGTACCCATCTGACCTCTACAAAAATTCCACGTTAGTTCTATAGTTCCTGATAGTTTTCCAAAGTATTGCATTTTCTGTGAACAACAACTATAACTTTAGCGTTTTTATAAACGCTTTAAAGTATGCTATCTTGTTGCGCCTCCATTTTCTTCAGGCCTTGTTCTATAGACTGCATTTCATAGTATGCATCGAAGGGGGAGAGGTAGGAAGATCGGTTTTGAACCTGACTAGCTATTAAGTTATTATTATTATTTTTATTGTATTATTCATACTTTAGAATGTCAGTTTTATGAAACATGACCATTCTTATATTGCACTACTTTAGACCACTGACGGTAGATACGTGTCGAGATGTGGTACTTGTTCATTAAATGCATTTGCAGTCACAGCATTTAAGTGCCTGAAAGTATGCTATTTTGTTCAGCCTCCATTTTCTCCAGACCTTGTTCAATAGACTACAATTCGTAGTACGTGTCGAAGGGGCAGAGGTAGGAAGATCGGTTTTCCAATAAACGGATTTTCAAAAATGGGATGCTAACTTCACATAGAATATTAACTATTGAAATGTCAAAAGGAAATATTTTTTTCAGATGTAAGAGACATATCCAATGAGTTCCTCATATTATGTTTACTAGAGTTACCATTCGAATTTATAGGCAAATCAATTTTTTGTATGGAAAAGGAGTTGATCAAATCATATGAAAAGTATATTATATGGTTGCATATTAGCATGAATTTATGTTTCTAAATGAAGGCTTTCTTATTTCATAATGTACCTACATATGCATAACAATAGTTACAAAGTTAATAATTTATCATTCAGATTTATAAATAAAAATAAGGCAACATTTAAATGAAATGCGGTAGCACTGCCTACCAACTTTTGCTTGTTTTTCGTCTTTATGTGTGTATTTGTATTGAATGTATTTTTTGCCGTTGTCTTGCATCTCCAAGAACATGTAAACAGAAAAAGGCTATAGGTGGATTTGTATGCATAAATATGTTTTTGTCCTTAAAAAAAGAGTTGTAATTATAATTCTTTTTTACTTTTTCTCTGTTAAGGTTACCAGGTTAATTTTTTTTTTCTTAAAAAAAATTTGGGTTGAATGGGTGTCTGATTTATTTGCTATGAGTATTTATAATTGTTAGTAAAGTAGTGTCTTTGTATAACGGAAGTGACTATATGAATTGATAACAGAAAAAAAATCATAATTTTTATTAGAAAAGTGTTAGAAACTAAATTTCTTTTAATTTAACATTGGACACATTACCTATACTCGTTTTTATGCTATTCAGTCGATTTTATGTTTCAATTTATTAGGTATAATGTTTGTAATCCAGATCTGTTTTTGTTGGGTTGGGGTCGAAATCCTGTATGTGCCAAAATCCTGTATTCAAAATCCTGTATGCCAAAATACTGTATGTCAAAATCCTGTATGTGCAAAATACTGTATGAGCAAAATACTGTATGTCAAAATCCTGTATTGCAAAATCCTGGTTGGTCAAAATACTGTATTTCAAAATACTGTAAGTCAAAATACTGTAAAAAAGACTGTAAAAGAAATATCGTTTTGATAATGTAAAAAAGTGCGCGCGCACTTTTTTACATTATCAAAACGATATTTCTTTTACAGTCTTTTTTACAGTATTTTACATTATCAAAACGATATTTCTTTTACAGTCTTTTTTCAGAACTTTGATAATCGATAATAAAATATCAAACTTAAAAAAAAAGCAAGCTTATTGTTGATAAATATATGTAGGTAGGTACCTAATTAGGAGCTAAGAGAAAAAGGGAGAAAATAAAATTTAAATCTTCAAAAGTGATTTTGGCTGAAATATGCATTATTGTAGAATTATTTTTTTATTTGTTAATTTTCAAAGGAATTATTTACTTTCTAACTGTTATAAATTATATTTGAATAATGTCAATAAACGAAACACAATTAATATTCAAAACATAGTATTATGCGTATTTTTAACGGAAATTTCTTTAAAAAAAAATACAGTATGAAAATACAGTATTTTGCCGTACAGGATTTTACAAAACAGGATTTTGCAAGTCAGTAATTTTGCTCTATACAGTATTTTGACGTACAAGGATTTTGTGTTTACAGTATAATGACATACAGGATTATGATCTTACAGTATTTTGACTCAAACAGTATTTTGTCGAGTACAGTATTTTGACATACAGGGATTATGACCCGCTCCCGTTTTTGTTTCATATAATTCTTTGGTTTTTTATTAAAAAATTGATTTTAATATAATTTTTTTTATGCCGTTATGTAATTAAATACTTTTTAGGTATGAGGAACTCTTGGATATGTCTCTTACATCAAAAACAATATTTCTTTTTGACATTTCAATAATTAAATCATGTCGATTATAGAACTCTTAAGCACTTTTCACATGAGAGCGACCACGAACGACGAATGAACGAACAAATTTGATTTAAAAACTTTCCCTAGACCAAAATTCTGCATAATATCCAGAAAAAAATGATAGAAACCTTATTTATTTAAATGTTAAGATAATAAAATTAGGCATTTAAATTGTTAAAATCAGAGAAATTTGATAAATAAAATTGTTCGTCGCGAATTGCAATTTTTGTTATCGAATTGTCAAATTCTATTCGCGTTCCACATACCAATCCACACTACAACGAATGAATTGTTCGCGCGGTGTTTAACCTCAAATTACTTCTTGTTTTTGTTTTCTTCGCGGTTGGTCGCGACGAGTAAAAAAAAGTCCATGTGAATGAAATGTCAAAATGGACGAATGTTCGTTCATTCGTGGTTCGTTGGTCGTTCTCATGTGAAAAGTACTTTAGAATCTTATTCGTCGCGAATCAGGTCGATCCGCTGCCCTTTTGCTTTCGTTGTAAAACTTAATTATGTAATCCGACGAATGAACTACATACATTGTCGATTCTTAACACTGCCTTATCATTTCGGAACTTTCCTATCGACGACGCTGTCAATTTCTGGTTTGAATATTTGCTTAGCTCAGGCTCAGAATACGTTTTCAGTTGTCTTCGCTGAGGTATTTGGTATTTTAAGGATTTTAGAAGAACATTTAGTGCCAACCTGGAGGAAAAACGTGAGGCTAGAGAATATTTTTACAGAAAATGTAAGATCCCTGGCGTGGTTATGTGTATGACACACACATCAAAATATTTAAACCCACTGGGGACAATGCTCACCTGTTTTTGAACCATAAAGGAATTTTTAGCCTCAATGTCATCTAAAACATATATTTTTTTATTTTACTTTTTTTTTTGCACACCGAAATCTCTTTAAATGGTGGACCTAAGGCACTGAGATCATTCTGGACTATCTCCCAGAACTTTTGGTTTTCTTCGGGAGATTTTTTTGTAAGGTCTTTCGCTATGTCCGGTAGAGTCTTCATAAATTCAACCATTTCTCTAAATTTACTCCTATTAATTGTCCATTTTCTATAAAAAAAAAATGTTAAATAAACACTTGAGCATGCATTATAATAAACTTTTAACTAACATTTTTGCGCTTTCCATTGTTTATTTTTGTTTAATTAAAAATCCACTGCGTGGATTCGTCTCGAAATTGGCGCGAATGATGGATGATTCAAATTGTATGGAGTGCGAATTTAATGCGGATTCAATAATACCAGATAAATTGAACAAAATGTCGGTGGTGCAGGGAATGTTACCGACATTTGTTCAACTTTCATTCGTCGGATTTGATAATACCAAATGTTTCGAAAATAATTGAAACTGTCACTTTAGTTCATTCGCCGAATTCTGTAATAGGGGTGAATATTCTATATGAAGTTGGATATGAAAAAGTGCAAATATGCTTATTATGAGATTGAATACCTTGGCTTTATTATAAATGAGAATGGAATTCGTCCAAATAAAAATCATTTAGAAGCAATTTGTAACTACGCGATGCCTAAAAATTTTAAGGAAGTTGAGAGATGTAATGGTTTATTTTCGTATTTTCGATGATTTGTTTCCGAGTTTTCCTGTATAGCTAGGCCTTTAGCAAATTTATTTAAAAAAATGCTATGTTTATTTGGACTCTTGAATGTAAGAACGCTTTTGAAACATTAAAAAACAAACTCATTTCTTCGCCTATTCTTGCAATTTATGATCCAAAGCGAGAAACAGAATTACACTGTGATGCAAGTTCATATGGCTTTGGTGCAGTACTTATGCAGAAGCAAAATGATAATAAATTTCATCCAGTTGCATTCTTTTCCAAAAAGACGACCAAGGGTAAATCCCAATTAATTAGTTTTGAGCTAGAAACCTTAGCAGTTGTATATGTATATGCCCTTGAGCGGTTTTAAACTTTTCTTGATCGGTTGCCATTTGTTATTATAACTGACTGTGAAACTCTATCTCAGACTCTTAAAAAACGGGACGTAAATCCTCGCATAGCTATGTAAGTGGGCATTTGTACTCGAAAATTACAACTGCGAAGTACAGCATCGAAAATGAACGAATGCTGCACGTTGACGCACTCAGTCGTGCCCCTATTGCCGCTGCTATTTCAGCTTTAGAATTAGATCAAAATATCCAACTGACACAAGTACGTGATGATAATAGACGACCAATAAGAGACAGACTTTAATAAGGCGAAGTGTCAGGTTTTATTTTAGAAAATGGTTTAGTTTTCCGCGTTGGGGTACAAAAAAATTAACCAGCTCTATGTACCGACAGAACTTGAAGAAAATGTTATGCAAACAATTCACGAAAAATGTGGACATTTGTTTATTGAAAAATGTGCTAGTCAACTTTCGAAACATTATTATATTCCAAATTTAAAAGAAAAATTAAATAAATTAATTAAAAAATGCCTTAAATGCGTATATAATTCGGTACCAAAAAAAAGTAATGAGCGAAATTTATGTAATATATCAAAGCGACCAGAGCCTTTCGATACAATTCATATAGACCATTTTGGACCACTCCCATCAATAAATTCTAGGAAAAAATATGTCTTTGTTGTAATAGACGGATTTACAAAGTTTGTTAAACTATACCCGGTAAACACTCCTGGAACGAAAGAAGTTGTTAATGCTCTTGAACGCTATTTCGATTATTTTAGTCGACCCCGTAGAATAATCAGTGACTTGTTTTACTTCGGAAGAATTTCAAAATTTTGCCAAAAAACATAATATTGACCATGTGAAGGTTTCGGTTGCATCTCCTCAGTCTAATGGTCAAGTCGAGCGTGTTAACAGAGATATGAGAGCAATGTTAGCGAAATTAAGTGAATCTTCTGAGCATAGTGACTGGCGACAAGAACTCAGTAATGTAGAATACGCTTTTAATAATACAAACCATACATGTAATCGAATTTCACCCAGTAGATTGTTGTTTGGTGTTGAGCAAAGATTCACACAATTCTTCGGCTAAACAATTTGATATTGGTGATTTTGTAGTTATTAAAAATATTGACAATCTGTTGGAACTAACAAAAAATTGATTCCTAAATACCGTGGTCCATACGTTATTAAGAAAAAATTAGGTAACGATCGTTACTTAATTGAAGATATTGAAGGATATCAAGTCACACAAATTCCGTACCACGGTATTTTAGATTCAAGTAGGTTAAAAAATGGGTTGAGTCTAATATAGAAGTTAAGTAAAATAGTTTGGATTTTGAAGGCAGCGCGCTGCAGCGCTTAAATTATTATTTGTTAAATTTATTGTACAAAATTATTTCAAGTGGATGAAATTCTTGTAATTTATTCAAGTTAAATTATTAATAATGTTTTTTGTTTAAATATTCATGTCGATTGTAAAATTCAGGATGGCCGAATTGTAATAACCACCTTTATATTATGTTATGTTTACTGTATTAAGTTACTTGTTACTGTATTGTATTACTTGCTATCGAGCATTGTATAGAAATATTATTCAATATTATTATTATCATTCAACAATTGATTTTGTTCAGAAGTTTTGTTCTGATAAGAAATAATAAAATTAAGAAATTCGAAAACAATTGGTTTCATTATAAAAGTATAAATAATACAATAAAAATAATAATAATAACTTAATAGCTGGTCAGGTTCAAAACCGATCTTCCTACCTCTCCCCTCTGTATAGAACAAGGCCTGAAGAAAATTTAGCTTTTTAATGGCTGTTTTGGCAATATTGAAAAATTGAGCTTTTTTCATTTTGTTTTTAGAATTTTTTTCTTTTCACAACTAATTTTAAAGTCCCAAGCTACAATTGATTGCATTATTAGATTTTCAAATTTTGCTGTTTAATGTCTGATATGACGATTTCAAGTTAGGACTATATAAAATTTGTTTGACCAAAAAAGTAGGGAAATTTTTTTTTTTAATTTTTTTAGATTTCACAACTGATTTACTACAAAAAAGCTACAATTAACTGTAAACTGAGTTTATGAAAGGTTTGAAGATGTGGTGCTAACTTGATATCAACTTAGCACTACATACCCTATTTCATAATTTTTTTTTTTAGGTGACAAATTTTTTTTGGAATTTTTTCGTTTCCACAGCTTATTTACCACAAAAAAGCTACAATTAACTTCATACTCAATTCTTGAAAGTTTTGAAAATGTAGTGCTAATTTGATATCAACCTAGCACTACACCCCATGTTCTTAAAAACCACCAGAGCTACACATTTTTTTTCCACAACTAATTTACATTACTTACTGCATACTTACTATTGGTAATTTCCAAAAATGTAGTGCTAACTTGACAGACGTCTATATATTTCATAATACATACCTATTAATCAAGCTTTAGCTGAAGCTTAAGCTTGCTAAAGACAGGAGCTACACTACTATGTTCAGATAGTAACGCCCGTTTGCTTTATCGTCTTTATATAAAATTAATTCTTTTTCATTCCAATTGTTTACTCTCTTTCTTTCGAATTTGAGTATTGTATAAGATGACATCAGCTTCTTTCGGAGGACAGAAATTAGGAACAAGTACCCGAGAAGAAGAAACATTTTTTATCACAACATCCCTTCTATCGCGAACTTCTTCCTTCATATAAAGTCCTTCTCTGTTATTTGCATGTCTGATAAAATAAATTATAACTGCGAAAGTAGCATAACACATTACAAAGTTACTCTGCCAAAGAGAGGAAGGAATTCGGTCTGAACCTACACTTGGGAAGAAATAACACAGGAATAGTAGCTTTGTATATTATATAAACTATAGGACTCTCATGGTGGAAGTCGAATGGGGCGACATCTAAAGTGTGCCGACAACCCTTACTCTTTTTTTTGCGTAGAGCTTATGGAGGTTTTAATTGATATTTTTTGGATGCAATAATAATACTGATCATCTTGACCTAGAAGTCAACAATCTTACTAAAGCTCTTAACAATACCATGGTTAACTCCTGTCCTCCCACAATAATAAGGGGAAAGAAAAAACCGCACTGGTGGAACAAAGAGCTGGAATCACTCAGGAAAGACTGCAGGAAGTCTTTCAACCATGCTAAACTAACAAGGTACCCATCAGATTGGGACCTGTACAAAGTCTCATTAAAAACGTTCAAGAAACAACTACGGAAAAGCAAAAGATCCTCATGGAGGAATTTCTGTAATAAAATCGAAGACACCTCTCTGGTTAGCACCATTGAATACTCCCTACACCACAAAGAATACACTCTAGTCGCATTTTTAGACATAGAGGGTGCGTTTAATAATGTCAGGAATTCAGCAATCATGAATGTTCTAGACGATCTAGAAATAGAAGACCCGATTAAAAAGATAATTTATATCATGCTTATAGCAGCAGAATTATCACTTCTGAGTTGGGAAACTTCAAAACACGTAGAGCAGCCAACAGAGGGACCCCTCAAGGGGGAGTCTTATCACCTCTCCTATGGAACTTGGTAGTAAACGAACTGCTACGTACTAGACCTAGAGGGGGAAGGTTTTAAGGTTACAGCCTACGTGGATGATGTGGCAATCGCCGTATCAGGCAAGTACCCACAAACCCTCGCTGAACTGCTACAAACTGCTTTAAACAAGCTAATTAACTGGGCTAATGGATGTGGACTGGATATAAATCCCCACAAAACGGAACTTGTCCTATTCAAGAGGAAATACAAGATTCCAGAATTCAAACCCCCGACAATTGAAGACGTAACACTTATTCTATTCAATCAAGCCAAATATCTAGGACTGATTTTTGATTAAAAAAAATGACCTGGAAGCTCAATATCGAAGAAAGCGTTAAAAAAGCCAGTGTGGCGCTCTTTTCATGCAAGAAGGCCATTGGTGGCAAATGGGGATTCTCTCCTAATATTGCTCACTGGCTGTATACCTCGGTCATAAGACCAATAGTCCAATACTTACATACGGGGTGATAGTATGGTGGACCGCACTGGACATAAAGATAAACTTGAGCAAGCTAATCAAAGTCCAAAGGTCAGCGAGTATATGTATAAGCGGAGCCCTAAGGTCAACCCCTTCGGACGCCCTGGACATACTACTAAATCTTGGCCATACTATCATTCTAAAAAATTTCGAATTTATTCCAGATTGCTTAGACTACACCACACCTCAATTGTTGTTCGAAAATAATTTCCAGACCTCTGTTCCATCCAGAACTGCATGGGAGGACCGGATTCTTCTGGACAATGAATCTTTGCACTTCTTCACTGATGGTTCAAAAACCGACGATGGTGGTATTTTCTCGGAAAAACTGAAAATCAGTCTTTTCTTCTGGTGATTAAGGAAGTTCTTTCTTGGCTCAGAGAAAACGTAATATCCAACACGAATACTCGGATCTT
Source organism: Syrphus vitripennis (assembly GCA_958431115.1). Taxonomy (NCBI): domain Eukaryota; kingdom Metazoa; phylum Arthropoda; class Insecta; order Diptera; family Syrphidae; genus Syrphus; species Syrphus vitripennis. The sequence continues at coordinate 57,700,506 of OY288109.1, forward strand.
CTCAGACAGCCAAGCGGCTATTAAATCTCTTGCCCATGTCTCCTCAAAATCAACCACGGTCCGAGACTGCCAATCATCTCTTAGGGAGATGTCTGAGCAGTTTGATATTCACCTCATTTGGGTGCCGGGACACAGAGACATTCAGGGCAATTGCAGGGCGGATGAACTTGCCAAACAAGGAACAATCACTCCTCTGCAACCAGAAAGGAACAATATAGGCTTGCCTATCGCTACATGTAAACTCATGCTAAAGCAGGATGCTTTAAAGAAAACCAACCTCAGATGGACTCAGAGTAATACCTGCCGTGCGACCAAACAAATATGGCCGTGTATAGACTTGAAACGTTCAAAAGGGTTGTTAAACTTAAATCGTCTGCATATTGGCTCCATCATAGGTGTTCTTACAGGGCACTGCTTAATAGGTAGACACGGTATCAGAATGGGCGTGTTCTCCAACGATTTCTGCAGGAGTTGTATGGACGAAAAAGAAGAGGAAACTGTTCAACATCTCCTTTGCACCTGCCCTGCTCTCTCTGTCAGAAGAAAACTCCATTTTGGAGAATTCTTCTATGAGGACACTAGTGACTTAGTGAAAACGGACGTTAAAAGTCTATTCCAATTCATTAGAAGCTCCGAGTGGTTCAACTAGTAAGTTGCACACTTGCTACTTTTCTATCTTTCTTTATGGTATCACAATGGACCCATTAGGGTCTAAGTGTGTCGGGGTTTTCTAGCCGACAGCCATTTAAACCTAACCTAACCTAACCTGGATGCAATAATCCAAAAAATCGTCTCCTCTTGCCCCTACCACCAATTTCCAACGCTTAAAGACTCCCAAAATCGAATTTTACACCTCACATTTTGCAGCGCCACCACAAGGGTCTGGGCAACAAATTAAAAAAAAAACTCGCCATGATAGTATGTACTATAGTTTCCATATACAAAGTTAGAAGTAACAGAAAGATATTATATCTATATATATGTTTATATGTAATATGTATGTATAATGTGCATGAACAGGAATGATTAGGTAGGTATCTGTATTTCATTTCATGCGGAAGGAATTTCACACTGCAAAAAGCAATGGAATCGTTCGCGTGAACCATTCCAATGGTACCAGGGATTTTCACATTGAACCAAAAACAGAAGGAAGGAGAAATTCGTGCGCACCCCCTAACGAGAATTTATTATCAGACAACAATCAAGAAGTCATCAAATATACATTTTACGCTATAATTTCCACCTCTCATGTGCATACTGAGCTCCATGGAGCTAAAGCCAGGTGAGGTGGCTGACTGGGTAATGGCAATGGTGGCAGGCACAGCCTGATAACGATGACTTCACAAAGTGCGCCTGCGACCACCTTCACCATTGTAGAGTATTTTTTTTCTGCAAACGTACTCAATTTTTCGACCGCAATTGTCTGGGTTATGCCGTGACGGGAATATAACTTAGAGGGAGATTTTTACTTTGTTCTATATTTAAAATACTTCAATGGAAGCTTTAAAATTCTTTGTTCACACTAATAAAAGATTAAACAAAAAATGTATTTGACTGTTTACAAATAGAGTAAGTTTTCGCAATCCCCAAGTACATCATTTTATTTGTGTTTTCAGTCCTAAATACTTTTTGCTCATTTAGGCGTCATAGCGCACAGAAGAAAGCATCAGGAAAAATATTTACTATTGTATAATTAATTGTGTTTTCATATGATTTGAAACATAAAAATGGTACGAATCGATCAGAAATCACTGAAATATTTTTTCATAAAAAAAATTCTTTGAAACAAATATTTTTTCCAAAAAAACCAATTTTTAATTTTTTTCAAATATTATATTTTTTTCCTGCTCTTCTGCTTTTACCGATAATTGTCATTATCTTGTAGGTACTGCATTATATCAGGGCATTTTCTTATTACATGGAAGTACCATATTGCTGATTTTAGTCATAAATGGTATTTTTGAGCTGAAGGCTTCCCCGGATTTTCTTTCTTCTTAGACGTCTTTTACATTGTACAACATGAATAATTGTACGTGGATGAATAATTGACCTGTAGACCATTTCTTTCCTTTTTCTCGATCACACAAAACGGTAGAGTTTTCCGCCACTTCACCCACTCTAAGCTTAAGTATCAGTATCAGTATCCTTCGCTATTGATTATAGATCCAAAATATTTAAACTTTACGGAGTTGTGGAGCACTGTTTCATTTAAATAGATGTGTCGAATAGACCTATGTGGTCTGAAAGCATAACATTCATCCAAACATCAAGTGCTCGTTGTTGTTTCATTTGCGTTAAGAAGGAAAGCGGAAATTTGACCATACAATTTGTAGATCTTGGTTACGTATTTCTGTTGTCAATATCCTCCTTGCTATTTCATCTTTAACAAACGATCTTGGATTGACTGAAAATATTTGGCAGGAATCAACCGACAGTAAAAGCATTGCACCTCCAAAACATCTCGAAAGTAAATTCGTCCCAAATGATGATTTTAGATCCTGTTAAAACTTTGGCTATTTGTGTTTTTCGTGTAATTTTCATGATTTTGGGCAATTTTGTATTATTGTTTGTGCATATGCATAGTTCTTAATTTTCCATTTTATTTTATTTAACTCTTTTTATTTTATTATTATAATTCATTTCGTTTCATTTTATTGTACAAAAGATATACATATAAAATTTCTGAAGTTTTATTAAATAATATTTATTAATTTCCACTAAAAATAGAGTAGTAAGTAAAAATAGAATTTAAAAAAAACTACCCACCCATTTTCAAAACATAAAACTTCCAAAAATAAAAGTTTTTATTCAACCGTTTTCTTAAGGGTAGACATTATTTTTTTTTTATTTTTTGAGAACCAAAATTTAATTCCACAAAATCTTTTTTTCAGAACTAAGTTCTTGAAAAATTTGGTCAGATTATTCTTTGACAAATTTTTCCTGTTTCTAAATTTGTTTTCAGTGCTAATATTTTTTTTCAAAATTTTTTTTCTTCTACATATTCTTTTTCTAACACATTTTTTCGACAAAACTTTTATTTTCACAATTTATTTTTTGACCACTTGACTGGTTCCTGAAAAAAATTTGTTATAATAAATTATTTTTTTTTCAGTTTAATTTTTGACTAATTTTTTTGCGGCTTGCAGATATAATATCCTGTCGCGCTCCATCGAAGCTTTTGAGAGCAATAATTTTGCGATACCAATGTACAATAGACAAGAATCAACTTTTTGAGTAATAGTTGAGTTATTCTCAAGTGATAGGGATTTCGTTTGCTTTTAACATCGGCAGGATCCGACAATACCCCAGTTTGCTACATCATGTCATCATTAGAGCACCATCCCAACATCATCATCATCAATCATAAATCAGCCACCGAAATTGATAGGAAAGCCGAAGTATACATTTTGGCTGGAATGTTTTTGGATTTCTGTCAACGATACCTTTTTGAATGTATTTGCGAGTAATAGCAGTTGTTTCTGTTTTTAGATTTTTCCGTATAGATGAATATTAGGGTAATCCCTGGTGGCTAAGCTAGTGTTCCATATCGAATAGGAATTTTTACGCAAATGGTTGCCTGTGGTAGAAACTACACTGCATTATGGCGAATTAGAGAGGTAGGTCGAAGCTATGAAAGGTATCACGAACATTTTATTTAAATAATCTGCAATGAGGATATGCTTGTGCCTACATGAATATATGTATAATATACATACTTACATACACACAATACATATCATGAAGGTATTACTTTTATTTTGCATACATTTACTTTATTTATAAGCACATAGCACTACATATATTGAGAAAACAATTTAAAATTACCTAAATGCTCACGATTGGTCATTGTTGGTCATGTAGCAGTTTTTGAACCGTAAAATTAACAACATGTTGGAAATCACACAAAAAACGCAAACAATTTATTAATTTTTTTGTGTTTTGTATTAAGCCGTAAAATCATTTAAAATTAACAGAACTAAAAATAGTTCATAAACAAAATTACAGAAATCTAATATTGAATTAGATACAAAAATTTCGCTGTTCAAAACTAACCGGAAAAAAGTATGGACTTTGAGCATACTTTTAGCATTGTTCAACTGTGTTAAAACTTATGTCATTTGCATCGCAAAGGCGTTTTTTCTGGTTTTTTTCCAATAATTTGAGACCACTGCTAATTTTATTTTTTCTCGTCTTAAAAGATGACAAAATTTATTTATTCATGTCTCATCTCATCATTCAAGGTTACCCGACACGTGACGGGTATCCGGATAGGTGAACGGGTACCCGCGAGGTGTCGGGTCGGGTACCTAGGTATCTCGGGTAATGCTCAGAATTTGCAGGTACCGGGCATCAAAAGTTCTACTCTAAAGAAGACATTTTCTCTGAAAGCTCTCTGGCCCCTAAAATGGGATAATGGCTTTCCTTGTCGTCGAGACTTTTTTCTTTATTTTACAATTATTTGCTTCTTTTTCGATCTTTCAATTGGCAGCCATATATTATGTGTATTCTCAAATTTCTCGAGAATGGAAAGACAGTCATATATGGACTATGTCAAAAACGTGCCGTATGAATTCTACAGAGATAACTAAACAATAAGACCTTAAATTTTACTTTAAAATTATGAATTTCGCTAAAACATATACATAACAGCTTTTAAATTACATATTTGCAAACCAATAACAAATATACTTTTGCGTCTATTTTTGTTCACTACATTTTCCGTCGCATGCTATAGTTTTTCGGAACTGCACAAAGAAAACTAAATACACATAAGGAAAGAAAAGTTCTAAGGGATAAGGACGGTATTTTTGTTGTGGAGGTGACACAATCTCCGTAGTAAACATGAAGTAGCAGTTTAAGTTTAAGTTTAAGTTTAAGTTTAAGTTTAAGTTTAAGTTTAAGTTTAAGTTTAAGTTTAAGTTTAAGTTTAAGTTTAAGTTTAAGTTTAAGTTTAAGTTTAAGTTTAAGTTTAAGTTTAAGTTTAAGTTTAAGTTTAAGTTTAAGTTTAAGTTTAAGTTTAAGTTTAAGTTTAAGTTTAAGTTTAAGTTTAAGTTTAAGTTTAAGTTTAAGTTTAAGTTTAAGTTTAAGTTTAAGTTTAAGTTTAAGTTTAAGTTTAAGTTTAAGTTTAAGTTTAAGTTTAAGTTTAAGTTTAAGTTTAAGTTTAAGTTTAAGTTTAAGTTTAAGTTTAAGTTTAAGTTTAAGTTTAAGTTTAAGTTTAAGTTTAAGTTTAAGTTTAAGTTTAAGTTTAAGTTTAAGTTTAAGTTTAAGTTTAAGTTTAAGTTTAAGTTTAAGTTTAAGTTTAAGTTTAAGTTTAAGTTTAAGTTTAAGTTTAAGTTTAAGTTTAAGTTTAAGTTTAAGTTTAAGTTTAAGTTTAAGTTTAAGTTTAAGTTTAAGTTTAAGTTTAAGTTTAAGTTTAAGTTTAAGTTTAAGTTTAAGTTTAAGTTTAAGTTTAAGTTTAAGTTTAAGTTTAAGTTTAAGTTTAAGTTTAAGTTTAAGTTTAAGTTTAAGTTTAAGTTTAAGTTTAAGTTTAAGTTTAAGTTTAAGTTTAAGTTTAAGTTTAAGTTTAAGTTTAAGTTTAAGTTTAAGTTTAAGTTTAAGTTTAAGTTTAAGTTTAAGTTTAAGTTTAAGTTTAAGTTTAAGTTTAAGTTTAAGTTTAAGTTTAAGTTTAAGTTTAAGTTTAAGTTTAAGTTTAAGTTTAAGTTTAAGTTTAAGTTTAAGTTTAAGTTTAAGTTTAAGTTTAAGTTTAAGTTTAAGTTTAAGTTTAAGTTTAAGTTTAAGTTTAAGTTTAAGTTTAAGTTTAAGTTTAAGTTTAAGTTTAAGTTTAAGTTTAAGTTTAAGTTTAAGTTTAAGTTTAAGTTTAAGTTTAAGTTTAAGTTTAAGTTTAAGTTTAAGTTTAAGTTTAAGTTTAAGTTTAAGTTTAAGTTTAAGTTTAAGTTTAAGTTTAAGTTTAAGTTTAAGTTTAAGTTTAAGTTTAAGTTTAAGTTTAAGTTTAAGTTTAAGTTTAAGTTTAAGTTTAAGTTTAAGTTTAAGTTTAAGTTTAAGTTTAAGTTTAAGTTTAAGTTTAAGTTTAAGTTTAAGTTTAAGTTTAAGTTTAAGTTTAAGTTTAAGTTTAAGTTTAAGTTTAAGTTTAAGTTTAAGTTTAAGTTTAAGTTTAAGTTTAAGTTTAAGTTTAAGTTTAAGTTTAAGTTTAAGTTTAAGTTTAAGTTTAAGTTTAAGTTTAAGTTTAAGTTTAAGTTTAAGTTTAAGTTTAAGTTTAAGTTTAAGTTTAAGTTTAAGTTTAAGTTTAAGTTTAAGTTTAAGTTTAAGTTTAAGTTTAAGTTTAAGTTTAAGTTTAAGTTTAAGTTTAAGTTTAAGTTTAAGTTTAAGTTTAAGTTTAAGTTTAAGTTTAAGTTTAAGTTTAAGTTTAAGTTTAAGTTTAAGTTTAAGTTTAAGTTTAAGTTTAAGTTTAAGTTTAAGTTTAAGTTTAAGTTTAAGTTTAAGTTTAAGTTTAAGTTTAAGTTTAAGTTTAAGTTTAAGTTTAAGTTTAAGTTTAAGTTTAAGTTTAAGTTTAAGTTTAAGTTTAAGTTTAAGTTTAAGTTTAAGTTTAAGTTTAAGTTTAAGTTTAAGTTTAAGTTTAAGTTTAAGTTTAAGTTTAAGTTTAAGTTTAAGTTTAAGTTTAAGTTTAAGTTTAAGTTTAAGTTTAAGTTTAAGTTTAAGTTTAAGTTTAAGTTTAAGTTTAAGTTTAAGTTTAAGTTTAAGTTTAAGTTTAAGTTTAAGTTTAAGTTTAAGTTTAAGTTTAAGTTTAAGTTTAAGTTTAAGTTTAAGTTTAAGTTTAAGTTTAAGTTTAAGTTTAAGTTTAAGTTTAAGTTTAAGTTTAAGTTTAAGTTTAAGTTTAAGTTTAAGTTTAAGTTTAAGTTTAAGTTTAAGTTTAAGTTTAAGTTTAAGTTTAAGTTTAAGTTTAAGTTTAAGTTTAAGTTTAAGTTTAAGTTTAAGTTTAAGTTTAAGTTTAAGTTTAAGTTTAAGTTTAAGTTTAAGTTTAAGTTTAAGTTTAAGTTTAAGTTTAAGTTTAAGTTTAAGTTTAAGTTTAAGTTTAAGTTTAAGTTTAAGTTTAAGTTTAAGTTTAAGTTTAAGTTTAAGTTTAAGTTTAAGTTTAAGTTTAAGTTTAAGTTTAAGTTTAAGTTTAAGTTTAAGTTTAAGTTTAAGTTTAAGTTTAAGTTTAAGTTTAAGTTTAAGTTTAAGTTTAAGTTTAAGTTTAAGTTTAAGTTTAAGTTTAAGTTTAAGTTTAAGTTTAAGTTTAAGTTTAAGTTTAAGTTTAAGTTTAAGTTTAAGTTTAAGTTTAAGTTTAAGTTTAAGTTTAAGTTTACCCAAGTAACACTCTCGTAGCTTTGAGTTTTTAATATGTTCTAAAAAAGTGTTAAAGGAGTGAACTCGGAGACTATTGCTCTATTTTATACTCCGATGTAGCATCTGACATTTTCTTTTTAATCAAATGCTCTATATTTGAGTTTTAGAACAACTTCAAGCTCTATGGGCTTGTTGCTCTATTAATATGCTCTATTACAATTTATAACAAAACCTTGAACGAGCTTTACTTAATATTTCAACTATATGCTTTAAAAAGGCCTTATTTGAGAAAATATATGTTCCTTAGAGCCACTCAGCAGCTTTTTGCTTTTAAACAAATGTCTTGTTGATCAAAAGACATAAGTGTCAAACAAAATTATTTAACAAAATAAATAGCTGTCAAGAGGTGAAAAAATCGTTTAATCATTTCAAAAACAGCAAGGCTTATTGGAAAAAGGTGTGCCGCAACAAAAATGTTAGAAAGTTTATCAAAGATACGAAAAACTAAGGTGTCGACCAAATTGGCCGTGTTAAAAGATGCGCTAGTTTGAGTGTTGAGGATTTAAGGGCAGATAGCTTGGTTGAGAGCTCATCCCAACTGAATGCAGATGATTGATGAATTAAACAAAACAAACAAAATTTTTAAAATACAAAAATATGAAGAATTTTACCAAAGGCGATCGACTACGAGCAATACCTATACATAATCTTTTTCATCTTGCAACAGTAGTAAACAAAATTGCTATTCTGGAGATTCAGCTCCTACCTTAAAAAAAATATTTTATCATCTTTAAAAAAAATTACTGCCCACTTGTTCCAATCCTCCGGCAAGCAGCAAACCGAATACCGAATGAGTGAGCTGTCAAAACTGGAACGTTATCATGAACCCAAAATAATATATCTAGTTTTAATAAACCAAAACAGGCACAGTTCAAATAGTAAACTTATATTTGAAATTTTTGTTCTCATTAGCGACATGCCAAACAAATGCTTTGAAAAATAAACACGACGAAATAAACACAATAATGGCGTTTTCAATTGGCAATCCGGAATTCGTTTTAGACAAATTCTCTACTTGTTCAGAATCAGAACTTCAACTTTTACCAAGTTTAACGCATTCAGAATGATTTTTTCTGCTTTTAGATTGCCAATCGAAAACGCCATAAAACAAATTGACTGTCATAACCTCATAAGTAGCCGTTTTAGAACATATTGCTTTAAAAGAGTATAGTGTGTATACAAAAAAGCGAAAGAAGAGCATCGGGTACCAAGCCAACACCAAAGTGAACAAAATCAGAAACAGGGTGATATATCTTCATAGCTCATATTTTTTTTAGTTCTGTGCGGGGAAAATGTGCACTCTTCACTTTTTTATAAATTAAAATAGCTTCTTTTTATGGTCTAAAAAGAATCACGTGACAGTTATAAAATTCACGTAGAATCATATTTTTGTTACCTCACGTGTAAAAATCGTATTATGTATTTAAATTCTTTCGTGGAATTTGTAAACTTCAATAGGAATTAATAAAATTCAAGTGGAATTTATAAAATTCATTGGAAATTCATAAAAGTCACGTGAAATTCAAGCGGAATTTGAAAAATTTACGTAAAATTCATAAAATTCAAGTGGAATTATATTTTTGTGCTGTGTTTTTGAATTTTCTAAATTCTATAAATTTCAGGTGAATTTCATGAATTCCACTTAAATTTTATGAACTTCACGTGAATTTCATAAATTCCACGTGAATTTTATGCATTTTACGTGAATTTTATTAATTTCCCGTGAAATTCGTAAATACATACACTTGAAATTTAAGTTATCTCACGTGCAATTTTCTGATTACCTGTATGAGTTTTTACGTGAAATTTATTTCACATTTTTGAATTATTTTAAAATTTTTGTGGAACCAACGTGAAATCATTGAAAGAATCACAGTTCCTTTTGCATGAAAAAGGTAAAACGTCATTTTTGATTTTTTTTTCAACCGAGGCACCCTATACGCTATATATAAAAGATGGCTGATAAAATTTCTATACAAAATTTTTTGTAGACATTAGCATTATAGAAGCTCTAAAAGAGATATTGTTGTGGCCCTATTAAAATGGCTGTTTTGGGAGAAGTTATGAAATCTTTCTATACATTTTTTCCATTTTTTTTTCATTTAAATAGAAAAAAATTTATATTTTAAAGGCGCGTTGTACAATTTCGAGGTGCAACATCTACGTTTGTGATAAAAATAAAGTGGCACACAAAATCATTCCTAGGCATTGTCTTACTCATTAATTAAAGTATTACGATCTTTTATCGTAAATATTTTGCTTAATATAGTTTTGAGTTTTTCTTTGTAAATATTTATGTTATAGAAATTATTTCAAAGATCATTATATACAAGCAAACAATTCTCTTTGTGTTCTTTTATATTTATATTTTACTAACACTTAAGCAAATCATTTTCATGTTACCATTTCAAAGGGAAAAGCTTTAAAACTATCTCTCGATAACGTTTAATAGAGCTAAAAGTGCTCTTAATCAAAATATTAATGTGATTTTGTAGAACATATAGACATTTGAGCATCATATTTAGAGCCCGAATAATGCTTATTTTAGCTCCCAAACTCGAAAAAAAAGCTCTAAACAGGTTCTTTGTCAGCTTTATTGAAGCTATAGAGCAAATTGAAGTTAATATGGCCAAATAATTTAGCTTTATAAGCGCTGCCAGAGCTAAATACGAACTAAAATTGTTACTTGGGTAAGTTTAAGTTTAAGTTTAAGTTTAAGTTTAAGTTTAAGTTTAAGTTTAAGTTTAAGTTTAAGTTTAAGTTTAAGTTTAAGTTTAAGTTTAAGTTTAAGTTTAAGTTTAAGTTTAAGTTTAAGTTTAAGTTTAAGTTTAAGTTTAAGTTTAAGTTTAAGTTTAAGTTTAAGTTTAAGTTTAAGTTTAAGTTTAAGTTTAAGTTTAAGTTTAAGTTTAAGTTTAAGTTTAAGTTTAAGTTTAAGTTTAAGTTTAAGTTTAAGTTTAAGTTTAAGTTTAAGTTTAAGTTTAAGTTTAAGTTTAAGTTTAAGTTTAAGTTTAAGTTTAAGTTTAAGTTTAAGTTTAAGTTTAAGTTTAAGTTTAAGTTTAAGTTTAAGTTTAAGTTTAAGTTTAAGTTTAAGTTTAAGTTTAAGTTTAAGTTTAAGTTTAAGTTTAAGTTTAAGTTTAAGTTTAAGTTTAAGTTTAAGTTTAAGTTTAAGTTTAAGTTTAAGTTTAAGTTTAAGTTTAAGTTTAAGTTTAAGTTTAAGTTTAAGTTTAAGTTTAAGTTTAAGTTTAAGTTTAAGTTTAAGTTTAAGTTTAAGTTTAAGTTTAAGTTTAAGTTTAAGTTTAAGTTTAAGTTTAAGTTTAAGTTTAAGTTTAAGTTTAAGTTTAAGTTTAAGTTTAAGTTTAAGTTTAAGTTTAAGTTTAAGTTTAAGTTTAAGTTTAAGTTTAAGTTTAAGTTTAAGTTTAAGTTTAAGTTTAAGTTTAAGTTTAAGTTTAAGTTTAAGTTTAAGTTTAAGTTTAAGTTTAAGTTTAAGTTTAAGTTTAAGTTTAAGTTTAAGTTTAAGTTTAAGTTTAAGTTTAAGTTTAAGTTTAAGTTTAAGTTTAAGTTTAAGTTTAAGTTTAAGTTTAAGTTTAAGTTTAAGTTTAAGTTTAAGTTTAAGTTTAAGTTTAAGTTTAAGTTTAAGTTTAAGTTTAAGTTTAAGTTTAAGTTTAAGTTTAAGTTTAAGTTTAAGTTTAAGTTTAAGTTTAAGTTTAAGTTTAAGTTTAAGTTTAAGTTTAAGTTTAAGTTTAAGTTTAAGTTTAAGTTTAAGTTTAAGTTTAAGTTTAAGTTTAAGTTTAAGTTTAAGTTTAAGTTTAAGTTTAAGTTTAAGTTTAAGTTTAAGTTTAAGTTTAAGTTTAAGTTTAAGTTTAAGTTTAAGTTTAAGTTTAAGTTTAAGTTTAAGTTTAAGTTTAAGTTTAAGTTTAAGTTTAAGTTTAAGTTTAAGTTTAAGTTTAAGTTTAAGTTTAAGTTTAAGTTTAAGTTTAAGTTTAAGTTTAAGTTTAAGTTTAAGTTTAAGTTTAAGTTTAAGTTTAAGTTTAAGTTTAAGTTTAAGTTTAAGTTTAAGTTTAAGTTTAAGTTTAAGTTTAAGTTTAAGTTTAAGTTTAAGTTTAAGTTTAAGTTTAAGTTTAAGTTTAAGTTTAAGTTTAAGTTTAAGTTTAAGTTTAAGTTTAAGTTTAAGTTTAAGTTTAAGTTTAAGTTTAAGTTTAAGTTTAAGTTTAAGTTTAAGTTTAAGTTTAAGTTTAAGTTTAAGTTTAAGTTTAAGTTTAAGTTTAAGTTTAAGTTTAAGTTTAAGTTTAAGTTTAAGTTTAAGTTTAAGTTTAAGTTTAAGTTTAAGTTTAAGTTTAAGTTTAAGTTTAAGTTTAAGTTTAAGTTTAAGTTTAAGTTTAAGTTTAAGTTTAAGTTTAAGTTTAAGTTTAAGTTTAAGTTTAAGTTTAAGTTTAAGTTTAAGTTTAAGTTTAAGTTTAAGTTTAAGTTTAAGTTTAAGTTTAAGTTTAAGTTTAAGTTTAAGTTTAAGTTTAAGTTTAAGTTTAAGTTTAAGTTTAAGTTTAAGTTTAAGTTTAAGTTTAAGTTTAAGTTTAAGTTTAAGTTTAAGTTTAAGTTTAAGTTTAAGTTTAAGTTTAAGTTTAAGTTTAAGTTTAAGTTTAAGTTTAAGTTTAAGTTTAAGTTTAAGTTTAAGTTTAAGTTTAAGTTTAAGTTTAAGTTTAAGTTTAAGTTTAAGTTTAAGTTTAAGTTTAAGTTTAAGTTTAAGTTTAAGTTTAAGTTTAAGTTTAAGTTTAAGTTTAAGTTTAAGTTTAAGTTTAAGTTTAAGTTTAAGTTTAAGTTTAAGTTTACCCAAGTAACACTCTCGTAGCTTTGAGTTTTTAATATGTTCTAAAAAAGTGTTAAAGGAGTGAACTCGGAGACTATTGCTCTATTTTATACTCCGTTGTAGCATCTGACATTTTCTTTTTAATCAAATGCTCTATATTTGAGTTTTAGAACAACTTCAAGCTCTATAGACTTATAAAGCTTGTTGCTCTATTAATATGCTCTAATACAATTTATAACAAAACCTTGAACGAGCTTTACTTAATATTTCAACTATATGCTTTAAAAAGGCCTTATTTGAGAAAATAAATGTTCCTTAGAGCCACTCAGCAGCTTTTTGCTTTTAAACAAATGTCTTGTTGATCAAAAGACATAAGTGTCAAACGAAATTATTTAACAAAATAAATAGCTGTCAAGAGGTGAAAAAATCGTTTAATCATTTCAAAAACAGCAAGGCTTATTGGAAAAAGGTGTGCCGCAACAAAAATGTTAGAAAGTTTATCAAAGATACGAAAAACTAAGGTGTCGACCAAATTGGCCGTGTTGAAAGATGCGCTAGTTTGAGTGTTGACAGTGTTGAGGATTTAAGGGCAGATAGCTTGGTTGAGAGCTCATCCCAACTGAATGCAGATGATTGATGAATTAATAGTAAATTTTTAAAATACAAAAATATGAAGAATTTTACCAAAGCCGATCGACTACGAGCAATATACATAATCTTTGTCATCTTGAAACAGTAGTAAACAAAATTGCTATTCTGGAGATTCAGCTCCTACCTTCGAAAATATTTTATCATCTTTAAAAAAAATTACTGCCCACTTGTTCCAATCCTCCGGCAAGCAGCAAACCGAATGAGTGAGCTGTCAAAACTGGAACATTATCATGAACCCAAAATAATATATCTAGTTTTAATAAACCAAAACAGGCACAGTTCAAATAGTAAACTTATATTAGAACTTTTTGTTCTCATTAGCGACATGCCAAACAAATGCTTTGAAAAATATACACGACGAAATAAACACAATAATGGCGTTTTCAATTGGCAATCCGGAATTCGTTTTAGAGAAATTCTCTACTTGTTCAGAATCAGAACTTTAACTTTTACCAAGTTTAACACATTCAGAATGATTTTTTCTGCTTTTAGATTGCCAATCGAAAACGCCATAAAACAAATTGACTGTCATAACGTCATAAGTAGCCGTTTTAGAACATATTGCTTTAAAAGAGTATAGTGTGTATACAAAAAAGCGAAAGAAGAGCATCGGGTACCAAGCCAACACCAAAGTGAACAAAATCAGAAACAGGGTGATAACTCTTCATAGCTCATATTTTTTTTAGTTCTGTGCGGGGAAAATGTGCACTCTTCACTTTTTTAAAAAATTAAAATAGCTTCTTTTTATGGTCTAAAAAGAATCACGTGACAGTTATAAAATTCACGTAGAATCATATTTTTGTTATACTTCACGTGTAAAAATCGTATTATGTATTTAAATTCTTTCGTGGAACTTGTAAACTTCAAGTGGAATTAATAAAATTCAAGTGGAATTTATAAAATTCATTGGAAATTCATAAAATTCGAGTGAAATTCATAAAATTCAAGCGGAATTTGAAAAATTTACGTAAAATTCATAAAATTCAAGTGGAATTATATTTTTGTGCTGTGTTTTTGAATTTTATAAATTCTATAAATTTCAGGTGAATTTTATGAATTCCACTTAAATTTTATGAACTTCACGTGAATTTTATAAATTCCACTCGAATTTTATGCATTTCACGTGAATTTTATTAATTTCCCGTGAAATTCGTAAATACACTTGAAATTTAAGTTATCTCACGTGCAATTTTCTGATTACCTGTATGAGTTTTTACGTGAAATTTATAAAATTATTTCACATTTTTGAATTATTTTAAATTTTTTGTGGAACCAACGTGAAATCATTGAAAGAATCGCAGTTCCTTTTGCATGAAAAAGGTAAAACATCATTTTTGATTTTTTTTCAACCGAGGCACCCTATACGCTATATATAAAAGATGGCTGATAAAATTTCTATAAAAAATTTTTTGTAGACATTAGCATTATAGAAGCTCTAAAAGAGATATTGTTGTGGTCCTATTAAAATGGCTGTTTTGGGAGAAGTTATGAAATCTTTCTATACATTTTTTCAATTTTTTTTTTTCATTTAAATAGTAAAAAATTTATATTTTAAAGGCGCGTTGTACAATTTCGAGGTGCAACATCTACGTTTGTGATAAAAATAAAGTGGCACACAAAATCATTCCTAAGCATTGTCTTACTCATTAATTAAAGTATTACGATCGTTTATCGTACATAAATATTTTGCTTAATATAGTTTTGAGTTTTTCTTTGTGAATATTTATGTTTGAGAAATTATTTCAAAGATCATTATATACCTATACAAGCAAACAATTCTCTTTGTGTTCTTTTATATTTATATTTTACTAACACTTAAGCAAATAATTTTCATGTTACCATTTCAATAGGAAAAGCTTTAAAACTATCTCTCGATAACGTTTAATAGAGCTAAAAGTGCTCTTAATCAAAATATTAATGTGATTTTGTAGAACATATAGACATTTGAGCATCATATTTAGAGCCCGAATAATGCTTATTTTAGCTCCCAAACTCGAAAAAAGAGCTCTAAACAGGTTCTTTTTCAGCTTTATTGAAGCTAGAGAGCAAATTGAAGTTAATATGGCCAAATAATTTAGCTTTATAAGCGCTGCCAGAGCTAAATACGAACTAAAATTGTTACTTGGGTAAGTTTAAGTTTAAGTTTAAGTTTAAGTTTAAGTTTAAGTTTAAGTTTAAGTTTAAGTTTAAGTTTAAGTTTAAGTTTAAGTTTAAGTTTAAGTTTAAGTTTAAGTTTAAGTTTAAGTTTAAGTTTAAGTTTAAGTTTAAGTTTAAGTTTAAGTTTAAGTTTAATTTTAAGTTTAAGTTTAAGTTTAAGTTTAAGTTTAAGTTTAAGTTTAAGTTTAAGTTTAAGTTTAAGTTTAAGTTTAAGTTTAAGTTTAAGTTTAAGTTTAAGTTTAAGTTTAAGTTTAAGTTTAAGTTTAAGTTTAAGTTTAAGTTTAAGTTTAAGTTTAAGTTTAAGTTTAAGTTTAAGTTTAAGTTTAAGTTTAAGTTTAAGTTTAAGTTTAAGTTTAAGTTTAAGTTTAAGTTTAAGTTTAAGTTTAAGTTTAAGTTTAAGTTTAAGTTTAAGTTTAAGTTTAAGTTTAAGTTTAAGTTTAAGTTTAAGTTTAAGTTTAAGTTTAAGTTTAAGTTTAAGTTTAAGTTTAAGTTTAAGTTTAAGTTTAAGTTTAAGTTTAAGTTTAAGTTTAAGTTTAAGTTTAAGTTTAAGTTTAAGTTTAAGTTTAAGTTTAAGTTTAAGTTTAAGTTTAAGTTTAAGTTTAAGTTTAAGTTTAAGTTTAAGTTTAAGTTTAAGTTTAAGTTTAAGTTTAAGTTTAAGTTTAAGTTTAAGTTTAAGTTTAAGTTTAAGTTTAAGTTTAAGTTTAAGTTTAAGTTTAAGTTTAAGTTTAAGTTTAAGTTTAAGTTTAAGTTTAAGTTTAAGTTTAAGTTTAAGTTTAAGTTTAAGTTTAAGTTTAAGTTTAAGTTTAAGTTTAAGTTTAAGTTTAAGTTTAAGTTTAAGTTTAAGTTTAAGTTTAAGTTTAAGTTTAAGTTTAAGTTTAAGTTTAAGTTTAAGTTTAAGTTTAAGTTTAAGTTTAAGTTTAAGTTTAAGTTTAAGTTTAAGTTTAAGTTTAAGTTTAAGTTTAAGTTTAAGTTTAAGTTTAAGTTTAAGTTTAAGTTTAAGTTTAAGTTTAAGTTTAAGTTTAAGTTTAAGTTTAAGTTTAAGTTTAAGTTTAAGTTTAAGTTTAAGTTTAAGTTTAAGTTTAAGTTTAAGTTTAAGTTTAAGTTTAAGTTTAAGTTTAAGTTTAAGTTTAAGTTTAAGTTTAAGTTTAAGTTTAAGTTTAAGTTTAAGTTTAAGTTTAAGTTTAAGTTTAAGTTTAAGTTTAAGTTTAAGTTTAAGTTTAAGTTTAAGTTTAAGTTTAAGTTTAAGTTTAAGTTTAAGTTTAAGTTTAAGTTTAAGTTTAAGTTTAAGTTTAAGTTTAAGTTTAAGTTTAAGTTTAAGTTTAAGTTTAAGTTTAAGTTTAAGTTTAAGTTTAAGTTTAAGTTTAAGTTTAAGTTTAAGTTTAAGTTTAAGTTTAAGTTTAAGTTTAAGTTTAAGTTTAAGTTTAAGTTTAAGTTTAAGTTTAAGTTTAAGTTTAAGTTTAAGTTTAAGTTTAAGTTTAAGTTTAAGTTTAAGTTTAAGTTTAAGTTTAAGTTTAAGTTTAAGTTTAAGTTTAAGTTTAAGTTTAAGTTTAAGTTTAAGTTTAAGTTTAAGTTTAAGTTTAAGTTTAAGTTTAAGTTTAAGTTTAAGTTTAAGTTTAAGTTTAAGTTTAAGTTTAAGTTTAAGTTTAAGTTTAAGTTTAAGTTTAAGTTTAAGTTTAAGTTTAAGTTTAAGTTTAAGTTTAAGTTTAAGTTTAAGTTTAAGTTTAAGTTTAAGTTTAAGTTTAAGTTTAAGTTTAAGTTTAAGTTTAAGTTTAAGTTTAAGTTTAAGTTTAAGTTTAAGTTTAAGTTTAAGTTTAAGTTTAAGTTTAAGTTTAAGTTTAAGTTTAAGTTTAAGTTTAAGTTTAAGTTTAAGTTTAAGTTTAAGTTTAAGTTTAAGTTTAAGTTTAAGTTTAAGTTTAAGTTTAAGTTTAAGTTTAAGTTTAAGTTTAAGTTTAAGTTTAAGTTTAAGTTTAAGTTTAAGTTTAAGTTTAAGTTTAAGTTTAAGTTTAAGTTTAAGTTTAAGTTTAAGTTTAAGTTTAAGTTTAAGTTTAAGTTTAAGTTTAAGTTTAAGTTTAAGTTTAAGTTTAAGTTTAAGTTTAAGTTTAAGTTTAAGTTTAAGTTTAAGTTTAAGTTTAAGTTTAAGTTTAAGTTTAAGTTTAAGTTTAAGTTTAAGTTTAAGTTTAAGTTTAAGTTTAAGTTTAAGTTTAAGTTTAAGTTTAAGTTTAAGTTTAAGTTTAAGTTTAAGTTTAAGTTTAAGTTTAAGTTTAAGTTTAAGTTTAAGTTTAAGTTTAAGTTTAAGTTTAAGTTTAAGTTTAAGTTTAAGTTTAAGTTTAAGTTTAAGTTTAAGTTTAAGTTTAAGTTTAAGTTTAAGTTTAAGTTTAAGTTTAAGTTTAAGTTTAAGTTTAAGTTTAAGTTTAAGTTTAAGTTTAAGTTTAAGTTTAAGTTTAAGTTTAAGTTTAAGTTTAAGTTTAAGTTTAAGTTTAAGTTTAAGTTTAAGTTTAAGTTTAAGTTTAAGTTTAAGTTTAAGTTTAAGTTTAAGTTTATAAGTTTAAGTTTAAGTTTAAGTTTAAGTTTAAGTTTATAAGTTTAAGTTTAAGTTTAAGTTTATAAGTTTAAGTTTAAGTTTAAGTTTAAGTTTAAGTTTATAAGTTTAAGTTTAAGTTTAAGTTTAAGTTTAAGTTTAAGTTTAAGTTTAAGTTTATAAGTTTAAGTTTAAGTTTAAGTTTAAGTTTAAGTTTATAAGTTTAAGTTTAAGTTTAAGTTTAAGTTTAAGTTTAAGTTTAAGTTTAAGTTTAAGTTTAAGTTTAAGTTTAAGTTTAAGTTTAAGTTTAAGTTTAAGTTTAAGTTTAAGTTTAAGTTTAAGTTTAAGTTTAAGTTTAAGTTTAAGTTTAAGTTTAAGTTTAAGTTTAAGTTTAAGTTTAAGTTTAAGTTTAAGTTTAAGTTTAAGTTTAAGTTTAAGTTTAAGTTTAAGTTTAAGTTTATAAGTTTAAGTTTAAGTTTAAGTTTAAGTTTAAGTTTATAAGTTTAAGTTTAAGTTTAAGTTTAAGTTTAAGTTTAAGTTTAAGTTTAAGTTTAAGTTTAAGTTTAAGTTTAAGTTTAAGTTTAAGTTTAAGTTTAAGTTTAAGTTTAAGTTTAAGTTTAAGTTTAAGTTTAAGTTTAAGTTTAAGTTTAAGTTTAAGTTTAAGTTTAAGTTTAAGTTTAAGTTTAAGTTTAAGTTTAAGTTTAAGTTTAAGTTTAAGTTTAAGTTTAAGTTTAAGTTTAAGTTTAAGTTTAAGTTTAAGTTTAAGTTTAAGTTTAAGTTTAAGTTTAAGTTTAAGTTTAAGTTTAAGTTTAAGTTTAAGTTTAAGTTTAAGTTTAAGTTTAAGTTTAAGTTTAAGTTTAAGTTTAAGTTTAAGTTTAAGTTTAAGTTTAAGTTTAAGTTTAAGTTTAAGTTTAAGTTTAAGTTTAAGTTTAAGTTTAAGTTTAAGTTTAAGTTTAAGTTTAAGTTTAAGTTTAAGTTTAAGTTTAAGTTTAAGTTTAAGTTTAAGTTTAAGTTTAAGTTTAAGTTTAAGTTTAAGTTTAAGTTTAAGTTTAAGTTTAAGTTTAAGTTTAAGTTTAAGTTTAAGTTTAAGTTTAAGTTTAAGTTTAAGTTTAAGTTTAAGTTTAAGTTTAAGTTTAAGTTTAAGTTTAAGTTTAAGTTTAAGTTTAAGTTTAAGTTTAAGTTTAAGTTTAAGTTTAAGTTTAAGTTTAAGTTTAAGTTTAAGTTTAAGTTTAAGTTTAAGTTTAAGTTTAAGTTTAAGTTTAAGTTTAAGTTTAAGTTTAAGTTTAAGTTTAAGTTTAAGTTTAAGTTTAAGTTTAAGTTTAAGTTTAAGTTTAAGTTTAAGTTTAAGTTTAAGTTTAAGTTTAAGTTTAAGTTTAAGTTTAAGTTTAAGTTTAAGTTTAAGTTTAAGTTTAAGTTTAAGTTTAAGTTTAAGTTTAAGTTTAAGTTTAAGTTTAAGTTTAAGTTTAAGTTTAAGTTTAAGTTTAAGTTTAAGTTTAAGTTTAAGTTTAAGTTTAAGTTTAAGTTTAAGTTTAAGTTTAAGTTTAAGTTTAAGTTTAAGTTTAAGTTTAAGTTTAAGTTTAAGTTTAAGTTTAAGTTTAAGTTTAAGTTTAAGTTTAAGTTTAAGTTTAAGTTTAAGTTTAAGTTTAAGTTTAAGTTTAAGTTTAAGTTTAAGTTTAAGTTTAAGTTTAAGTTTAAGTTTAAGTTTAAGTTTAAGTTTAAGTTTAAGTTTAAGTTTAAGTTTAAGTTTAAGTTTAAGTTTAAGTTTAAGTTTAAGTTTAAGTTTAAGTTTAAGTTTAAGTTTAAGTTTAAGTTTAAGTTTAAGTTTAAGTTTAAGTTTAAGTTTAAGTTTAAGTTTAAGTTTAAGTTTAAGTTTAAGTTTAAGTTTAAGTTTAAGTTTAAGTTTAAGTTTAAGTTTAAGTTTAAGTTTAAGTTTAAGTTTAAGTTTAAGTTTAAGTTTAAGTTTAAGTTTAAGTTTAAGTTTAAGTTTAAGTTTAAGTTTAAGTTTAAGTTTAAGTTTAAGTTTAAGTTTAAGTTTAAGTTTAAGTTTAAGTTTAAGTTTAAGTTTAAGTTTAAGTTTAAGTTTAAGTTTAAGTTTAAGTTTAAGTTTAAGTTTAAGTTTAAGTTTAAGTTTAAGTTTAAGTTTAAGTTTAAGTTTAAGTTTAAGTTTAAGTTTAAGTTTAAGTTTAAGTTTAAGTTTAAGTTTAAGTTTAAGTTTAAGTTTAAGTTGAAGTTTAAGTTTAAGTTGAAGTTTAAGTTTAAGTTTAAGTTTAAGTTTAAGTTTAAGTTGAAGTTGAAGTTGAAGTTGAAGTTGAAGTTGAAGTTTAAGTTTAAGTTTAAGTTTAAGTTTAAGTTTAAGTTTAAGTTTAAGTTTAAGTTTAAGTTTAAGTTTAAGTTTAAGTTTAAGTTTAAGTTTAAGTTTAAGTTTAAGTTTAAGTTTAAGTTTAAGTTTAAGTTTAAGTTTAAGTTTAAGTTTAAGTTTAAGTTTAAGTTTAAGTTTAAGTTTAAGTTTAAGTTTAAGTTTAAGTTTAAGTTTAAGTTTAAGTTTAAGTTTAAGTTTAAGTTTAAGTTTAAGTTTAAGTTTAAGTTTAAGTTTAAGTTTAAGTTTAAGTTTAAGTTTAAGTTTAAGTTTAAGTTTAAGTTTAAGTTTAAGTTTAAGTTTAAGTTTAAGTTTAAGTTTAAGTTTAAGTTTAAGTTTAAGTTTAAGTTTAAGTTTAAGTTTAAGTTTAAGTTTAAGTTTAAGTTTAAGTTTAAGTTTAAGTTTAAGTTTAAGTTTAAGTTTAAGTTTAAGTTTAAGTTTAAGTTTAAGTTTAAGTTTAAGTTTAAGTTTAAGTTTAAGTTTAAGTTTAAGTTTAAGTTTAAGTTTAAGTTTAAGTTTAAGTTTAAGTTTAAGTTTAAGTTTAAGTTTAAGTTTAAGTTTAAGTTTAAGTTTAAGTTTAAGTTTAAGTTTAAGTTTAAGTTTAAGTTTAAGTTTAAGTTTAAGTTTAAGTTTAAGTTTAAGTTTAAGTTTAAGTTTAAGTTTAAGTTTAAGTTTAAGTTTAAGTTTAAGTTTAAGTTTAAGTTTAAGTTTAAGTTTAAGTTTAAGTTTAAGTTTAAGTTTAAGTTTAAGTTTAAGTTTAAGTTTAAGTTTAAGTTTAAGTTTAAGTTTAAGTTTTCTGAAAAATATCTTTTCACCTTTTATGTTGTAAAATATTGAGGTTAAAAAAAAATTTTAAATTTCAAATTTTAGTTATATTTAATGAGTAGTATTTATATGTATGTATGTATGTACATATAACGGAAAAAGGTAAAAAAGGTTAAAGAAGGAACGACAAAGAGTAAGCAAAAATTAACATTATTTTACATAAGTATATCTAATCGCCTGGCTATTTTTACTCCAAAAACATCAATCACTTTGTCGGTATTGATTTCGATATGTCGATGAATTGACATTAACGCTAATCCAGTTAACCGTTCTTCACCCGTGGAATTTCTCAAAAATGTTTTCAGTCGTTTCAGCGTCGAAAACGTTCTTTCAGGAGAGCATGTTGATACTGGTAAAGTTGCCAAAATTTTTATAAGTTTATGTATATTGGGGAAATTATCCTTACTGCAGTCTCCAAGAGCTGTTATAGCTGTCTTTGAACGTTGGCTTTCTTCCTGTTCATGACATTTTATCTTCCTCATCATAAACTCAACCTTAAACGTGTCCCAATCCAAAAATCTTTTATAAAATTGGAAGTTTTCTGCGTTAAATTTTTCTTCACTTTTCCCAAGTAGGTACTGAAGGTATCAAAATATACAGTGATGATAGGACAGACTTATGGTTCTCAAACCGCATTTTAAGCTGAGTTATGAAATCATCTAGCAGAGGAATCATAACAACTATCCTAAAATAATTTTCAGGATCTAAGGGTGTTTACATTGGCTCGGTGTTGCTGCCTCAATGCTGTTCGTGGAGTTTTTAAAGTTTCATTTTCATCCACAATATTTAGAAGGCCTTGCGCAGCGTCAAAGATATCTTTGAATTCAACAACAACATTTTCTCGATTTTTTCGAAACGCATTTGTCACTAGCTGTACGTGTTCCAGAGCTGTCACTAGGTCACAAGAGGGAGATTGTAAAATTTTACACAATGGTAGTGTGTATGAAAATAATATGCTTAAGCAGCACAAGCTTATCAAAAAGTCACTGGATAAAACTGATTTCAAAAAACAATTCGCTTTAGATGAGGTTTCAGAATCCTTATCAGTGCTTAACTCCTCCAAAGTGAGCACAATGCCTTTAATAATTTCTTTAAACCTTATCAAGCCATCATGATTCTCAACCCACCGAGCTTCACACATTGCCGTTAAATTCCTGCATTTAGTTTCAGGATAGTTATTTTTAATATTTTGTTGCAACAAATGTGTACGTTTTGCCGATAGTTTAAAAAAATGCGATGGGTGGTGACAGAAATAAGAACTGAGTGAGCTGGGTAAAATGAGTATCCCTCCAGTCGTCAATATGTGTACTGTGGGTACATATACATAGTTTATCAGTGTCAATTTCGGTTTCATGCAGCAAAACTTAAATTTATCTTGGGAAGTAGTTTTTTTATTTTTTGTTTTAGTCACTGCTGCTTCTCCTTTTATATGTTTGCTTCTATTATTTTCTTTAGAATTGGTCTCCATCTCCTGTCTGAAAGGCTTGAAGTCCGAATCAAAGTTTTTGTTAAAACCAAAAGAATAAATTATCGGATTGTAAGTCACTTTCTTCTTGAAGAACGTCAACGTTTTTCTGCCACCCACTTTCCAAGCTGCTTCTCTGATAGAGGCTTTTCGTTTTGTAATTAGAGCAGAATCTGAAGTTTGCTTTTTATTCTTTTCAATTTAAAAAAAATATGTATTTGGTTGTCTTTTGATGTGAACATTATAGTTATTGTCTTTTGATAAAAACAATCACTATTATAATTATACACATTACACAAATCAGTGTTCAACAAATAATAGGTACTTTATTTGAAGGGTCGAGGTGTCAGAAAATTCAACATGAATTCCTAGAAATTTCATATTTCACCTAGATTAAAGTGTTGAAAAATTCAAATTCAAATATGGTGTGCATAGTGAATGATTTAATATTTTTCGATATTTGAAAAACAAAATTGATAAAGGATTTCGGGGGGGGGGGGGGGGGGTTCAAACCCCTGTGAACTCCCCCCCCCTTGAATACGGCCTTGAGTTTAACTTATCCTTAGTTTTCATAACTTATCTTTTTATTTACTTATTGTATGATAATGGGTCGTTAACGTGATTTTAAAACGTTTTAATTAGAGCTCTTGATACCCGGGTACCTGGTACATTGACCGGGTACTCGGGTACCCGCATATTCCGGGTATTACCGGGAAAAAAACTTTTAAAACGACAAATTTTTTTTTTTCGATAACTGCTTTGGTTTAAGAGTTAGAGTACATTTTGTTGAAAATTAAATTTTTTGACGCTTCCTCAGTACAAAATGTACTCTAACTCTTAAACCAAAGCAGTTATCGAAAAAAGTTATAAAACATTTTTTGTAGAAAATTTGTCGTAAAAGTTTTCTCTACAACTTTTTCTTCTAGGATCAAAACTACGCAAGTTATGTGTGAAAACCAAAAATTTCGTACAAAACAAGATGGCGGCAAAATTAAATGAGGCACAAATGTGGAAAACGTAAAATTGAGCTTGTGTGATGTTACACTTTCAGTTTTCATTGAAAACGAAAAAAAATTTTTTTGCACCACCCTAATATATCGTATTTTTTCGAAATTCTTACTTTAAACAAGTTTTTTGGACCAGTCTCATAACTCATGGCACAATTTGTTATCCAATAATTTGAGACCACTGCTAATTTTATATTTTTTCCGTCTTAAAACATGACTAATTTATTTTTTCATGTCTCATCTGGTTCATTGGGACCAATTATATGAATTCCCGGGTACCCGACACCTGACGGGTACCCGGCAATGTGTCGGGTACCCGACTACCTGGGTAATACCCGGAAATTGAGTCACCCGGGTACCCGGTCAGTGTACCGGGTACCCGGTCGAAATCAAGAGCTCTAGTTTTAATTCTTAATTAAGTCTAGTTTTTGAAATGTTAAAAGGACTATCGGGACTTACATTTGAGTATAGGGTTTGAGTTAATAAATCCTTCCTCTGTCTTAAATCGAAAGACAGATAGTAAGTTTCATTCACTTTTCGAAGCACTCGCGATTGTTTTATTGTAACTGAGAAAATGCTCAGAAGAAGCCTTTTCTCGATTTTGCTTCTTTTAATTTTTCTCGAAAAAGTTAATTCAGGATGGGTCTGAACTCCGCCATTAAGATTCGGCAAGTTTAGGAAAGGCATCCAACAGCTTGCTGAATCCTTGAATGTGCGTGTGAGAGTAAAGTTTCGTTGTGATTCGACAACGGAGGTTCTCTTGGAGTCAGAGAAGCTTTCCAGGATGCCGTGGTCGTGAAAGATGATCAACGAAAACGAATGGCTGAATGTATGAGTGTGTGAGTGGCTGGAATGGTCGAGGGAGGAATTGGTTTAAGCTGGGAAAGTTCACTCTTGAGGGAGCTAACCAAGCAGAAAGTTGATTGTGGGAGTTTTTTTTTTGAACGAGAAATTTTTGAAGAAGAAAGGAAAGTCGGGGAAAAGAAAAAAAAGTTTAAGAAAGTAGAAAAAGGAAAATCGTGGAAAAATTTTGAGGAGGAAAAGTGATTCGAGGAGTGAAGAGACAAAGTAGCAGATTTTCGAGGAGATAGAGGAGGAGGATACAGAAGGAAAAAAACAGGAAAAAAAGATAAGTAGCTAAATCGGAAATTTGTTTTTTTTTTGTCCAAGTGTTATTTATAGGTTATTTTTTACTAAGTGTTTCTCAAACCCTGGTGGTCCTTATTTATAGTCAATTTTCGTTTTCTTTCAAATTCAAATCGTGTTTATCCCAGTTTTTTTCGGGACTCGGTATTTAGTCTTTTTTTAACCGTGCGTTAACGGTCCATTTATTTCATTTCAATTTTCAGCTTAGCGGTTCTCCGTTAACCTTCTTAACAGATAATATAAACTGTAATATTATTTTATAATTGAAAAAATTTTGGGTTTTAATCCAGGGTTCGCCCACGGTTTTCCAAATAAATTTATTTTATTATTTCCCTATCTGGGAATCAAAACTTTATTTTTTTTTTATTTCATTTTCTTCTCAATTTGTTGTTCTACTTCTTTAAAATTAGATTTGAAATTTTTCTAATTTAGTCTAATTAAAATTCCTGGCGCGCACTTTTTATTACAAGTGCCCCACTGTACTTGTAATAAAACATTTTGTGTATTTTGTTGATTCGATAATCAATCAAATAAATTTTCTAATCGCGAATTCTTCCACTGAACCCAGCCCAGCTGAGCAGCCGTGGTGGCAACTTTTCATCGTGCTACTTGTGCGCACTTTTTTTTCTCTATTTTATTTTATTACCTTCTTCGTCAATTTGCCTTGACCTAGTTGTCACATAAAGTTCTTCTTGTCGGTCGTGTAATAAGAGTACGCTCTGATTTGTTTATTTATTTAGTATAGATAATTTCGCGGTAATTAATAATAAAAAAAAGGATATAAAATAATAAAATAAAAAAGTATATTAATAAACCCACCCCATCGGGAAAGAAAAGGTGCAACAATATGTCCACTTCCATCCAACAATGATCAAAATGAAAACGAACTAATTTAAAAAAAAAATATAAAATCTATAGAAGCTAGGACAAATTTTCACAAATCAACAAAACCCTACACAGAATTTATGATCAATGAACTCACTCGAATATAATTTACACTGAATTATAAACCAATGAAATAAACGAATTCTAAAATATTCACTCATCAAGCAGTCGATACATTCGTAAACCTCAGAAATAATAATCCATACAGTCCACTAAATTTCAACACATTCACACCTAATTCAAATTCAATCATGCAGAACATCAGTTAATTCATCCGCGAAAAACTTAAAGGAAATTCACAACTTACACACTCATTTGCACGCATATGCATGCAAATTAATTATTTCACATATAGAAATAAGTTTTTAAAAAGTTTTTATTTTCTTACAGCTAACTTAAATTTAAATCAACTTTACACTACTGAGTCCATCAGAAGAATGATCAACTGATCTTCTCTGAAAACATATTTTATATATTTTTGAAAACAAAAGATTCTTAAGAAATATATTTTTAAAACAAAGGAATTAGTCATCAAATGATTCCTGATCGGTCTTGTATCGGATATTATTACCCGCACGTGCTTAAGCCGTTGTTTTCCATTTAATGGGAAAAACATTTGTCACCAATAAATTCTTCGAGTTTTGCCATCATAGTTCAAATATAGGATTTGGCTATTTTTTGCATGGACATCTTATGGAGATCGTGTTCCTTAACTCCCCCCTTTCTTTGAGAAGAGCGTCCCGCTTCTTCCGTTAGTTCTTCTACACGTTTTAACAGATCACTGAATCGAATTTCTTCTTCTACTTTAAATTTGATATCATTATTTGATGACGTCATTCTTAGATAATACATGAAACATAATGTGATTGCTATTATTATTGTTAACAATGTAAAAGTTGTTATAATTGGGCTATTCATTGCCTCTTCTTGAATTGACTGTATTAAATTTATATTATCGAATTTTAATTCTTTATTATATGATTCAAAATAATTCTTAATTTCAAATTTGTCTATAGTATAAGTCTTTAAATAATTCTGAATTAAGAATGTGGGATTATCATATGTTTTCCCATCTATTGTGGTTTTATTTTCGAAATTAATTAAAGAAGTTCCATTTACAGTTGCGTTATCGACAATATGGTTTCCAGATATTAATATTGAACCATCTTTAATAATGTCTAAATTTAAATTCTTTTCCTTTATATTGTTACAAATTGCTTTTTTGTTTTTATTTAATATGTTCGATAAACAGGTTTCTCTTTCATTTAATTTACAAAAATTATATCTTAATTCTATTTTACAATCTTTTACATTTATGTGGGATCACCCTGTTACAACCAAATTAACTAACTCACCACACTTAGCAAGAATAAGTGATTAGAAGTAGCGACAAGAAGATAATAAGGAGAAAAAGAGCACTCTCATTCTATATCTCATCGAGTTAGGTCGTAAATCTAAATAGTACTAACTACTTTCTTTTTTAATATTGCCTAATTAATTTCTAAATTTAAAACTTAAATATAATTGTTAAAACTTAATCTGAAATAAAAACCATTGGAATAAATTCCTATAAATTCTGGGGGCTCAACCTTTTAAATTCAATTGTATAATAAGTTTAAGGTCGGTGTGGAAAAAAAAATCAAAACTTCGAGAAAAAAAAAATATCAGATCTTTTTTGTGAAAGTGACGAATTTTGCTGGAGCTGTTGGTTTTTTGTGCTGTTGAAGAACAAAAGACGAAAAACGGGAAATTTTTGGGAACAGAAGACAAAAAACGGAAACCGTTGGAAGAACAGGACTTCACGAATGACGGAACAAGCTTGGTAGTATGTACATATTGTGAAACCATAAGTCCAGAACACGAGGTAAATGCTTTTATTACATAGCACATTTTGATTTGACACAATTAAGGGTACTTACAATTACCGTTTGAAAAAAAAAATTAGAATATTTAATTTATGATGGGAAAAAAAAAATAAAAACAGTACTTCGATCAATGGAGGAGGTGGTCGCGATTTTTCTTATATTTTCCAAGATTTAGAAAAAAGGCAAGAAGAAGTTGAAGCAAGGGAAAAAACTATTATAGAAAAAGAAAAGGAACTAGAGTTGAGTAGGAGAGAGAGTCTGATTAGGGAAAAGGAGAACGAGTTGGCCATGAGGTTGGAAGTGTCGATTCTGAAAACGTCTTTAGAAGAAGAATTGCTGAAGGCGAGAGGGCGCTCAAATATTACTTTTGATGATGTTGCAACTGTTGTACCGGAATATAGTGGGAATGACGATTATGACGTAGGAAGTTGGGTTCAAGATGTTGAAAGAGCTTCAGAAAACATGAAGTGGTCAGATGTTGAGAAGGTGTTGTTCGGTAAACGGTTATTGAAAGGCCCCGCTAAGTTGGCAATAAGATCAGAACCAGGGATTTCCAAATGGGAAGAGTTAAAAGATTTTCTAGTCGAAGAATTTTCTCCAAAAATCTGCACCGCCGACATTCATAAAAAATTAGCACAGAGGTTGCAAAAACGAGATGAAACGGTTCATGAATATCTGTTGGCTATGAGAGAAATTGGGGCTAGAGGAAGAGTAGATGAGGCTTCAGTCATTGAATACGTTATTGACGGTATAAGCGATTCTCCACAAAATAAAATGATTCTATACGGTGCGGCTAGCATGAAAGTATTTAAAGAAAAGCTGTTGACGTATGGTAAATTCAAAGAGAGTTTTTCTTCGAGTCGCAAGGCAAAAGATTCCAAATACACATCGGAAGGTTCGATGACTGTTGTCCGTAAGTCGAATATTCGCTGTTTTAATTGTGGGAAGTTAGGACACCAGAGTAAGCAGTGTAGTGAGAAGAAACCTAAATGTTTTTCATGCAACGAGTTTGGACACAAATCAATAGACTGTCCTAGTCCTAAGACTCCGCAAAAAGATAAGAGTAGCAATGTGGTCGAGGCGTCAGGTGTTAGCAACTTGAAATTAATTTCTGTGAATGGTTACGAAGTGGAGGGTCTGATAGACACTGGCAGTGACATAACTCTAGTTAGAAGCGATGTATACGTTAAGATGGGTGCACCAGCTGTTATTCAAAAGTCATTTCCAGTGCGTGGTCTGTCATCAAAGCCGGTGGAGACTCTTGGCTATTTCATGGCAGAGATAAAAATCGATGATTGCGTTTGCAATGGGTGCGTTTATATCATATCTGATTCGGTGATGCAGTCACAGTTCATTGTTGGAAAAGATGTCTTAACAGGAAAAAATATTAGGCTTGCTCCTGAAGGCATAAAGGTAACTGAGATTGAAGAACGTCTTTGTCAAGTTGCTGAAGTGTGCACCTTGAATGAAACTGTTTATACACTAGGTAACCACGATTATAAGGAAGAAATTGATAGATTAGTTACTAGCTATAATCCTTTAGCACAAAATACATCACCAGTTGAAATGACTTTGGTCTTAAAGTCAGACGTTCCAATTTCGCAACACCCTAGGAGGCTTTCACCTTTGGAAAAAAAAATTGTAGACGATCAAATGGCAAAGTGGCTGAGCGATGGAATTATTAGGACAAGTTCGTCGGAGTATGCAAGTCCAGTCGTTTTAGTCAGTAAAAAAGATGGGACTAAGCGACTTTGCATAGATTTTAGACGACTTAATAAAGAGATAGTTAAAGATCATTTTCCGCTTCCATTAATTGAGGATCAGATAGATGCACTCGGTGAAGCAGAAGTATTTTGCACCTTGGACTTAGAGAATGGGTTTTTTCATGTTCGGGTTGCTGAAGAAAGTAGTAAATACTTGTCGTTTGTTACGCCTTCTGGGCAATGGGAGTTTTTGCGAGCTCCATTTGGACTATCAACTTCCCCGACTGTTTTCATGAAATTTATTTACCAAATTTTTCTGCCGCTCATTCGAAAAGGGTATATGCTAGTTTTTGTTGACGATGTTGTTGTGAAGGGGAAGAATTTCGAAGAATGTTTACAGAGGCTAAAGGAGGTACTTGCACTGGCTGAAAGTTATGGGTTGAAGATAAAATGGAAAAAATGCCAATTTTTGTGTCACACCATAGAGTATCTAGGTTTCATTCTTTCGAAAGGTTCTGTAAAGCCATCTGAACACAAAACCTCGGCAATTAGGAAGTTTCCAGAACCCAAAACCATCAAAAAGGTACAGAGCTTTTTAGGTCTCACAGGCTATTTTCGCAAATTTATTCAGGACTACTCAATACTAGCTAGACCGTTAACCCAATTATTAAGGAAGGATGAACCGTTCAAGTTTGGGGTTTCTCAAAGGGCTGCATTTGAGAAACTAAAAAAATGCATAACGACGGAACCTGTTCTTAGAATTTACAGCCAGGAAGCTGAGACGGAGCTGCACACCGACGCCTCAAAATGGGGATTTGGAGCCGTACTTCTGCAAAAATCTGATGACGCATGTTGGCACCCTGTATACTACTATAGTAAAAAGACTAATCAGCAGGAAGAGAAATATTCCAGCTACGAACTCGAAGTACTTGCGATTGTGAACGCATTGAAGAAGCTTCGTGTGTACTTACTGGGCATACAATTCAAAATAGTAATGGATTGTGCGGCTTTTAAAGCCACAATGGAAAAAAAAAGACATACTTCCTAGAATCGCAGGATGGGTCCTGTTGCTGCAAGATTTTGGATATAAACTTGAGCATCGCGCAGGAACTCGTATGTCGATGGACTTAGCCGTAACCCTATCTCAATGACTATTTCGAGTGAGTTCCTTCTAAGAGTTGAAGACGCCCAATCCACGGATGAGCATCTGAAGATTATTAAGACGATGCTAGGTCATGGACCATATGAAAAATATTTTCTAGAAAACCGAATCCTTTACAGGTATGATGACAAGGGCAACAAACAACTTTGCATTCCAATCAATATGGCCAACGAAGTTATTAAGACGGTACACGATGAAGGCCATTTTGCAACAAAAAAGATAGAGGATATCTTGGTTAAAGATTACTACATCCCCAAAATTAAAGACAAGATCGAGAAGGTTCGAAGAAATTGTGTGAAGTGTATTTTGGGAGACAAAAAGACTGGAAAGCAAGAAGGATATTTACATCCTATCCCGAAAAATGAATTCCCTCTCGATACTTATCACATCGATCATCTCGGACCTCTCTCACGAACTCAAAAACAATACAGCTACATCCTCTGCATTATCGACGCCTTTTCTAAATTTGTGTGGATATATCCGTGCAGATCTACAACGACAGCCGAAGTTATAACTAAGTTGGAGCAACAAAAAGCGATCTTTGGAAACCCTGTGAGAATTGTGTCAGATCGCGGAACAGCATTCACGTCCAATATGTTCAAAGAATACTGCCAAGACGAAGGCATACATCTACTCATAACAACCGGAGTTCCACGTGCCAACGGTCAAGTTGAGCGAATAAACCGCATAATTATTTCAGTGCTAACTAAACTTTCTATGGACGATCCTACAAAGTGGTTTCGTTATACTTCTAAGCTTCAAATGTTACTCAACTCGTCTTTTCAACGAAGTATAAAGAGGATATAATTATTATGATTTAAAATCATGAATATTAAATATATGATTATATATATATATAAATAATATATTTATATATATATATATATATAAACCAGCTTTTTGTGTTCATATTATGCGTTTCGCCCCGGTGTAATGGCTGGGCTCATCAGAAGATGACCATTACACCTTGTCTTGACGCATAATTTCTCGAATACATCGAGATTCTATATAATTTTGAGTTACAAATGCAACTGTGAATCATATAGTTGCTACAAGTCTTCAAAGAAGACAAATTGTAGCAAAGTTTTTAGTGCCTTGCTGTGGCTTTGTTTAATATGAAATTTATATATATATATATATATAAATATATTATTTATATATATATATAATCATATATTTAATATTCATGATTTTAAATCATAATAATTATAAACAATCTGTGTTCATGGAAAAGACTGGTAACAGTCGAATATTTCATATTATAAAGAGGAGTCCATTCGAGATTTTAACTGGGGTGAAAATGAGGCTTAAAAATGACGTTGGCTTAGCTGAAGCAGTCAATGAAGAGTTTAGGCAGGCTTTTGATAGCGAAAGAGAAGAACTAAGGGTAGAGGCTCGTAAAAATATTGAACTGGTTCAAAAAGAAAATTCTCGAAGTTTTAATAAAAAGCGTAAACCCGCTCACTTGTATTCACTTGATGATTTAGTTGCGATTAAACGTACACAATTTGGTCCTAATTTGAAACTTTTTCGTAAATTTTTAGGTCCGTACCGAGTCACAAAAGTATGTCCAAACGAGAGATATGAAGTTCGAAAGGTTGGCAGTCAAGAAGGTCCAAGAAAAACTACAACCAGTGCAGATTTCATGAAACCATGGAAGACAGCAAATGATTCCTACTCTGAGAGCGAAGACGACCTAGAAGTTACAAGTTCATTAAATGATGACAACAGAAAGACCGACCAAGACGACAGACAACCTGCTTAGACGAATAAACTACCAGCTACAACGATGGAACCTACCGGCTATGACAAAAAATAAACCTGCTACGAAGATGATTAACAAATACGCTATGACTTTACAAACCGAAATTTATCCAAGAAGTTAAGATGTTTAATTTTCCAAGACGTTATAATTGATGGCTACGAATTCTCGAGGGCGAGATTTTTCGCAGGATGGCCGATTGTGGGATCACCCTGTTACAACCAAATTAACTAACTCACCACACTTAGCAAGAATAAGTGATTAGAAGTAGCGACAAGAAGATAATAAGGAGAAAAAGAGCACTCTCATTCTATATCTCATCGAGTTAGGTCGTAAATCTAAATAGTACTAACTACTTTCTTTTTTAATATTGCCTAATTAATTTCTAAATTTAAAACTTAAATATAATTGTTAAAACTTAATCTGAAATAAAAACCATTGGAATAAATTCCTATATTTATAAATTTATCTTCGCATTTTGCAATTTCTTTTTCAATTACTAATTTTCCGCCGTGTTGGCTTATGGCCCTTGTTTCATATAATTTACAATTTTTGTTTATAATCGGATATTTTATATATACAACAATAACTTCTTCATTTTGTAAAGTCTTGGATTTTGACACGTCCATTAAGTCCGTAATGGTCATACTACCATGTTCGTGTTGCGTAATTTCTTTTATGTCTTCTAAATTTAGAATCGCAGGATTAAGCGTTTCTGATTTGGCTCATGCTATTGTCTGAATTGTATTTTGTAATTCAATTACTATTAATTTATTTCGTTCTCTAACTAATCTTAGTTGTGCGTCATTTTCTATTTCATGAAAGGATTTCGATAGTTTCTTTATTGCGTTAAAAATTTC
The DNA here is from genome assembly GCA_958431115.1 of Syrphus vitripennis. NCBI lineage: Eukaryota > Metazoa > Arthropoda > Insecta > Diptera > Syrphidae > Syrphus > Syrphus vitripennis. The sequence continues at coordinate 57,733,052 of OY288109.1, forward strand.
TGAATTTGTCACGAACTGTTTATTATTGCTTGTTACAAGTTCTGATAATTTATTATTCATTAGGATTGCGTCGTCATGATCCGGAGATCCTGAAATCCATTTCCATACTTTCCCTATTTCATTAATTCCTCGTTTGTATCTTTTAGTTATTCGTAATTGTCTTAAAAGTGTTTTAATAATTGTTATGTCAGTATCTTTACTAATATCTAACATGTCATCTACTGTATTCCCTACGTCTGAGTTTTTATAATAATTTCTTTTTATTTGGGCTTCAGTTTCCCGTAGTAGGTTCTCGAAATATGAGAGATGGGTTATATGAAAGATTGTTCCATAGTCACTGTAAATTGCGGCATTACCATTTTCTAACAGTAGGTAGTTTTCCCTTGTATAATCAATTATTTCTGTTGATATCAATGCAATCATTGATATTACTATAATTTTTAATGAATTCATTTTCCTGAAAAGATAAGTTTTAAGTTTTAATATAGTCTTTATGAATTATTCTGTTTCTATTATAAACACGAACTTTCTTTCCTAAATCTGTTCTAATTTTTTGTTTTTTATATCTAGGTAATAGTTTATTTCTACATCCTACAATTTTTTCATAAATTACTTGTCTTGGGGTCAGTGGCGTAGCTAGCATGGGTGGCACCCGGGGCGGCAATTATGGTGTCACGGAATGAAAAACAGTAAAATAAATGAAATTCCAATATTTCCATGTATTATGATTTTCTTTTATTTAAATTCAAATAAAAAAAAAATTTAAAAAGGATAGGTAACAAAAAACAATATATATTATACACATTGTATAAAAAAACATAACAAACATTAATATAATATATCTACACATTATAAAAGTCATATAAAGGTTTTTTCTTGTGGGTTTCCCACGGAATATTATTGTTTTTCATTTAAATAATTTTCATTTTAGTACTAAGTACCTATATTGAAGCTGTTAAGAATTAAATTTTCTATATCTCTCAAATGAAGATATAAATTTAAACTTTTATATTATCAAACTGCAATAAAATAAATAAATAAAAAATACACATTATAAAACTTAAAACGTCTTCTTCCTAGCTTTTTATTTTTTTTTTTATTTTTATTTTTATTTTTATTTATTTATTTCATGATTGCATACAACTGTAAGATATAATATCTTATAAGGTAGTTATAAGCTAAATTTTACAAAGTTGAGCAGGCAATTATGTAAGTAAAGTTAATATTAAAGTTGAATCTTAATATTATTAAAATATAATGAGAAAACAAAAAGAAAAGGAAAAAAGAAAAAAATTTAAATACAATTTTAGAATATAATTTTATAGCAGAAAATTCGTTTATAGCGTCTTCAAAATTTATTTGCTGGGTCGTCTCATGTTCAATGCTTAAAATTGCCAGATTGTCGAGCCTCTTTTCAGTCATTGTTGCTCGCAAATAGTTTTTAATTAATTTTAGCTTACTGAAACTCCTTTCGCATGATGCAGCTGACACACATATTGTCATAAACATTTTTAACGCGACAACGAGATTCGGAAGAGATTCTCCAAAGTCCCATTCAATGATGAACTTCAAAAAGTCTACAGATAGCCAATTAGATGTAGTCACTTTAGTCGCTTTTAAATGACTTCTCAACCTTGGTGTCTCTGAGAGAAGTTCTGATTGTGACACCTCATCATAAACACCAGCAAATTTTGTAACAGCTAGTTTCAAATCATCAATTTTTGCAAAAAGTAAAGTTTTTGTCTGCACAACTTCAAACAAAGAAGCCAATTCCTTAATTGACTCCGTTCTTGTTTGGAGTTCAGTTATGAATCGATCAAGGCACTCGAACATGTCTTTTCGTAGTTCAGCGCTCAGTGAAAGCCCTGCATCGGTTGCCAACTCACCAGCCATTCGCTTTTTACGACGAATTCTTCTCTCTGTTGGAATGTCGTATTTGTCTGATGTTGTTAAACCAAGGTTAACTGCGTCTTCTACGATTTTCGTCCGATTTTCTTCTACGTAAATTCGAAGGGCTTCTATTTTCTTAGCTAACTGATCAACACTTAATCCCTTTGTTTGTAGTGCAATCTGCGTACAATTTATTTCTTTAAGGATATAATTCCAAAAGAAGAGAAAAGAAATAAATGCGAAGTCAAACATTACAGTTTGTAGGTTCTGTGCAGCACCTCTGGTTTCTACATTTTCTCTAGCATCACATAAATCTTCAACTGCAGCTAATATGTCATCAAAATTTTCGGCCAAAACTTTCACTGCAGCATAATGAGCGCTCCAACGCGTTGTTGAAAGTCTTTTCACTGTTGATTTGCTGTGCTTGAGAAGCACTTCCCAGCGATGAGTGGAAGCAGAAAAAAAAGTAAATGTTGTCTCCACTGTTCCAAAAAATGTTACACATGATACATTTTGAGCAAATGAATGTTGGCCACATAAATTAATCGAATGATCAATACATCCAAAGAAAATTGCTTTGTTGTTTTTTTCTTTAATAATTGCTTGCACTCCCCCATGTACACCGCTCATAACAGCTGCATTGTCATAACCCTGAGAACGACACATCATGATATCTAAACCGTCTTTTTCAAGATTCTTGAGAATTTCATCACTTAAATCCGCAGCTTTTTTTCCATGTAAAGGAAAAAATCCCAGGAATGCTTCTTTGATTTCTACTTTTCTATTTTCAATTTTAACATAACGGATCATTTCAGACATCTGATCAATATGTGAAATATCAGGTGTACTATCAAACATAATTCCAAAATATTTAGCCGATTTAATTTTATTGACAATTCTGCATTTGACTTGATTCGCTAAGATATTTATGAATTCGTTTTGTATTTGTGGCGATAAATATGAGACGTTTTGTGATTTTCTTGGCTCCAAATTCAAGATGTGCTCTTTCAACACAACATCATACTTTGACATAAGACTGACTAGTTCTAAGAAATTACCTTTATTTGAAGAGTCTTGTCCTTCATCATGTCCACGGAATGCTAGGTTTTGTTTAGCCAGAAACAATGTTATGTCTAATAATCTAGATAAAAGGTGCCTCCACTTCTGTTTTTCAGCATCCATTAACTGCAAGACTGAGTCATCTATTGTTTTATGTAATCTTAAACCCATTTCCAAAGTTTTCCACTTCCCAAAATTTTCTACGTGTTCATTTGAAGTCTCATGATCCGGTACTTTGGGGTTCAGTTTCCACCACTTCTGAAATCCATTTATGAATGCTGATTTTGAATTAAGATTATTGGAATCATTCTCTTGATCAACGTAACTGTCATTTTTTGACGAACTTTGGCCGTCGTCAATTTGTTTAACATATTTTAAAATGGATCCAGACATGTTCTGAAGAACGTTCATTTTAGCGTGTTTGGCTTTTCTCTGCTGAGCACCACTCTTTCTTTTCGTAATATGAACTCCTCGAGGCATTTTTCTCCTGTTTTGTAGTAACGCGTATTCTGAAAATTATACTGACCATGCAAGTTGTAAGTATGCTTCATAGATGTATTATAAATATTTTTATATAAATATTATACTTTTTTAAATTAAATCATAAATAAAAAAATCAGGTCCAAATACTTAATCAAAAACTAATTATCTACTTTATTCATATTTTTATATTCATCGTTTTTTATACCCTGTTGTTAAAGATGCCTTAGGTTTTTATGTAATCTTATGCAAACAAAAATGTATTCAATAATAATAATAATTAAAGTAACAGTAATTTATTTAATTTTAATTTAAAATCAAAAATTTCATTTTACGTTTTATTTATTCTCTCAATTTTTGTTTCGAAAAAAAAATTAATAAGAGTATTTTATATTCTGTTATTTTTTTATTTGAATAAAAAATAAAAAATACTTATTTTTGTCAGCATTGTTCAATATAATAATTATAAATAATTTTTATCTATTAAGTATTATATTTGAATATATTTTAATGTCCTTTGTACATAAAGCGACAAAATGTAGGTAACTATACAAATTAAAAATATTTTTCATATATCAAACACATTTTGTTTGATAAATATTAAAATTTTTTTTTTAATCATAAAAATTTATTTCGGTCGAATAGAGGAATCACATCTTAAACAAATTTTGATATGCTTTTATTATAAAAATGAATAATTTGATTTATATTTTTTCATATCAAAATTGGTCAAATAAACTAACCAAACGGATTCGTTTCTCAGAAAAGGAAGTATTTTTTTTCTAACGTAAATTCAATTATTCAAAAATTTAAATTAAATTAAATTATTAAAACATTTGAAATGATTTTTGATTTTTTTTGTACACTACTGTGAACTTATTCTCCTATGGTTTGTGAAATTAATAAGTAAAGATTTATAGTCTTGCCATTTAAACCAAATGCATTAGACCAATGGCTTGCGTCCTTACTGAGTGCAGTAGTTTATTTATTTATTTTGGATGGGCATTGTTAGCAAACAAAAAAAATACAGAAATTATTTTTTATTCACATTGTTATGTCTAATATCTAATTTATAGTTATAGAATAAGACCATATTATATAGGAAATGGTTATAAAATTGTATTTTATAGTTATATAATTAACTTACCTAATGGTAGGCTGATTTTTTTTACACTTGTTATGTATGCTGAATTGGCCAGCGGGCTTTTATGTTCACTTGCAAGAACTTTTTATTGTCTGTTTATTGTCTTGTCTTTTAATAGTTTTTTTTTCACTGAATTGTTTTAATTATAATTTAAAGAAGTTTTCGATTATTTAACACTTTTCCAATTTTTTTAAGACACGGATTAATAAGAATCATCTAACACTTTCAAATCAATTAATTTTTTTTTCGTACAAAATCAAGTTTGAAAGAGATAAGTACATTTTTTCTGGTTCCGAATCAAAGATAAATTGTTAGTTTGAGAAGGAAAAGTATATCTTTTTCCGGTTCCGAATACAAATTAAATGGATGTTTAGTTTGAAAGAGAAAGGCATATATTTTCCGGTTCCGTAGGTATTAAAGCTAAGTAGGTAGATTGAAAGAGGAAGATATATCTTTTCCGGTTCCGAAACAAATCTAGATAGTTTGATTCGAATTCGGAATTAAAAAAAAACCTAATACTGTAAACAAAATAGAAGCTGGAAGGGTCGCTTGGTCAATTTTATGAATCATTTAATTTGATCATTTGAATTTGTTTCACTAAATTACATTTTGTAATGTTAATTTAGATCTACCCTAAAATAACAAATAATTCTATGTTTTTTTTTTCAGAACATTATAGTTAGCAAGCTTAGCCTTGAGTAAATAATTTACTAAGCTATTTCTATTAGATATAATATTTTCTACCTATGTAGGTAATTATAATTATTATATTTTACATTTCGGGTGTCACCCCCTGATGGGTGACACCCGGGGCGGTCCGCCCCCCCCCCCATTGCTGCGCCACTGATGCCACATATAATTGACCATGGGAAAAACATGGATGTTCTAGATTCAAAGCACAAACTTTTAAGGATTGGCCTTGAATTTGTTGATGGTCATGGCAAATGCAAGACGGATCGGAAATTGAAGTCCTCGGAATGAGAACTTCCTCACCTTTGAATTTTCCTTTCAGTATTGTCGCGTAAATTACATTGTTCATCAATTTTCTAACTACCAAACGCGTACCGTTGCACAGTTTTGGTTGGTTTATGTTTCGAAGCATGATTACTACGAAGCCAACCTTAAGGCGTAAATTGTGCAGTGGCAAGCCAGTAGGCACATCCAAGGAGTTTAAAAATTCATGTCTATAGTTGGTGGTGGCATTGTTCCAATGATCTTATTTTGAATTATATAGTTCAGGTTGTCTACATCTTTATTCTTAGCCGCTTAAATTGCTCGTAGTGAGCAATTGGTCAGAGAAATCTTCAGCAGATGTATCATTGAGCAATGCAACTCTCATGTTTGTTCTGCCCATGAAATATATTTGTAAAATGTATGCTGTTCATCTTCGAGTGGTAGTAATGATCCAATTCGATGATGAATCTGTCTTTGTATCTACAAAATAAAAACCAGTCAGTATTAACTGAGTAATATACACTTTTTTCGGTGTGAGAGTAGAGTTCAGAATTAGCAATTATATTATTTCTGTAAATTGGTGAAATCATGCTCAAAGATTCCATTACATACATACAACCCAGGCTTATAAAAGCGTATTAATAAATACCTTAAATACCGGATTAAATCCTCGCTCTTCGAAAAAATCTGCCCCAAATGACGTCATTTGGAAACAACCATTGTATTTTTAAGTGTTTGAAAGAAAATGGCGTGATTCTGGTGTTTCGCCACAAAGCAATGAATACAATGGCTCAGGTGGCGAAGTCAAAAATAGCAATTTAACTTTACCACTAAGGCAGCATAATCCTGGCGTTTCTCCGAAAATCTTTAATGCACCACAATACTTGCAAACAATGTCCATTTGCCCAATGCAAACGCTAGGATGCAAGCTGTAATCATTGCTGCAATCGTATCGAAACGCTGCTCGATTCAAATCAGCACTTGATAAATCTCTTGTTCTGCGTCGCAAATTATATCTATTTGTTGACCTCTGTTGTTCGCTCGATGATTTTGCATTGTCGACCGAGCCGTTCCACGGGCTGCCTCACTTCGCTCTTGTGATTGAGAAGCACGAAGTCGAGCCATTCTAACGCGGCGGCGCTGTTCACGTGCAATTTCTTGTTCTTCTCCAGTCCTTTCATTTGCAGTGTTTCGTATCCTTCTCGATCGTCTTGGTCGCGGCATTAGTAATTAAACTTCATTTCACTTAAATTCACCTAAATATTTATTTCAAAACTCAAATTTTCAACAATTCATTCATAGACAAAATTACTTTCATACTCGTAGCTTGTTATTTATTTAATAGAAAAAGTTTTAATATTGATTTCTTACAAAAATCAAATTGTTATCCATACGTCCATTACATAACTGTCATTTGCGTTTTGTTATTCCAAGTCTGATTCTTTTTTGTTATACCACGTCTGATGTTTTATGTCAAGTCACACGGGAACGCTGTCGAACGGAATAAATAGTGTCCTATGTCCGTCTCCTGGTTCTAAGGTACCTCCTCACCAATTTTCAGCCATATCGGTAAATCCGTTCTTGAGTTATAAATAGTGTAACTAACACGACTTTCTTTTATATATATAGATATTATGATAGATGTATTTTTACTATATATCATATTTTATAGAATTTTGTTTGTATATTATTTTGTATTGTTTTTTATTTTGAGATTTAATTTGAGTTTGTTACATAGGATACACCAGAATCGAGTTAAACCTTTGTATATAAAAACTATAGTACTCTCATGGTGGAAGTCGAATGGGGCGACATCTAATGTATGCGGGCAACCCTTACTCTTTTTTTTTTTGCGGAGAGCTTATGGAGGTTTTAAATGATATTTATTGATATTTTTTGGATGCAATTATCCAAAAAATAGTCTCCTCTTGCTCCTACCACCAATTTTCGACGCTTAAAGACTCACCAAATCGAATTTTACACCTCACATTTTGCAGCGCCACCACCAGGATCCGGGCAACCCTAAAAAAAACTCGCCATGAGAGTACTATAGTTTTCATATACAAAGGTTAAACATATGTTTGAATATATCAACAAATTTATTTCGTTGCTCAACTATTGATATAAGCACAAAAAAGAGAACGTTCATGGCGAAAACAACTGATATTTGTCTTCAAAGGTTATTGAGTGAAGTAAAGTTGGTAACCCGACATAATTATTAATGAATCATAAATCCTAGTTGCGTTCAGAAATATATTTTTAAGAGTGAAACACAAAAAGCATACATTTTTCGGAGACAAATTTCATATTTCCCCCAACACAATCAAATTGCCTTCCCTCCTGTGGGGCGTATACCTACCTAATGTTGGGAAACACTTTTCTGAAGCATTTACATACGGTGTACGATACCTAACACACGCTCATGTGTGCTTGTGCAATGCATTACACCAGGTAAAAAACCTTTTTGCATACTCCAGGCGCGGCCACTTCACAACAAAATCAACCCTTCTTCCTTCCTTAGAGAGTGATGCAGGTGTAGATACGAGTAGCTTTCAAATGAAAAACTGACAATGAGTAAATACGTAAATAAACAGACTACATTATCAAGATACACAGAGAACACTTGTTCACGACATTTTCCCATCTAGGTAGACTGTTCTTAAGATATAGGGTAAAATAAACATAACGCCTCATAACCTTATCAAGATATTTGAATAAGACCCATAACGAACGAGCAATGTGACGAGGTTGGCACACACACGGAGTACACAAAGAATACTTTATTTAATTTTTTGCTTTTACATTTTTTATACAAAACAAAAAAAACAGAAGCAAAATCAAAAACAAAAAACCCGGATTGTTTCTATATAACATTGAAGGTGGTTAAGTGGTATTAGGCAATTCGGATTTGTGTATGTAACAAGGATCGTGAACTCGTGGTTGGATTGCATTCTAAATTGGCATAAGTACCTATGTAGGTACGTAACTTTTACGCAGGTATGCTGCATACGGATAAAAAAAGGTAGACAGAAATACGGGTGTGTACGTATGTACTTTACATACATACGTTGCACGATAGAAAAACAATAAATTAGGACCTACCCTTATTTAGCCTTATTTCCAAATTATTTGTGAACACGAAAGTCGGTATAACTGGCAGCAGTAAACAGGTGTTATTACTTTCTTTGATAATAATTACCTTTCATCTCTATCAGGAGCTTTTGTGTCCAAGTGGGAAACCGTTAATTTTTACGGGGCGTTTGGAAAGCTCTGGAACCTGTATCCTTTGTATATGAAAACTATAGTACTATCATGGCGAGTTTTTTTTAGGGTTGCAGAGGTCCTTTGTATATGAAAACTATAGTACTCTCATGGTGGAAGTCGAATGGGGCGACATCTAATGTATGCCGGCAACCCTTACTCTTTTTTTTTTGCGGAGAGCTTATGGAGGTTTTAAATGATATTTATTGGTATTTTTTGGATGCAATTATCCAAAAAATAGTCTCCTCTTGCTCCTACCACCAATTTTCGACGCTTAAAGACTCACCAAATCGAATTTTACACCTCATATTTTGCAGCGCCACCATCAGGATCCGGGCAACCCTAAAAAAAACTCGCCATGAGAGTACTATAGTTTTCATATACAAAGAGAGGTCCTGGTGGTGGCGCTGCAAAATGTGAGGTGTAAAATTCGATTTGGGGAGTCTTCAAGCGTCGAAAATTGGTGGTTGGGGCAAGAGTAGACTATTTTTTGGATTATTCTTTGTATATGAAAACTATAGTACTATCATGGCGAGTTTTTTTTAGGGTTGCAGAGGTCCTGGTGGTGGCGCTGCAAAATGTGAGGTGTAAAATTCGATTTGGGGAGTCTTTAAGCGTCGAAAATTGGTGGTAGGAGCAAGAGGAGACTATTTTTTGGATAATTGCATCCAAAAAATATCAATAAATATCATTTAAAACCTCCATAAGCTCTCCGCAAAAAAAAAGAGTAAGGGTTGCATAGGTAAATTAGATGTTGCCCCATTCGACTTCCACCATGATAGTACTATAGTTTTCATATACAAAGGATTATTGCATCCAAAAAATAATAATAAATATCATTTAAAACCTTCATAAGCTCTCCGCAAAAACCAAAGAGTAAGGGTTGCATAGGTAAATTAGATGTCGCCCCATTCGACATTTCATATACAAAGACAAAGCCTATAGGCTTTGACATTCACCACTGTTCGAAAAAGCTCATTCAAAGCTCGTTCAAAGCTCACAGCAGGTTGTTCAAAATCGCAGGGTAGATGGCGTTGTCATAGCATTCGAGAATCGATATATATAGTTCGAATGTAAAAGTCGTTACATTATGATTCAAAAGTAGTTAAATAATTGTCTTTACAATAGGTATTTCAATTCTAATAACTAATTTTATAATTTTTAAAATAAATATGTTTATTTAATAAATCAAATTTATTTTTTTTAAATTTATTCAATACATTGAATTTATCGATTCATTTTTAGCTTCCATTTTGTTTCATGTTAAACAGCAGGTTGTTCTAAATCGCAGGGTAGATGGCGTTGTCATAGCATTCGAGAATCGATATACATAGTTCGAATGTAAAAGTCGTTACATTATGATTCAAAAGTAGTTAACTAATTTTCTTTACAATAGGTATTTCAATTCTAATAACTAATTTTATAGTTTTTAAAATAAATATTTTTATTTAACAAATCAAATTTATTTTTTTAAACTTATTCAACACATTAAATTTATCGATTCATTTTTAGCTTCCATTTTGTTTCATGTAAAATTTTTTTTTAATATAATAAAATTTAAAACGTATAACATTATTTTAGCAAAATAATATTTTTTGAATAATAATATTAACTATAGATTTAATAAAATAATACAATAATTAAATAAGATGTTTTACGTATAAATCAAAGTTCATCCCCTTTAATTTCATTTTTAAATATTTATTTAGTTTGATCGAACTTTCAATTATACGTCAAACGGTCTGGTTGTTTTCTTTCTCTTATACATACATACATACATAGGTCTACTTGGCTTCGAAATTGGCATTGGTTTTGAAACGCTTGGTTCTAAATCTGGTTCTCTTTGGAATTGGTTGTAGACTTTGCGGTTCCTTAATGGTGTCGTTCTGTTTCGGTGTTTCAATTTCAATTAATTTTGGATTTGGTTTTGTATCGTAATGAAATGGAATTTTATCTTTTTAGGGTGCCACAATACCTGAACCTATACGGTGTATTTTGTTGATGTGATGCTTCCAGATAAGTCCATCATGATCCTTTCCATGATATTCATTATCGCACCAAGAACCTCCATTACAGTTCCAAATAGATATTTTGAACTGGAACTATAATCGCGAACTAAAACTCGATCGTTGACGAACAATTTTCTATTATTTTTATGTACATATGTAGGTACATATTTCTTTTGTATTTTGATAAGACTGTTCTTTTTAATGCTTCCAAAAAATCAAGACGTGAACGTATTTGCCTATTAAACATTAGAAACGATGGGGATTCACCTGTCGTAGTGTGAGGAGTATGTCGATAATTTAATTTCTTTTTTAATTTCTAAGGGCTTGCAGTTAATAGCTTTAAGTTTATTTTTGAAAGTTTTTACGTTTCGTTCTGCTTGCCCGTTCGTTGAAGGTGGATAAGGAGCACTTCGTTTATGAATGATTCCATTCATTAAAAAAAAATATTATTGCTTACCAGAACTTCAGAGATACCAAATTTCGAAAAAATTTCACGACATTTGTCAATTGTAACATCCGTGGTTATATTTTGTATCATATGTATGTTAAATCGACTTTTTGCCGCTGCCCAGATGTGAGTTGGAACTTTTTTTGGATTTGGCCTTGTTGACTGGCATTTAACACAGTTTTTGGTCATATTTTCGATGTCCGAATTGAATTTTGGCCAACAACAAAAGCTTCGAGCCAACGATTTCATCCGAGAAATACCAAAATGAGTGTGTAGCTCTTCAAGGACGCATTTTCTTAGCTGTTTTGGAACGGACCCCAGCCGCAAACCACGAAGTAAGAAATTTTGCTTTTAAATTGTCTTGGTCAACTCCAAAAAATATCAATAAATATCATTTAAAACCTCCATAAGCTCTCCGCAAAAAAAAAGAGTAAGGGTTTGCATAGGTAAATTAGATGTCGCCCCATTTGACTTCCACCATGATAGTACTATAGTTTTCATATACAAAGGTAATTATTAAAAGTGATTTGAATTGAAGTAAAGTGTGTTTTATTTTAAATGTAACAAGTCGAAGTTTAGTTCTTTTAGAAGTTAGCAGAATATTACTGTATTGTAAGGAACTACTTTCAAATTATAATGTTATGACTTTTACATTCGAATTATATCGATTCTCGATTGCGATGACAACGCCAACTACCGCCGCCATTTAGAACAACCTGCTGTGAACTTTGAATGAGCTTTGATTGAGCTTTTCCGAAAATTGGTAAATGTCAAAGCCCGAAGGGGAATTACTCCATCCATCTGTCAGAATAGAAATATCGAGATACAGGTTCCAGAGCTTTCTATTGCTTTCGAGATTAGACCAGAACCAGATATTTTCCTATATAAATTTGATGGTGTGTGCGTGTGATAAAACAACGACAAAAAGTGACTGTGATTAAAGAAGAAAAATAAAAGGAAAATGGGTAAGACAGTGATTAAACTGAATTGTGTTGAACTTAAGGCTGAACTGAATAAACGAGGCCTACCTACTGCTGGAAGAAAAGCTGACCTCATGATTCGTCTGCAAGAGGATTTAAGTCAACACGGAGAAGACCCAGACACGTTAATATTTGAAATAGAAATGCCTGAAGAACAAGTACATAAGTACTGGTGTCGACTTGTCGGCAATGATGGCACTTCTCAGTGGCAAGCTCGAAGAACAATGTACAGAAAAAAAGTATGAACAACAGAACCTTCTCGAACAACTGGAAAAACAAAAGAATGTTCTCGAACAAATGAAAAAAAAAAACAAAAGTGTGGACAACAGAACCTTCTCGAACAACTGGAAAACAAAAGGATGTTCACGAACAAATGGAAAAACAACAAAAGTGTGAACAAAAGAAACTTCTCGAACAAATGGAAAAACAACAAAAGTTTAAACAAGAGAACCTTCTCGAACGAATGGAAAAACAACAAAAGAACCTTTTAGAAGAACAAAAGACACTCATCGAAGGTAAGCTTGATGCCTTTGAGAATAAGTTCGTTACTATTGATGGGCGTTTTGTTTGCGTCAAAAAGCAAGTTTCAAAAGTAGACACAAAGATCCAGAGTGTTCAAAAAAAAATTTGAAGGCAAAATACAAAGCATTGCCGACGAATTAGACAAAGTTCGAAAAATTAATATTAGGGAAAGTGTTGGCGATTACCCAAGGAAGAAGGAAATACACCCACCGACTTTGAACGGAAAACTTCTTGGTCGATCTATAAAAAACAGTTTGAGTCAGCCGCAGCGACGAACGGCTGGGACAAAGAAGACAAATTTATAGCTCTGACGGTTGCCCTCAGAGGATCTGCTGCTGAACTGCTGCAAACCATTCCAGCAGATAAGAATGGTAACTTCAGTGCTCTTGTTCAGGCCATAGACAAACGCTTTGGAGATGCCCATATGCAAGAAGTCTTCCGCGTCCAACTGAATACTAGAGTCCAGAAAAGAGGAGAAACTCTGCAACAACTTCAAGCAGATATTGAACGGTTGGCGTATCTCGCATATCCAGCTGCAGGGGATGAAATCGTCAACCAACTTGCAACAGAAGCCTTCATCCGTGCTGTATCTGACATCAATTAATTCGAACTGCTGGAAAACGTAGGCTTCCTGAAGCTTTAGCGTTTGCTCTGACTATAGAAGCAGCAGAATAAGCTTTCCAAGGAGTTCATCGAGTCAGAGAATTGGAAGTTGCTCTTGTCAGAAAATCGCATTCAAAAGAAGCCAGCGTGAAGGACTTGCTCGATGATGGAATTGTAACAAAACCGGACATCTCCAGAAGAGCTGCATGCCAACATTGTGGAAGCAGAACCAACGCTCGAGAACAACCAACCAAAAATACCAACACTCCTGCTCAACTTGTTTCCCAGACGGGAAACGAGTAAAAACCAACTTCGAGGGGCAGAAGCTGGTTTCTGGTATCGATGGCCCCAGTAACACTATCCAAGTCTCACAGACTTAACGAAACAACAAAAGTCTGACAGTGGAGGCAATAATAAACAAAAAGAAACACGTGGGTACAATCGACACCGGTGCCACCGCCTCATTGTTCGAAGAGACTTGGTCAAGATGACTTGGCTACACAACACCAATAGCTACCGTCTGAAGACCGCGATAGGAGAGGCAGCAAAAGTGTATGGTGAGGTTCGTCTTATGATCCGTTTGGCAGAACAAGAGTTTTCACACCTATTCCTGGTAGCGGATATATGTGACGAGTGCATCGTTGGAATCGACTTCATGAAGGAGCATGGAATAATTTTGGATATCGGTAAGCAAGTTCTTAAGTACCAAAATGTGGAAATTCCGATGGTCTATGGCAACGAAAACTCAACAATTATCAGGACCGTCATCGAAAAAGACATTTGTTTGCCTGCTTCTTCGGAAGTATTCGTGTGGACGAAACTAAAGGGTGACTTTGGAAGCCATCGATACCTCATGGTGGAACCAGATGCGGAACAACGTTCCCAAAACATCATGATAGTGAAGACTCTGGTGGCACCAAAGAACAACATGGTGCCTGTACGGATACTGAACATCAAACCGTACGAAATTAAGCTCAAGAAGGGAGAAATTGTTGGGCACTGTGAACCTGTATCCTCGATTACTAATATCACCGAAACTGAAACAAAGAAGCCCTTGAGCTTTGACAGATTAGAAGACCAAATTCTGAAGTCATCAAGTCTGAGTCAACATCAGTTTCATGTTGCTGGAGATCTTCTTCATGAGTATGCTGATATATTCTCTTCACCCAACGGACAGTATAGTCGAACACAACTAGATCGGCATCGAATTGATACAGGAGATGCAAGACAAATTCGTCAACCAGCAAGACGTCTCCCTCTAGCAAAACAAACTGAAGTTTAAGAAATGATATCGGCAATGAAGAAAGATGGGGTAATCGAAAATTCCAAAAGCCCTTGGGCATCACCAGTCATTCTTGTCAAAAAGAAGGATGAAAGCACTCAATTTTGTGTAGACTACCGAAGACTGAACGACGTGACAAAGAAAGATAGCTACCCTCTACCCATAATCAGCGATACCTTAGACGCGATGGAAGGAGTCCAATGGTTTTAAACTGTGGATTTGAAGAGCGGTTATTGGCAAGTCAAAATTCACCCACAAGATCGGGAAAAGACGGCGTTCTCCACAGGAAACGGTCTGTGGCAGTTTAATGTGATGCCATTCGGACTATGCAACGCTCCAGCAACTTTTGAGCGTTTGATGGAGTGCGTTCTACATGGATTAACTTGGAAATCTTGCCTGGTCTACCTGGACGATGTCATCGTGTACGGAAAAACATTTGACGAACATTGTGAAAACCTTAAAGCCGTATTCCAGAGGCTTCGAGAACTACACCTAAAGTTAAATCCTAAGAAATGTGCGCTTTTTAAGACCGAAGTTAAATATTTGGACATATCATCTCATCCCAAGGAGTAAAAACTAATCTTGAGAAAGTTGACACTGTAAAGAATTGGCCAACGCTTCAGGACAAACATCAACTCCGGAGCTTTCTTGGTCTGGCGACATATTATCGGCGTTTCGTGAAGGATTTTGCTAAGATCGCCAAAAGCTTGCCTCACCTTACTGAAAAGGGAAAGCCGTTCAAATGGTCAGGTGAGTGCGAGAAAAGCTTTCAAGAGTTGAAACTGCCTCCATGAACTGGACAACCTTTCATCATGGACGCTGATGCAAGCAACGTTGGAATTAGAGCTGTACTATCGCAGGTACATGACGGAGAGGAAAAAGTTGTCGCCTATTATAGCAAGGTACTCTCGAAGCCGAAAAGGAATTATTGCGTTACAAGGAGGGAACTTCTCGCTCTGATATTGGCAACAAAGCAATACCATAAGTACATGTAAAGACAAAAGTTCCTTCTTCGAACAGATCATGGTGCGCTCAATTTGCTTTTAAATTTCAAAAATCCGTAAGGTCAAGTAGCAAGATGGATCGAGAGGTTGTAGACGTATGACTATGAGATTCAACATCGAAGAGGAAAGCTGCATTCAAACGCAGACGCACTATCCCTGCGACCGTGCAAACCAGACTGTAAGCATTGCACAAGCCAAGAAGAAAAGGAAATGGTTAACGTCCAACGAACAAGAGCTGATCCCATTTACGGCTGGAACAACGAAGAACTCAGAACGGCCCAACAAGAAGATCCGGATATCGAACACATTCTTGCCTGGAAAGAACACCAAGAGAAACCAGAATAGTGTGATATCTCCGACCGAAGTCCGGCTCTCAAAGCATATTGGGCACAATGGGACTCGATTCATGTGCAAGAAGGGGTATTAAGGCGTAAGTGGGAATCCGCAGACGGTAAATCTTATGTGATGCAGCTAGTCGTACCTCGGTCAAAGGTTAACGACGTACTTTAAGAAATGCATGATGGAACTTCTGGAGGTCATTTGGGAGTGAATAAGACGCTGGAAAAGGTACGAAAACGGTTCTACTGGCTACATGCAAGAAATGACGTCGAAAGATGGTGCCGAAAATGTGATACTTGTGCTGCTAGCAAGGGACCAGGTAGAAATTCAAAGTAAAATGCAGCAGTATAATGTGGGCACACCTTTTGAGAGAATTGCAATAGACGTACGGGTCCTTTTCCTGAAACTAACTACGCAAACCGATACATCCTTGTAGTCATGGATTATTTCAGCAAGTAACCTGAAGCGTTGGCAACGGAACTTTTTTTGCATTGCATAGGAATTCCAAATACAATAATTATTTTTAATTCAATTTTCAAACAAAACGCGCGCGAGTGTGTGATATAGTTTTATTTTATAAACAAATTCAAAAATAGCAGCTAACTATTGCTCTCAACCTATTCTGTGAACTAAAAGAATACAATGGATTCCGAGGACAATAGTTTTAGTCGACCGGCACTAAAGGCATTCTAATGAAACCAAAACAATTATAAGTACAAAGAACCTCTCATCATGAGTAATGATAAAATCCGCAGCCTGACAGAAGAGGAAGAAAATCTTCTCCTGAACCCCTTCTCTAATCTGGATATGGAGGATGGAGCCAGCAGTGATGTCTGTTCGGTCGCCAGCTCGAGCTTCTCCAATGCATCAAGAGCTTCAAGGCGATGCCAAATTACGAACAGTAAGAGAACGGTCAAGAGGCTGGGAAAAATGGAATGGGACGAGCTGACAGAACGTGAAAGGAAACAACTGCACAACGCTCGTGCCTTTCTGGAGAGAGAGGGTTTGGGAATAGACAGGCATACCGCTAATCAAGCACCAAACCCCCTCTCTCCGAAAAGCCCTGGCGTAAAGCCCTTGATGGGCCCACCCGCTCCTATCGCTGGTTCAGTACGGAGTAAGGTCGGGTGTAACCCATCATCGGCTGTAGCAGAAACTCCGAAAGACAAACCAGGAACGCATACTACTGAACAAGTTAGACAGACGGTACGGACAAACAACGAGACGTCAACCAAACCACCTGCAGATCCGGTGATCGCAATGATATCAGTTGGTAAAGCAGGGGGGGAGGTTACTCTCAATGAGGGTTTGAACGAGAAGGTTTGCGAAGACAACTCTCGTGGCGACAGCCCAAGAGTTGACCTTAACAAAACCATCAACTCCGAACCCGAAAACCGTACGATCAACACGACGGTCGACAGCCTTGCAACAGTCATCGACAAAAGGACGAAAAAACGCAAAGCGAAGACACTTAACGAAAACGAAATAAGACGACGACAAAAACGAAATGCTGAGAGGATTGTCCGACGTTTTGCCAATAGGACTCCTGAGTCTTTAACAACAAAGGAGAAGGCAGCGCTGGACAAATCCAAACAGCGCTTACAGACGACAACTACAGGACTTGAACGGGAAACACATGACACATCACTGGGTAGGGGTACAATTCCACAACAACCTCTTGACGGTGATGCTCCTTGTTCCTCTTAAAGGACGAGGAACGAATGTTCTTCCCCGAACGACTCTTCAACTAATAAGGTAACGAAGAGAATAAAGATCTCCCGGGTTACCGTGAAGGGGCAACAAGTTGCCATCGCCGATTTCGGCAAACCTTCACGGAAGCTGACTGAGGACGAATGGCAACTTCTGGAGCTTAGAATCCTAGAAGAAGTCAATGAGGCCATCGTTAAAAACATGCCTCCGCCTCTCTTTGGAAACTTGACGACCATCCATGGGTTCAAGGTGATGGACTGTGAGAATGAATCCACCCTTAATTGGCTCCAGACTTTCATTAGTAAAACTGCAGCCCCATGGAAATATGCTGATCTCCGACTAATCGATGTGAAGGAGATTAAAAACCTATCTAGACCAATAGGTATACTATTGGTTAAAGGTCCAACCCTTCCAATCGACCGGCTAGAGAGATATATCGTATCTCTCAACCACGATCTTCTCAGCCAGGAATGGGAAATCGTAAAAAGTGAGAAGACGAGTGAAGGCACCGAGGTAATGGTTAGATTGATACACAAATCGATACCATTACTGAGGAAAGTGGAATTCAGAGTGCGCGTTGGGATTACTAGATGCAAACTCAGATTGACATCCAACAAAAGAAAACAGGTTAGTAAGGCGACGAATTATCTTTTACTATTTAAATGGAATTGAAAATCTTACAAATCAATCTTCAACATAGTAAAGCCGCCAGCGCGAACCTGGTCTACCTCTTGGAGAGTAGACAATATGACATGGCCCTGATTCAAGAACCCTGGATAGCAGGTGGCAGGATAAAGGGCCTTAACACTAAAGACTATGTACTGTACAAGTCAAACCTTGACAGCCAAAACAGTAATCCTAGAACTTGCATAGTAGCCAAGAAACAGTTTAATCTTTTTCTCCTAACTACTTACAGCAACGATGACCAGACGGCAGTGATTCTAGAACGCGAAGGGCTATCAACGCTCATAATAGCGTCCATATACATGCCGTATGATGGAGTTGAAGGACCACCAGCGGATTTAACCAACCAACTGGTATCATTCGCAAGTAAGAAAAACTATAACACTATTTTAGGATGCGACTCCAACGCACATCATGTGCAATGGGGAAGTACCGATACTAACACTAGGGGCGAGTCCCTTTTTGAATTTATCATTGATAACAATCTATGTATAGCGAACCGAGGTAATACACCCACCTTCGTCACGAAAAATCGAAAAGAAGTGCTTGACATTACCCTTTCAACCAACTCAGACTCCTGTGATATAGATCACTGGAGAGTTTTGGAAGAACCTTCTTTCTCAGACCATCGTCTAATTGAATTTATGATCCCTAACGTTGTCAGTCAACAAAATCCCTTCAGGAACAGTAGACGCACTGACTGGCATATCTTCAATAAGGTGATCAGAAATAACATAAAACACTTAAACACTACCGCTATTCAGGGACCAAACAGCTTAGAAAAAGCAACTGTAGACCTAACTGGGGTACTGCGTAAAGCCTTTGAAATGAGCTGTCCCATCATAACGAAAGTGAAGAAAAACAAAAACCCTCCATGGTGGACAACAGAACTAGCGAACATTAGGAGAGAGACAAGGAAACTTTTCAATGTCGCTAAACGTACCAGACTTGAAAAAGACTGGGACTGCTATAAGACCAGTCAAAGAAAATTCAAAACAGAGACTCAACGTGCTAAACGCAACTCGTGGAAAAATTTCTGTAACAATATTGAGTGCAACAACAAATCAGCTAGGCTAAGAAAAATCCTAGCCAAAACTAGCACCACTGTGGGCTCTCTAAAGAAACCAGATAACAGTTGGACAGAGTCAAGTTATGATAGTCTAGTACTTCTGGTTGAAACGCACTTCCCAGGAAGCATATCTAGTCGGGAATGTGAATCAGATAACTCACTGTTCAACGAGAATGAAATCCCCACTCATATTGTAACGGAGGAAAGGGTAAACTGGGCAATAAACTCTTTCTCTCCTTATAAATCGCCAGGGTTAGACGGCATCTTTCCTTTGATGCTGCAGAAAAGCAATGAACTTATCACACCACATCTTATGAACATATATCTAAATAGCCTAAAATGGGGATATGTTCCAATGACTTGGCGTGAAGTAAAAGTTGTCTTCATTCCTAAGGCCGGCAAGCCTAGCCACACAGAACCAAAGGACTTCAGACCCATTAGTCTCACCTCGTTTATGCTCAAAACACTGGAAAGACTGATTGACATACACATCCGTAGTAATCTAAAACCGGAGTGTATATCACCATTTCAACATGCATACACAAAAGGCAAAAGTGTTGAAACGGCTTTACACTGTGTAGTTAGAACGATCGAAAAGTCACTTGATGTTAAAGAATACACTCTTGCTTCGTTCCTAGACATTGAAGGGGCTTTCAACAACGTTCATAGCAGTGCAATTGACAGAACACTCAGTGGTCTCAAAGTGGAAAATACCATTATAAAATGGATCATTTATATGTTGCAAAATAGACAGATACATAGCGAGCTTGGTAGCTCACAGATCAAAATGCACGCTTCTAGAGGTACCCCGCAAGGGGGAATTCTTTCTCCTCTTCTCTGGACCTTGGTAATGAACGAGATCCTACTTAAACTCAAAGATAAAGGTATAATAGTGATAGCCTACGCTGATGACTTAGCGCTTTTGGCGACAGGAAAATATCCTACCACTATAAGTGAACAATTAGAAAACGCATTATCCATGGTCAGTAATTGGACCAAAAAATGCGGTCTAAAAGTAAACCCCTCTAAAACAAAATTGGTACTTTTCACAAACAGAAGGAAAATTCCTCAGTTTGAATTACCAAAAATTGAAGATAATCCACTTAAGATTTCCAACAAAGCAAGATACCTCGGTGTGATCTTGGACAAAAAACTTAACTGGGGCCCAAATATCCAAGAAAGATACAAGAAAGCCATGATTGCATTATACTCATGCAATAGGATTCTCGGTAGAAACTGGGGACCCAATCCTAAAATTATCATGTGGATGTACACAGCCATCGTAAGGCCAATTCTAACATATGGTAGTTTGGTGTGGTGCAGAGCTCTAGAGAAATCCACAAATTTGAAGACCTTCACCAAGCTACAAAGAATGGCTTGTATTAGCACAACTGGAGCAATGAGGACTACCCCCACTGCAGGTTTAGAAATTATCCTCAATCTCCCTCCTTTAGATCTATTTGTTGAAGAAACAGCAGCAAACAGCGCCCTTCGACTTAGCCAAACTAACATCTGGAAGACTAGTCAAAGAGGCCATGCTTCCATTCTCACAAAATACATAGGCAACAGTATCCATACTGATTATATGACCCCTTACCTAGATTTCAACAAATCTTTTAGTACCAGCTTCCCCAACAGAATAGATTGGGATAACAATGTGCCACACATTAATGAGTCGACAATCACCATCTTCACTGATGGCTCCAAAATGAATACTGGAGTGGGTGCAGGTTTCTTCTCGGAAAACCTAAATCTAACCAATTCATTCAGACTTCCTGACCATAGTAGCGTCTTCCAAGCCGAGATCTTGGCAGTGAAAAACGCTGCTAAACACATATCCATGATGGCGATATCACACGCGGACATCACTTTTTTCATTGATAGCCAAGCAGCAATAAAAGCGATCACTGCCACTCAAATCAAGTCGAAGCTTGTTTCTTGCTGTCGCGAAGAGCTGAAGGCTCTTGGTATGCAGCATAATGTAAGGCTCTGCTGGGTTCCTGGCCATAGCGGTGTGCCAGGTAACGAAAAAGCAGATGAACTGGCGAGAGAAGGCTCATCTCTTGACCCCTCCCTTATAGACCAAAGCATAGGAATCCCACTATGCGTACTAACACAAGACATCGACAAAATCATTGTGCAAAAATCCAACGAAAGATGGAATATCCTAGAAACCTGTGTTAACACTAGGAAACTATGGCCCAGACACGATAAGAAAAGGTCCGATAGGATTTTATCCTTTAACAAAACCTCGTTAAGATACCTTATAGGCACAATAACGGGACATAACCTTCTTGGTTATCACAAAAAGAAATTGGGACTCATTACCGATGACAGCTGCAGAGGTTGTGGTGACGAGGAGGAACATGAGGATACTGCTCACTTCCTCTGTCATTGTCCATCACTCTGTCAGATTAGAAATAAAACCCTAGGCAACTACTTCTTCAATGAATTAGAAGAATTATCAGAACTCTGAAGCAAAATCTTACTGAACTTCGTTAAAACCTCTAAATGGTTAGACGAACCATAGGACTCATAGGTTAACACTTCAAGGAGTTTATAACACTTCAGGGTACCACAATGGATCTACATTGATCTAAGTGTGACGGTATCAAGACCAACTGTCAGCCCATTAAACCTAACCTAACCTAACCTGAAGCGTTTGCTATCCCAAACCAAGAAACCAGGGGCGGACGCAGAAAAAAATTTCGGGGGGGGGGGTTTTGAAAAAAATATGAGATTTGCATAAATATATTATTTTATTACAGTATTAAAGGAACTAGTGTTGGGATACATATGCATTATTGCATGACATTTTACAAAAGTATATCCATACGCCTTGGAACTTTCGCCATTAAATCAAAGACCTCTTCATAATCAACCTCAATATCTCTATATATGTTAAGCAACATCAACCCATTTAATCGCTTCTCGCCAATCTTGTTTCGCAGATACGTTTTTAATCTGCGAAGACAAGAGAAAGACCGTTCGCTTGAAGCTACAGACACGGGAAGAGTCGCAGCGATCTGCATAAAGCGATGCATTGTTTGGTATAATGTAGCATCGCAACAGTTGAGAGCGTCAATAAATGTTTTTGGACGTCTATCCATCGAAATACTTAAGCAATGCCTGTAACCAAAATTAATTTAAAGTCTTAAAAAATATTCAAAAAACGTAAATAAATTGTTACCGGCGCCACATCATCATCTCAGCTATGAAATCATCAGTAGATCCTATGATGTCATTTGGCCATTAACAAATTTAATTTAAACCAAGAAAACTTTTATGCGACTGCTTTGAAAAAAAATTAGGCCTGTTACCGAATATTAGCCTAAGCAAGCATGAACTCCTCGTTGAAGTGAGCGAATACACATACATATGTACATCACACACCTATAACATACTTCTCTCCATTCTAAGAGTATTTATTCGGTAGCATCAGCGTTGCCGATGTGGTACGACCGTGCTATTTTGCCACTGCAATTTCCTTGTAGCACGATGGAATAAAAACATTGAATTTGGCATGTTTTTTTTTTATTTAATTACTTAAAGTTACTTATTGCCTACCTTACTAGATATTTAAAGAAATTGGAGTATGATAGTGATTTACCCCTATTACGATAGTCGTTTTGACTAAAATGACTCCCTCTAGAAGCGACATTTGACGTGTCAGTAAAACGCCTATCGTTGTAAAGGGAAGATATCGCATGCTTAATGGAATACTGACCTAACTCGAAAAAACGATTTTTGGGAAGTTACAAAAAAAAAGATACCGGTGAATATAAATAAAGTTGTTTAGTTCTGTTCCTACTTTATAATTTATTTAATATCCCTGTTTGGGTAAGAACAAGTACTGACCAAAACTTCAAATGCTTGCGAACTCCTTTTCTTGGACGATACGCTAATAATAATGAATTATGGTACCTTTTTTAACAGATATGGAAGAATTTATGGCACGAAAATAAAACTGTATTTTTTTTTTCTTTAAGAAAATGAATCTTTATTTTTTTTATTCCAGATGTTTCGGGGGGGGGGGGGTTTTAACCCCCAAAACCCCTATCTGCGTTCGCCCCTGCAAGAAACAGTTGTGGATCAAATTGTCTTCAATTGGGTGAGCAGGTTCGGCGATTCCATGGAGTTTCGTTCTGACCAAGGAAGGAACTTCGAATCTAAAGTCTTTCAGGAAGTTTGCTCGTTCCTTGGCATTAAAAAGACAAGAACAACACTGCTCCATCCACAATCTGATGGGATGGTTGAACGATTCAACAGAACGCTTAAAGAATATCTGTCTAAGGTTGTCGGCGACTACCAACGAGACTGGGACCGACATATCCCATTGTTCCTTATGGCATATCGAAGTGCAACCCATAGCTCCACAGGAAAAACACCATCAGAAATCCTGTTCGGGGGTTGGGTATAGCCCGTCACAGGCCAACTCATAACAACCCAACTCATAACAACCCAACTCAACATCTTCATAACCCATCACAGTTATAAGTCATCACGGGTAGAACTGGTCATAGGAATGTTGGTAACGGGATCTCATCATGGTTGCATCGAACCTTCTGAAATAGTGTGAGTAGGAGGGATTAAATATCCTAATGGATTACATTTGAAGCCGTAGTGTGAGGGTAGGTCAAGATATGGAAAAAGAGAAGAAAAATAAAATGGTTTCCCAAGCTGTACATTTAATATGGTTTAGTAATATGGTTTTAATATGGTGTAGCGTTATGGACATGGTAGGTCACGATATATGGTATGATGCTGAAGGAGGACAAAATGGTTTTAAAATTTGGTGTTGCTCAGTGAAGTTTTTGATTGGTGATTGTAATATGTGAGCAAGTGGAATCCATTGTGTTTTTTGGATTCTATTATAACTCCCTTCTTAGGGATATTATAGTTAAAAAACATTTCTTTTTTTAGTGGAGAGGTACGAGTGAACGTACTCATATTGATACATGGACAGTGTAAATAAATTTGCATAGTACTCTCATGAACACGTTCCACACGTCGCGTCGGCCACCTAGCGATCACACCCCTAACTAATTTTCTGGTAGCTGTTTCTGTGTATATACAAGTGTGCCCTCTTACGACCACACCCCACAACACAAAAACCATCGTGATGATAGTACTATAAGTTTTATATACAATGTACAATGTACATGGATAAACATATGTATGTGCATATCGAGCAGGATTTATTTTAAAATTTCAAATAAGTATGTAGGTACCTTCATAGATATGTACCTACCTTGGTTAGATTGGGTGTGCATCTGTTACTGAAAACATAATGTTCTGAAAAGAAAGATGTACCTGATTACCTAAAACTTTTTGAAAAAAATGATTCCGACGCGTTTTGAACAGAGACGTTCTGAAAATTGAGGTTGAAAATTTTTGTTATAGGGTTTGAGTGATTTCTATGTAATTCACACAGTTACCTTACAGCTAAGATAAAATTATACAAGAAAAAATATGTTCTAGGTAGGTACCTACCTACTTAGTGGTTCGTAAAAATGTCAAAAAACATCTTAGTAGGTAGGTACTTTGTTGTTCCTTGGACAATTTCAATAAAATTGGCATTGTAAGTTTTTTGTAAGTAAGTAGGTAGGTAGGTAAGGAAAAATTATTTAAAAAAAGTAAAATAAAAAGGTGTTGAAAATCACAACCGTCCCCAATTTAATACAAAACTGCACATCAAAAGCGAATTCATTAATAGGTAGGTACCCAGGCCTATCTACTTTTTTTCAAATCAAAATCAATTTAATTTCAATTTACTTATTTCAATAAAATTTAAAGTTATAACTATGATACATTAAGACATAAATCTTTTAGAGTATCTAGAATACGCACAATTTAAAATTTTTACAGTAATAAATTCGATTATTTAATTTACATTTTGATAAAAATACAATAGGCACAGAAAATAAGAATAAAAAAGTATTTTTAAGCAATATAAGCATAGATAATAGATTAATTTAATTCGTAATATAAAACTAGACAAATGTTCTTTCTTATAAATTTGAGTAGTGCAAATATAATTTCCTCTTAAAAGCGAAAGGTGAGGCTATATTCTGCAATTCGTTTGGAAGTAAATTCCTCAAACGAACTGCAGAAACGTAGAAGGAGCGTTCAGCTATGATGTGCGAAAAACGCGGTAAAATTAATTCAAATCCTCGCTGAGAATTGGCGAATTGGACTGATTCACTTAAATATGCAGGACATCTATTGTGGACGACATTCTGAAACCTCAGAATAAGTCTATATCTCAAATAATTCTCGAAACTTATACAAACCAGGGGTGATGTAAATGGGATACACTATAATGTCTCTGAATACCATAAATAAAACGAACACAATCATTAAAAGCAACATAAAGTTTACGCTTACATTGACAATCAAGAACCGGATACACTGAACAATTATATGTAAAGTATGGCAAAATCAACGATTTAATGAGGTATTTTGTACCGGTAGTGTATTTTCTTTTGCAAG
The DNA here is from genome assembly GCA_958431115.1 of Syrphus vitripennis. Classification (NCBI taxonomy): domain Eukaryota; kingdom Metazoa; phylum Arthropoda; class Insecta; order Diptera; family Syrphidae; genus Syrphus; species Syrphus vitripennis. Next base: position 57,758,982 of record OY288109.1, read on the forward strand.
CATTCATTATTTTATGAGTTTACTGCCTCTATTCTCGTAAAATAATTTCTCGATTTTATTAAAAACGAAGGTTTTTGAGTTGCGGAACTATTGTAATAGGTGCGATATAGTTACCTGCCTACCTATAACTTTATTTTACTTTACAAATTAAATAATTCATCAAAAATTAGACCAATGTTGACAGAATTTACATTTTTATAATACCTACCTACCTACCTACCTATGACATTAAAACTAGATCACGCGAACTTTATCCTTTATATATCTACCTATATAATGTATGTACATATCTGTGGCGTTTGGTATAAATGAGATAACTAATTTTTTTAAGTTACAATTTGAGAACAGACTTTTTTATCAGTCCGGAATCTTTAAAAATTTTCGAAGAAGATTTGAAATTAATTGTCAATTCTTCGATAAAGACCCGTCTATTTAGCATTTAGATGAAGACTACCTACCAATACAGTGTAAGATAAAAATTGTCAACGATGTAGCTGAAAGACTCATTAAATTAATTTCAGAATACCTACATATAATCAAACTTTAAGTGCAGATGAAACGCAAAAACAATATATCTATTTTAATCAAATTTTCGACGAATATAAAAAAAGTTCAGATAGATATTATAGGTAGGTAAACACTAATAAACATTCAACATATACATATATATATTTATATTTTAGTATAAACAAATATTGGAAACGAATACTTTTTAATTATAAATGTTTTACAAACTTTGAATTCATTTAACAAAAAGAGGCTGGGTGCGACCCACACTGATAACTTCCCATTTGTGATCTTGAAAACTTTACCACTTTTTAGTTTATTTTTTTTTTATATTTTTTTTCAAAAACTGTCAATTAGACATTTGTCAAAATTTAACCTTTCATAAAAAATTGTACTATGTATAAAATAAAATATTTTAGAAGGCACAATCGTTGTTCGTTCTCAGGATATTCGAGCTGAAATACAATTCTAACTACTTTTCCTTAGAATTTTTAACAGTTTTTGATTTTTTGTTAAAAAACTGCACATTCAATATTTGTCAAAATTTTATCAGTTGCTAACAATTATGTCATGTAGAAAATAAATCAAACAAGAAGTCATCGTTGCCCGTTTTTGAGACATTTGAGTCGAAAGACAATTTATACCAATTTTTGGTAGAATTTTTTGTAGTTTTTAATTTTTTGTAAAAAAATTGTCCATTGAATTTTTTTGAAATTTTCACCAGTAGTCAAAAACAATATTTTTCGTAAAATAAAATTATTTTAAAATTAATATCGTTTTTCCATCTAAGGATATTCGAGCTATAAAAATTTTTTTTTTAGTTGTTTTGATTTAAAAAAATAACGGTATATTGATTTTTTTCCAAATTCATATCAAATTTGTATGACGTCATAATGTGTCGAATAAAATTTATTTCAAGTCAATAGCATTATTTGTTCGTGAGATATTTGAGCCCAACCAAAATGTTCACTTCTTTTTTAAACTGCTATAGTAAAAAAATAACTGATTGAATATTAATAAACGCCCTTTCAGCTTCTTTCGAAGTTATTATCTGTAAAACAAAATTTATTTCAAGTCGATATCTCTACTCGTTCTTGAGATATCGACGACGAAAAATGGTACCAGAACGTACGGACGTACGGACGTACGCACGCACACACAGACATCTCTCTAAAAATGATTGATATAGGCTCTAGGGACCTTGAAACGTCGAGAAATGTCAAAAATTTCAATTTGACAAATCGGACCGATTACAATAACTCCCTATGGGAAGTTAATAATATTGTGGTCGACCCCTTTTATCAGAGCCTAGCTTAGCTATAAGGTCCATCAGCCTTAGTTTGCAACCCCAGCGACCCCATTTTTAACTTCCCATAGGGAGTTATTGTAATCGGTCCGATTTGTCAAATTGAAATTTTTGACATTTCTTGACGTTTCAAGGTCCTTAGAGCCTATATCAATCATTTTTAGAGAGATGTCTGTGTGTGCGTGTGTACGTACATACGTTCGTACGTCCGTACGTCTGTACGTCCGTACGTTCTGGTACCATTTTTCGTCGTCGATATCTCAAGAACGAGTAGAGATATCGACTTGAAATAAATTTTGTTTTAAAGGTAATAACTTCGAAAGAAGCTGAAAGGGCGTTTATTAATATTCAATCAGTTGTTTTTTTACTATAGCAGTTTAAACAAGTAGTGAAAATTTTGGTTGGGCTCAAATATCTCACGAACAAATAATGCTATTGACTTGCAATAAATTTTATTCGATACATTATGACGTCATACAAATTTGATATGAATTTGGAAAAAAATCAATATACCGTTATTTTTTAAAATCAAAAAAACTAAAAAAAAAATTTTATAACTCGAATATCCTTAGATGGAAAAACGATATAAACTTTAAAATAATTTAATTTTATAAAAAATGTGGTTTTTGACTACTGGTATAAATTTCATAAAATTCAATGGACAGTTTTTTTACAAAAAATTAAAAACTACCAAAAATTGGTATAAATTTGTAAAAGTTGTCTTTCGACTCAAATTTCTCAAAAACGGGTAACGATATTGACTTCTTGTTTGTTTTATTTTCTACATAACATAATTGTTAGCAACTGATAAAATTTTGAAAAATATTGAATGGGCAGTTTTTTAACAAAAAATCAAAAACTGTTAAAAATTCTAAAGAAAAGTAGTGACAATATTGTATTTCAGCTCGAATATCCTGAGAACGAACAACGATTGTGCCTTCTAAAATATTTTATTTTATACATAGTACAATTTTTAATGAAAGGTTAAATTTTGACAAATATCTAATTGACAGTTTTTGACAAAAAATATAAAAAAAAAATAAACAAAAAAGTGGTAAAATTGGTATGATATTTTTTATACTTCGATCATAGAGCACTGAAGATCGGAGTAGATGGTTATTGTAATTGGCCTATTGGGGATCATCATCATCATCATCGGCTCGACAACCGGGGTCCGGTCCTGGCCTCCTTCAACAAGTCTCTCCACCTATCCCGGTCTTGAGCCGACGGCATCCAGTTGCGCACCCCAAGGCTTCGGGCGTCCTGGTCTACGCCATCTCTCCAGCGCAAGCATGGTCTACCACGCTGCCGTCTACCATAAAATGTACCACAAAGGACTTTCCGAGCAGGTTCCTCTTCACTCATGCGAGCTAGGTGCCCTGCCCACCGGAGTCTACCGAGCTTAATTTTTGTCACTATGTCTGCTTCAAGGTAGATTGCGTACAATTCATGATTGTACCGTCTCCGGAATCGCCCTTCCTCACATATGGGGCCAACAATTCTCCTTAAGACTTTTCTCTCGAACGCGGCTAAGAGGTCGGAGTGTCTTTTGCTAAGCACCCAAGTCTCGGATCCATACGTGAGTACTGGCAGGACCATGGTCCTGTACAGCAGCAGTTTTGAAGTTATGGTGAGATTTCTGGATTTGAAGAGCTTTGACAGACTATAGTAGGCTTTGATGGAATTGAGCAGCCGTCCGCGTATTTCTTCTTCTATATTATTATCGGCTGCTACTATTGACCCAAGGTATTTAAAGGATTGCACCACTTCAAATTCGTGCTCCGCTACCTTGATTGTTTGACCAACTGTTCTTCTCGCATTCGACGCCACCATGTACTTTGTTTTACCTTCACTAATGTGCAGCCCCAGATTTTGTGCCGCCTGCTCGATCTGGATGAAGGAATCGTGTACAGCTTTTTCGGTTCTTCCGATGATGTCAATGTCGTCTGCGTAAGCCAGTATCTGGCTGGACCTGTTGACGATGGTCCCTCTTGTTGCCGTGCCAGAGTCACGGATTGCTTTTTCCAACGCCAGGTTGAAGAGGAGGCAGGCCAAACCATCCCCTTGTCGGAGTCCATTAAAGATGTTGATTGGTCTGGATAGCAATCCGGCTATTTTTACTTGGCTTGTTACGTTGGTCATGGTCAACCTACAAAGTCGTGTCAACTTATTTGGGATGCCGAATTCTCTCATGGCTTTGTAAAGTTCTACCCTGGCTATGCTATCATAGGCGGCCTTAAAGTCTATAAACAGATGGTATGTTGGGATGTTAAATTCTAGACATTTTTCCATCGCCTGCCTAAGGGCGATCTGATCAGTTGTTGATTTGCCTGGAATGAAACTACACTGATATTGGCCGATTATAGTTTTAGCGTAAGGGGCTATCCGTTCTTGTAGGATAGAGGAGAGTATCTTATAGGCGGTACTCAACAACGTGATACCTCTATAATTGCTGCACGTTGTGACATCTCCCTTCTTATGTATGGGGCAAATTATACCTTTCGGCCAGTCTTCTGGCATTTCTTCCTGCTCCCATACGTGCAGTATAATATCATGAATTGCTTGGCATAAGGCTGGCCCGCCGTGGTGGAATAGTTCGGCTGGTATGCCATCGGCTCCCGGGGCTTTGTTTTTCTTAAGCCGGGCTATAGCCTGCTCAACCTCTTCTATGCTTGGTGGCGGTAACATAGGGTAATCTTCTTGAAGTAGTGGAGCCTCTACTTCTGCAGTGAGCTGACCATTTAGCAATTCATTAAAGTACACTTCCCATCGCTCCAGTATGCTTTGGGGATCGGTGATCAGATTTCCCTCTCCGTCCTTGCAGTAAGTGCAGCGTGGTGTGTACTGCGTCATGTTTCGGACGGATTGGTAGAACTTCCGCGCCTGGTGCGGACCTCGCTCTCGGCTTCTTTCTAAATCACAGATGATGTTATTCTCCCAGGCTGATTTTTTCTGTCTGTGAAGCCGTTTTTCTATTCTTCTGAGCTCTTTATATTCATCTTCGCGTGCCCGCGTTCTATGAGATTGTTGCATTGCTCGGTACGCAACATTCTTACGTTCAGTCGCTAGCTTGCATTCATCATCAAACCAGTCGTTCCGACTTCTACGACTGCTGCCTAAGATGGAATTGGCAGTACTAATGACAGTATTTTTTTTTTAGGAGTGTCCACTTCTCATCTACGCCCAGCATACTGGCTCCAGGACTTACTCTCCCTGGATCGAGTGGTTCTAGGGCGAGTCCTAACGCAAGTCCAAAGGTGTTACTGGTGTTTTCATTGCGTAGTGCAGCCGTGTTGATTCGAACCTGATCGGCGGATGCGATACGTCTTCGCAAGGCAATCCGCCCTCGGAAAACCATACCAACAAGATAGTGATCCGAGTCGATATTGGCACCTCGGTACGTTCGTACCGTCATCAAGTTCGAGTAGTGGCGACGGTCTATCAACACGTGGTCAATTTGGTTACGAGTGGCTCCATCAGGTGATACCCAGGTGGCTTTGTAGATATCTTTACGCGGGTACCTGGTACTCGCAACGACCATGTTTTTCGATGCTGCCAATTCTAGGACTCGAAGTCCATTGTCATTAGTGTTCTCATGCAAACTATGGGTGCCTGCGTAATGCCTGAATACCGGCTCCCGACCTATTTTAGCGTTCAAATCCCCAAGGATGATTTTAACATCATACCTTGGACAGGCATGGAGGGCCCTCTCGACTTGTTCATAGTAAGTCTCTTTATCTTCGTCTGAGGACTCCTCTGTAGGTCCGTGAACGTTAATGAGGCTGATGTTCTTGAATTTGCCTCGCACGCGAAGGGTGCATAGCCTTTCGCTTATAGCGTTAAAGCCGATGACGGTAGACTTCATTTTTTCGCTGACCAGGAAGCCTACCCCGAGCACATGGTGTTTTGTATGACAGCTGTAATATAAGTCATATTCTTTCTTTTGCAAAACACCATTCCCTGTCCATCTTATTTCTTGCAGTGCTGTTATGTCAGCTTTATATTTTGACAGGGTATCGGCTAGCTGCTGAGCAGCTCGAGCTCTATAGAGCGATCGTACGTTCCATAAGAATTCGTAAATCGTTGTTCCGTTTTCGTTGCAAGGGTTGTCGTCGTGAGATCAGTCCGTTTCCGAGGCTTGTTGACGGTCTCGTAATTCTTTTAGTTTTACGGAACAGGGAATTAACCTGTTGCCAACCTGTGGAAATAGCCTGATCATATTAGCCAAACCTTTTTGGGGTTTGTTTCTAGCGGCCGCCGCGAAGAGGCTATGATCACACTTCCACCAGTCCCGAATAGTTACGGCACGTGCATGTTTTCGTATGCTACATGTTATTCCCCCTATTTGGCTGATGGCTGACCGCCCTATTGGGGATATACCCGTTAAAAAAAACGCGTAGAAGTTTACCTCCTGGGTCACGTGGAAACAACTTATACATCAACAATCTCTATAATGTGCATTTCGTAAATCTCTTTGAATAATTAAAATGCTTTTCAATCTTTAAAAATGATTGTTTGAATTAAACAGCTAAAGTTTGTTTCGCAGAAAATTTGGTTATTTAAAAAAAAACTAAATATAAAGTTTTCAAGATCACAAATGGGAAGTTATCCGTGTGGGTCGCACCCAGCCTCTTTTTTTTATTTGTTTCAAAAGCCATCACCATTCTCACTTCATAGGCATTCACGGATGCTCTTCCTTTCTCTCACGTAACAAATGTGTAATCAAAATGACCAACGTTTTTTTTTCTTTATTTCTACTTGTTGGCCAATTGGTAAATTAAATAATTAAATCGTTTAAAGATGCCTACCTATATCTAACGGAACTTAATCCAACCCTACCTAAAAATACAAATTCGGTCAGTAGTGCATCCTCTTTCAGCTTTCATTAGCCTTTTATTCCTAGGGAGTGTAGTACTACTTCAACTAAAGTCAAATATGCATCCATACATACACATCCACTTCCTTATGGGACCAGCATTGGATGGAAAAAAGTAATTGCTTGTTTCTTCTCACTCATTTCAATTTGCAAAAAAATCAAGCCTGAGTCGTTTGCGTCCATCTTCAAACTTGTTTCTTTGCCAGTGGTACCATCTATAAAACATTTCGGTACTAAAATACAGTATGAAGTTGTTACTTTTTAATACGAAAACAATTACAAAAAAGACCTCATTGTTTGGTTCGAATACAACATCTCGGTTAAAAATATCAGCTAATAAGAAAAAAAAATAATTGTTCAGGGCCAGAGCGACACTGGTGGTGTGTTTTCAAAATTAAAATAGTTTGTTTTGGTCGGATCTATATGATTGAGGTCAATAATTAATGAGCAAATTTGATGAAAAAAAAAAAAAAATCATAAGCATTTCATAATAAGTAATCATACAAATGGGGAGGTTCCTATCAAAAAGTATGTTTGAAAAGAAGCCATTATCATACCCTATGTTGAAATTTGGTTAAAATCGGTCCATGTTGAGTTGTCCCTATGTTCAGTTATACCCTGTGTCGGGTTGAGTTGTTATGAGTTGGCAGTTGCGAGATGAAAGCTTGGGTATGATGAGCTGGGATGGCGTGACACCCCTGTTCGGATCAACTATACGGCTGCCGAGTGAAGTATAATTTGGTTGTCATCCAAATGAGTCACAGGGAACAGAGGAATATGTGGATGACCTCAAGGAAACAAGGACAAATATAAAATTGTCTAGTGATCGGATGAAAACAAGATACGACGACGCAAGAGCGAAAGCAACGGGATTTCAAGAAGGAGATCTTGTGTGGTTTTACAATCCTCATAGACAAAAGGGACTATCACCAAAACTGCAACAAAATTGGGAGGGCCCATATACTGTGGTGAAAAGCATCAATGATGTGGTTTACCGTATACAAAGAGGCGTAAAAGGCAAACTAAAATTAGTTCCCGGTGACCGTTTACATCGATATAACGGTGAAAGAGGTGATGAAATTGCTCGGGACGATCAATTCTAAGAGGGGGATAGTGTAAAGAACTACTTTTGAATTCTAATGTAACGACTCTTACATTCGAAATATATCTATTCTCGAATGCGATGAGAACGCTATCTACCATCGCCATTTAGAACAACCTGCTGTGAGCTTTGAATGAGATTTGAATGAGCTTTTTCGAACATTGGTAAATGTCATTCTGGTCGTGGTGGAACCATTATTGTATTTGAGCTGGTCGGTGCTGCTGTTGGAGCTGATGTACACGCATATTGTGTCGGTGGTGTTGTACAATCTCGTCGTGATGGAAGATTCATTGGAGCGTAGTTTCTTCTTGCATCGTTTGTTTCCGCGAAGTTCTCATAAAATGCTGGTTTGAGACGTTCTGTGGAGATTGTTGTCGGTTTCCCTTCGATGTTGACTTTGAACGTGTAGTCAGAGATACGTTCCAGCACTTCGAATGGACCTTCGTATGGCTGCTCACAAGATTTCTGAACTGCGTAAACTCTCACAAAAACATGCGAGCAAGTGTAGAGTGTTTTATGTGCGAAAGGTTTTGTGCGGCAGTGATGAGCTGATGGAGTAGATTTTACCTGTCGCATATGCTCTCGGAATTTTTCTACGAAGATTTCCAATGTAGATTCGAATTGTGTTCCTCTGTCGGTCGTTATTGTTTAAGGGGCACCAAATCTACTTACCCAACTATTGAAGAATGAGCTGACGATACTTTCCGCTGCTTCTGGCCACCTTGCAAAGCGATCTATCATGGTTGATAGATATCGGAATTCGTTTACAAGAGGCATTATGACGATGTCGATATGAACATGTTGGAATCTACTACATGGCATGTCGATGTGTAGTGGTGTGTTCTTGACGTGATGACTTATTTGGCTACGTTGACATTGTATGCATGATCTGGCCCACGAAAGTATGTCCTTGGCCATGTTTGGCCACACATAATTCGTGTATATTTGTTGTTTGGACGCTCTTCCACTGGCATGTGAAAGCTTATGTACGCTATCGAAAACTTTTTTGCGAAGAGTTATTGGTACATATGGACGAATGTCGTTGCCTTCAACATCGCAATACACAGTGGTGTCGGTATCATCTAATCGTAGTCGTCGTAGTTGAAGTGAATTCTTACCTGGAGTTTCAAGAAGAAGTTTGAGTTCGTCGTCCTCTTTTTGCTTCTCGGACAGGTCTGTAGTGCTCCTTTCCAGAGACAAATTCGATTCTCGTTGAGAAGCGGCTAATTTTCTCGAGTTGTCGTGCGATGCAGTCACATGCGTGATCGGATTTCTGATCGAAAGCATATATCAGCGGCTTGTGGTCGGTGAGGATAATGAGTTCTCGGCCTTCGATTAAGTGTTGAAAGTGTTTAATGGCTCTGTAGATGGCTAGGAGTTCTCGGTCATAGACTTTGTACTTCTCTTCTGTGGGGTTTAGTTTTCTTGAAAAGAAGCCGAGAGGTTGTAGTTGTTCGTTGACGCGCTGGTAGAGTGCAGCTCCAATTGCCTAGTCAGAAGCCTAATCACAAGACAAGAGACACATCTGAAAGTGGGTGAGCTAGTTGCACTGCGTCCCTCAACTTGGCTTTGCATTCATCGAATGCTCTGTTTGCTACGGGATTCCATTGAACGATTCTCTTGTCGTTTTTCTTTGCTACAATGGTTAAGTTTACAAGAGGAGCTTGAGATTCTGATGCACTAGACATACAACCTCGATAAAAGTTCCACGAACTTTCCTAGTTGGTCCATCGTTGTTGGTTTTGGATAGCTTGTGAGTGCTTCGACACGATTGGATTTTATACCTGATTTGTCCACGGTATAGCCTAAGTATCTCACCTCTGATTGCCCAAAGCAACACTTGGATACATTGATGACAAGACCGAACTGTTGGAGTTTTTCAAAGACCGTGCGCAAATGTTGTTGATGTTCTTTCTCTTTAATAGATGCAATGATGATGTCATCAATGTAGCAGAAACAGAAGTCCTCTTAGAGTTGAGTCCATAAAACATTGCATTGTTTGGGCAGCATTGCATAAGCCGAATGTCATCGCGATCAATTCAAATAGGCCAAAAGGTGTTATGACGGCAGTTTTTGGTCGATCCTCTGGAGCGAGTGGGATCTGATGATATGCCCTTTTCACGTCGAGGGTTGTGAAAATATTGCATCCGTTGAGTTGATGGCTGAAATCTCGGAGGTGTGGAATTGGATACCGGTCTGGCACGGTTATGTTATTGAGGCGACGGTAGTCACCACACGGCCTCCAGATTTCTTTTGAACCATTTGAAGAGGATATGCCCACTCGCTCTTAGATGGTTTACAAATTCCTTGCAGCATCATGTTTTTGAACTCATCCTTGGCTGCAATAAGTTTTTCGTAGACGAACTCGTTCAGCGACTGGATGTCCCTTGGTGATTATGTGATGCTGAACGAAGTGATCTTGGACGCAGATCTGTTTGTCATGTGTGATGTCGATGAAATCTTTTAGGATGCTGGCAAAACGGTTGTTTTCGTCGTACAGGTCGGAATCTTCACTTTTCATAGCTCGTGGTCTACTTTGGGATCTGTTGCGAGATGATGATCTGTTGTTTGGCTGTTTGCTTGACTTTAGGTTCTGAATTTCCTTACGCAAAATTTCAATCGACTTCTTGATTTCGTCCAATGCTGGATGTTTTCCGCTGAAGCTGTTGTTGTCAGGGAATTAGAGACGGGGCACAAGTGATGCGACGCAGTCATATGAAACATTTTGTCACCCACTTCGGCTAGCTTATCTAGGTCCTCTTGTCCGATTGCTAGGAGAACTGTAGAGATATTTTCCGGAAGACGTTCGAAGAAAAGTGTTCGCATGATTGACGGGTCGCAGCGACCATCAGAGAAATGCTTCATGTGTGCTAGGATGGATGATGGTTTTTTTAGGTCATGTCTTCACCTCGGAGCATCCTTCTTACCTGTGATTCTGGAGTAGGAGCGAAATGATTAACTAATCGTACTTTGAGTGCGATGAAATTGTTATTGCCAGGTGGATTATTTGCTAAATCACCAACTGCTCTTAAGGCATGCCTTTCAAGGCTAACAAGCAAATTGGCGTAGTGTTCGTCCTAGCGTCGTTTGTGATATCAGCGAGTTGAAATGACATTTCGACTTGAGTAAGCCAGAGTTGTGGATATTGTGGATTGAATTTGGGCAAACGAACACGTTGAACGAAGGGCTGGTGTTGTCCTATTCGATTTGGAAACGTTTGCAGCAAGTTGCTTTGCAAGTTTTGTGCTTGCGCAGTAAAAGTTTTGGCAGGAATCGTTCCTTGTGGAATAGAGGCACTAGCTTGAACAACGTTTGCTTTCTTCAGTTGTTCTATGGCGTCGTTTGCATCTCGGAGTTTTTTAATGAGCTCCATGGTCGAGTCGTCCACGGGGTTGTCCATTGACTTAGGAGGTTTGTTTTCTTCATCGGAAGATGCTTCTGGACTTGAGAAATTGAATCTAAGGCCCTTCAAACTACGAAGATTATATCACACAAAAAATGAAAAAAAAAAAATGGAGTTTCGTGTAGGTACGTCTCTAGGTGTGAGTATTTGTCTGGATCACGTCGGGGTCACCAGTTGTAGCGGACTCGTTATAAGTCAGGCACTTTATATAGTATTTATTATTTTCTTAATAATATAATTTCTTGCTAAGAACCCTCTAGACACGTCTGCTCGCGCCCAAAACTCAAAAACCAATATCGCGTCTGCATTAAACCATCGTTGTAAATCAAATCGCCTTCCAGTTGACACAAGCGCTCCTGTGTTTCACATGTTGCAACCAAATGCTCCCTCACAGTCGGGGGCTGAATGTGTTCACCAAAGCCCAAAGGGGAATTACTTCATCTATCTGTCAGAATAGAAAGATCGAGGTACAGGTTCCAGAGCTTTCTATTGCTTTCGAGATTAGACCAGAACCAGATATTTTCCAACATACCTAAGCTTGATGGCGCTACCGGCACAGTTTATTTTTGAAAGTGAAAGAATAAAGTTCGTGTAAAGTGTTGCATACTGTTGTGCCAGTGATTAATAAAAGTGATTTCAATTGAAGTAAAGTGTGTTTTAATTTAAATGTAATAAGAAGAAAGAAGTTAAGAAATCAAGTAAAAAAGTTTTTATTGCGAACCCTTAGCAGAATATTACAGTATTTACAAGACATAAGGGCGTTAATTACCTTCTTATCTTCTGCAGTTGCAGCTTCCAACTGCTCTACTGAATGTACATCGGAAAGTGGTAATCGAGATAAAGCATCAGCGTTTGAGTTTTCGGCTGATTTTCTGTAGAGTATCCCATAATCGAATGTTTGCAAAAAAAATTGCATAGTGTTGCACCCTGGTTGCCGATAGTGTTGGCAATCCTTTTCCAGGTGCAAGAATCTACGTTAGAGGGTCACGATCATCGGGATGAACTTCTGATAATTGTAAATATGCCTTACTGAGATCTGTCTTTGTGAATTTTTCCCCACCTGCCATGGACGCAAACAGTTCTTCAACTGTGGGCAATGGATGTTCCTAAAAGCGATTTTATAATCTCCACATAATCGAACTTTACCTCCTTTTATTTATACAATTAGCGCGCACTAAAGGGGATTTTATGTACCCTTTATGTGTCAGAGACACAGTGCGAGCTTTTGGTAAGTAGGTGGGGATTTGAAAGGAGATGTCGTGAACATTAGTCTTGAATTTCAGTATATCTCAATGTGAGGGAAAGATAGAGCGTGGAAGGTTATTCCACATTCGCGTAGTACTGCGAAATAACGAATCCCTGTACTTCTGTACGACCGAAGAACTGACTGCAAGAAGTACAGTCAAACTCTAAACTGAGCAACATACTGAATCTTAATACAGAATCGGTAGTAGAGCTTGAATCAAAGGTGAAAATCTTTGAGACCTCTATGAGCAAAGCTTTTAGAATCTCCAATTAAATATAGTCGTAAAACCCTCCTTTCATTGTGGTATGAAGGACTGTCTGGAGGAAAGACTCTTTCTTACTCGCTGAACCATTTTGAGCTTCTTACGAAGCGTGCGATGCTACTAATCTTAGTATTTGCTAGATCACTATGATCGTTATAGTAGAATTCTCCTGATTGAAGTCTGCGTCTGTGGGATAGAGAAGGGTATGTACAAAGAAGGTGGGAATTTGTTTCCTCCTCCTCTTCATTCATACAGCTTCTGCAAAAGTCGTTTGCATGCACGCCAAAACGGGTTGCATGTCACCTATAAGACAGTGTCCAGTAATGACACCTATTATGGAGCTAATATGCAATCTGTTTAAGGACAGGCAAGCCTCTGGTTTTTCATATCACTTGATTTGGCCACATGTGGTGATGTCATTCCACCTAAGGTTTATTCTCTCGTTAATATTTTGTGTTAGAATGAGTTTGCACGTAGCGATGTGTATACCTATGTCAGCTCTGTGGGCTAAGACAGGTATTCTGTCCCACTTTTGGCGAGTTCGCCAGCTTAACAGTTGCCTGGAATGTCTAAATGTGCTAAATAGGTGTAGGGGTATCAGATGCAGCAGAATGTCTATTGCAGCAGAAGGGGTGGAGCGAAGTGTTTGTTTGTCACGATTTGCGGCTGTGTCTAAAGCAAAAGTTGCCTCTCTATAAAGTTCCCTTTCTCCTCCAGTTTCGCGACTTTCCAGTCATAAGAACGTAGGTATTGGTTCGATAGCTGGATAATTTCGAGAATCTCGTCCTCACGAGCCGGATTAGTCGGGATCCATGTGCGTGCCCTAGGTCTGCATGGGATGTTCTCCTTAGCAACAACCTCGAGCCTCGCATCTGGCCAGACTTCCCTTACCTTACTCACAGCTATCTTATACAGATCGCACGATCTCTGATCATCACAAACGATGAGTTTAAGATGACCTTGATGCCAACCTCCATCGCTTGTGAACGGGGTGGAGAGTGTGTGAAGTTAGCCCCCCTTTTTTTGAATTTGTAATTTTTGAAAGTTGTTCCAGGTTGTTCCCGGTTTGTTCCGGATTGTTCCAAAGTTTCTTTTGAAAATATTCAAAAATGGGGGTTTTAGACCCCAAATACCATTTTTGACCTAGCCCCCTTTTTTTCGAAAATCGAAATTTTGAAAGTTGTTCCAGAATGTTCTAGTTGTTCTGAACATTGTTCCAAATTTTTGGACTCCTATGTTCAAAATTTCAGAAGTTATAAGCAAAATTCCAAAAAATTCTAGCCCCCCTTTTTTCGAAATTCTAACTTTTTTCATTTTTTTCCGCATCTAAAATTTGTTCTAACCATTGTTCCAAAATATTAAAGTTCTAAAATGTATATCTTTAAAGATATGGCCTTCGAAAGTTTTTTTTTTTAATCCAAAAAACGGTTTCCCAATATTTTATTTTTTTTCAAAAACCTTTGATTTTGAATACTTCATTTGAGGTACATGTGCTGAACAAATATTCTTTTTGTACAATCACAATATCAGTCTGAAAATAATTTTTTAAAAAACATCTTTAAGTTTTTAAATTTTCAAAAAATTACATTGGCCCCCCCCCCCTTTTCAAAAATTAGAAAGTTGTTCCAAGTCAAACCTACAATTATCTGATATATAGCAAAAATTTGTTCAAAAATATATAAAACTAGAGGCGCAATAAGAAAAAACAAAAAAATCACATTTTATGCTCCCCAAAGCCCCCCTATTTTAATACCGAAAATTTAAAACTTGATTTCTTTTCTTTTAGTAGCTACAAACAAATATGTAAAATTTCGTTTCTTTCGAATTTATTTTAATCATAGAAAATTTCAAAAAATTATCTTCATCGCCCCCTTTTCAAAAAACCCCAACTTAAAATATGTTCCAAATAGACATTTTATCAAACCCCATTGTTCCAAAATTTCATCAAAAAATATCCATAATCAAAGATTTGACGGGTAAAAAACCATTTTTACGATATTAAATAAAAATCTTTATTCTAAGCCCCCTTTTAAAAAAAAAAAACAAAAAAAAATTTCCTTCTAAGCAAAGATATTTCTAGATAAGATCAAGAATTTTTAAATTAAAAAATCATGTTATCCTTGTTCTGGCCCCCCTTTTTCGAAATCCAAAATTCAAAAACTTGTTCCAGGTTTAGGGCTATTCATACTAAAAATCAATATTTTGGAACGAATGTCTGGAACAATTTAGAAGGGCCCTAGAACAACCTGGAACAAGTTTTTGAATTTTGGATTTCGAAAAAGGGGGGCCAGAAAAAGGATAACATGATTTTTTAATTTAAAGTGTTTTTTCGGCTTAAAATCTTCAATTTTCAATATTTTTGCATGAATCGTTGGAACAATTGGATTTGAGTGATTCTGCACTTGGAACAAATTTTAGATTTTGATTTTTTGAAAAGGGGGGGCGGGGGAGCATTTTTGTGAAATTTTTCATACTAAAAATCAATATTTTGGAACAAATGTCTAGAACAATTTAGAAGAGCCCTAGAACAACCTGGAACAAGTTTTTGAATTTTGGATTTCGAAAAAGGGGGCCCAAGGCAACGATTTAAATCTAATATCGTAAAAAAGTTTTTGTTTTTAAAACTTGTTATTTCTCATACTTTCTTGTGTTATTTAGAGAAATGTATGTTGGGGTAAATTTTGTTAGGAACGCTTTTCATTTTTGTTGGTATTTTGAATAATATTTGGGTGTTGTGGAGTGTTTTAAAAATGAGATATTAATTTTTCTTTTTTTTCAAAATTCAAGATCGGGTGAGTTGTTTTATTAATTCTTGATCATATCTAGAAATATCTTTGCTTAGAAGGAATTTTTTTTTTGTTTTTTTTTTTTAAAGGGGGCTTAGAATAAAGATTTTTATTTAATATCGTAAAAATAGTTTTTTACCCGTCAAATCTTTGATTATGGGTATTTTTGATGAAATTTTGGAACAATGGGGTTTGATAAAATGTCTATTTGGAACATATTTTAAGTTGGGGTTTTTTGAAAAGGGGGCGATGAAGATAATTTTTTGAAATTTTCTATGATTAAAATAAATTCGAAAGAAACGAAATTTTACATATTTGTTTGTAGCTACTAAAAGAAAAGAAATCAAGTTTTAAATTTTCGGTAATAAAATAGGGGGGCTTTGGGGAGCATAAAATGTGATTTTTTTGTTTTTTTTTATTGCGCCTTTAGTTTTATATATTTTTGAACAAATTTTTGCTATATATCAGATAATTGTAGGTTTGACTTGGAACAACTTTCTAATTTTTGAAAAGGGGGGGGGCCAATGCAATTTTTTGAAAATTTAAAAACTTAAAGGTGTTTTTTAAAAAATTATTTTCAGACTGATATTGTGATTGTACAAAAAGAATATTTGTTCAGCACATGTACCTCAAATCAAGTATTCAAAATCAAAGGTTTTTGAAAAAAAATAAAATATTGGGAAACCGTTTTTTGGATTTAAAAAAAAAACTTTCGAAGGCCATATCTTTAAAGATATACATTTTAGAACTTTAATATTTTGGAACAATGGTTAGAACAAATTTTAGATGCGGAAAAAAATGAAAAAAGTTAGAATTTCGAAAAAAAGGGGGCTACAATTTTTTTTTAATTTTGAACATAGGAGTCCAAAAATTTGGAACAATGTTCAGAACAACTAGAACATTCTGGAACAACTTTCAAAAATTTCGATTTTCGAAAAAAGGGGGGCTAGGTCAAAAATGGTTTTTGGGGTCTAAAACCCCCATTTTTGAATATTTTCCAAAAAAACTTTGGAACAATCCGGAACAAACCGGGAACAACCTGGAACAACTTTCAAAAATTACAAATTCAAAAAAAGGGGGGCTAACTTCACACACTCACGGGGTGGACCTGTTTTTCCTTCGTATTACTCAAAAAGGTACAAAGTCTTTATCTTTTATAATTTTTTAATGATATAATTTCTTTTTATATAAAATTTTATTTTTAAATGAATTTCAATTAGATTTTTCTACAACTAATAAAAAATATATATTTAAGGGAGTTTCAGTTATGTAAATATGATCATTGAGATTTCAAATAACACTATGTATGGTAGCGATATCAGATCTTATTTCATCACTTTCAACACAATTAACCTCTAAACGCTATAAGAAAATTAGCTACCTGATTTTCTTTTCCTTTGATGTACTCCACATCAATATTATATTCGTTAAGTTTTATTTTCCAGCTTTGAAGCTTGGAGTTGGGGTCATTCGAAGATTGTATACACTAAACTGATGCAAGTAATGGAGCTCTTGAGAGCTTTTGTCTCAAAATCAACATCCTGTTCCTTTTCTTCAAGGACATTAAATAAACATGAAACTCATTGAAGGTAATGAGTTTCATGTTAACTGAGAAGGAACTTTTGTCAATTGTTGAGGAACTAAATATTTCAGACCATAAAAGTCAATTTTAAGTTCAGACTGACTACCCACCGTCCATTAGTGTGTCAATATAAAAGTTTTTGAAAAATCTGGGTATACTAAGACTGGACAACAACATAATTTATGTAAGTGCTTTTAGTTTGTTAAATGACTCAATATAGTGCCTGTCTTTTGTGTTGATTCTTGCACTCTTTTTAAGACGGTCATAACAAGGTCATGTCTTAAAAAAAAAAATTTAGTATATGGGGCATTTCACGTGAAGCGGACAACGAAAAAAGTGATGGGTCTTGGAATTGGTTCATTTTTGGTTTATGTAAACTTCTTTTTGTTCTTAATCTAAATCCAGAAGAATTTTGAATTTTAAGGTCTAGTATTGGAGTTATGGGTTTTCAAAGTTTCGACATGCTATGGGTAAGGGTTTTCCTAAAAAATACTGATAAATTAAATTGAGCATTAAAAAAATAATTTCAATGGTGGAATATATAGTAAATTAGATGTCCTTTTTATTCATAAAATTTAAACCGGAAATTGATTTTTTTTTCTTATAGAAAACCGGAAGTTAACATTTCAAATTGAATTTTAGTCAAGTTAGCCATTTTTAATATTTTTTGTTTTGGTCTCATTTTTAAGCCTAAATCTCAGAAATACTACATGCCAAGTTTCAGAGTGGGATATCCATACGTTTAGAAGATACAGCATTTAAAGTCCGAGAAATACCTGCAAAACCAGATTTTTGTATGGAAAACCAGATTTTTGTATGGAAAATACGTGTTTTTAATACTCAAATCGAGTTTTGAGTACGTTCGACCTTTTTAAATTTTTTTATCTTTCCTCACAATCTTTTCAATACAATACTAAAGATACTTGCCAAGTTTCAGATTGGGATCTCAATTCGTTTAGAAGATACACAATTTTTTGTGCACGGCTAGACTACTTAAAATGTGAATTAAATTGCTATCATCCGGTTATCTATACAAAAATCTGATGTTTGCACTAGAGCCGTGCACAAAAAATTGTGTATCTTCTAAACGAATTGAGATCCCAATCTGAAACTTGGCAAGTATCTTTAGTATTGTATTGTAAAGATTGTGAGGAAAGATAAAAAATTTTAAAAAGGTCGAACGTACTCAAAACTCGATTTGAGTATTAAAAACACGTATTTTCCATACAAAAATCTGGTTTTCCATACAAAAATCTGGTTTTCCATACAAAAATCTGGTTTTGCAGGTATTTCTCGGACTTTAAATGCTGTATATTCTAAACGTATGGATATCCCACTCTGAAACTTGGCATGTAGAATTTCTGAGATTTAGGCTTAAAAATGAGACCAAAACAAAAAATATTAAAAATGGCTAACTTGACTAAAATTCAATTTGAAATGTTCACTTCCGGTTTTCTATAAGAAAAAAAAATCAATTTCCGGTTTAAATTTTATGAATAAAAAGGACATCTAATTTACTATATATTCCACCATTTAAATTATTTTTTTAATGCTCAATTTAATTTATCAGTATTTTTTAAGAAAACCCTTACCCATAGCATGTCGAAAC
Source organism: Syrphus vitripennis (assembly GCA_958431115.1). NCBI lineage: Eukaryota > Metazoa > Arthropoda > Insecta > Diptera > Syrphidae > Syrphus > Syrphus vitripennis. The sequence continues at coordinate 57,777,661 of OY288109.1, forward strand.
TTTGAAAACCCATAACTCCAATACTAGACCTTAAAATTCAAAATTCTTCTGGATTTAGATTAAGAACAAAAAGAAGTTTACATAAACCAAAAATGAACCAATTCCAAGACCCATCACTTTTTTCGTTGTCCGCTTCACGTGAAATGCCCCATATTCTATATAATTTTTTTTATTAAATAAAGTAGTAACATGCAAACGATTTCGTATGAACAAATGACTGACTTGTTTTTTTTTATTTATTTCATAGCTTATACATTTATCGATCAATTTTAATGCATTTGGTCTTCAAATTTTTGTTATAAAAATTTGTTTTATTTGAGCCCAAAAAAAATATTTTTTGATTTTTTTTTCTATCCACACGGTTCAATTGAAAATGATAAATTTTCAAAAGAGCTCGAAAAAATCGATTTTCATAGTTTTTATATGACCTAAATATTCGGTTTCTCGTTTCAAAAAATTGAATTTATCAATCTAAACTTTTAGATTGTATTGTTTTAATTGTTTCATTATTTTGTTTAGCAATCAATGTGCTCTTGTAACGAAGTTGAAAATATCAAAATATCACACAGATTTTGTTTATGCAGTCTGCCAAATATCGGTCATCATTCTTTGAAATGAAGCGGCAGCATTTTTCAATCCGAACGGCAATCGAGTAAACTCGTAGTGTTATTATTCCAGAGCATAAGCATTAATCATATCTGAAATCTGTTTCTCTTAGAAAATATAGGTATATCGCGCTTCGTATGAGAGCATTATGAGACAGCTGATAAGTTTTCACCTTCGATGTTAAACGCTTCTTTGTATTTACGAATAGAAGAAGATAAAGAGTGGATTTCTTCTTTATTTAAATTGTCTAATCTAAGTCTATTTTTAAGGTTACTTAATACTTATATCTGATTTTTGAAAAGAGGTGTCTATAATGTCTTGACTAAGAGTATGAATTTCTTCTTCATTTAATGAATTTGAGATTTGCAACAGCAAAACACTAAAGGTATGATAGTATCTTAATTGTGATTGTGATTTTTCAAATTCAATTTTTGCATGTGCTTTAGTACCTAAGTCACATCCAAGTATTCCTTCAAAATCTCCCGAATTTGAAATGTTCTATTTAAATCAAAATTTTGTTGCTTTGTTGTAAAATTGAATGGTCTTCTAGAAAATGTTGGTGCTTGTATACTAAAATTATTGTAAAAGTTATATACTTGATAAAAATATTCCGTATATACTAAAATTTCTTTAGCTTCTCGACGATTAGATGGATTCCTGGCTTGAAGTATAAGTTTTCGTTCGCTGGGTAATTTGTTTATAAACAAGCTTAAAACCATACTTTCGTTCTGTCCCCTATTAACCCAATTTGGAATGTCAATAGAAGTATCAGATTTTATTTTTACATTTGTTAATAATTCAAGAACATTTTCAAATAATTTTTCTACTGAATTTTAAAATTTTATAGTTTTTATTTGATTAATTACTTATTGGTATGTAACATCTATAAAGAAAAATTTTAAAATTAAAAAAATAATATCAAAATGGATATATGTACAATTGTAGATACAGTCCTAAATATAAATTTGAAATATTTTTTTTTTGGTTTTAAATTCATAAATAAAAAGAGCATCTAGTTTACCATATATGTAGGATTTATTTATTTTGTCACCATGAAATAAATGAAAGATCTGTATTATTTTATTTCAACACATTTATTATTTATATATTTTCCGTATCCAAACTAAATCGCGAACGACCGGCCATCAAGAATTCAGTTTAATGACTAAAATTTAAATAAAGAACTTCTTCTACTTCTTTTGCAAGAGGGGCGCGCAATCTCTTTTGTCTGGTCGTACGTATAGTTTACATTGGTCTTGTGTGTTCGTATAGTGTCGTGTGTGTGTTTTGTCGGTTTTCTGCTCACTACATTCGGCTAACCTGACTGATCATTCGCCCCGAATGACGGATCCCATTTTTTAAGGAACTCTGCGACTGTATTTGAACGGTTGGGCCCTTCATGATTCCCTACCTTCTCAACCTCATATCTGTCATGTTTTAATATTTTTGTTATTTTATATGGACCAAAAAACTTAGGCCGTAGCTTCATACTAGTGCCGAATTGGGTACGCTTAATGGCGACCAACTCCCCCACTTTATACGTCTGCGTGACAACTCGCGTCCTGTCGAAGGACCTTCGGTTCTCTTGCTGGATAACCTTAATGTTCCTGCGAGCCTCCTCTCGCACCGCTTTGCGCTCTGCTTCCAACTCCTCTGAGACTTCCTCGTCCAATAACGCCTTCAGGTCAGGGTAATCCGGAACTCGCATCTCTAATCCAGTAAGTATCCTAAATGGACTTAGTTTCGTGCTTCTTGGCGGAGTGCTATTCAAAATCTGCTGAACCTGGTCGACGTGTTTGTACCAATTTTGTGGATTATCCAAACAAGCTTTCGCCAACATTGATGTTACTGTTTTGTGGACCCTTTCCACCTGTCCGTTACCGCGCGGGACCCCAGTAGCAATCAGTAAGTGTTAAATGACTTCTTCAATACAGTAGTCTTTAAAAGCATTAGAGGTAAATGCAGCTCCTCTATCCGAGATAACTCGTCTCGGATTACCGAATATTGTAGCCTGTTTCTTCAGTTTTTCAATCACCTCTTCAGTTCCAGTGCTCTTCGTGGGATGGAGCCACACGAATTTTGAAAAAGCGTCAACGACAACTAGCAAGTAATTGTACTGTTTCCTCGTACTTTCCATTGGACCCACATGGTCAACGTGATAAGTTTCCAAAGGCGTGTCTCCTTTATCAATCGGTGAAAGTATTCCTTCCTTCCGGCTGTGTTTCGTTTCAGTGATGATGCACTTTACGCAACTTTTAACAACGCCAGCTACTTTTTTCGACAAATTCGGAATATAGAACGTCTTTTCAACTATGTCTCTTGTCTTACTAGCGCCGAAATGTCCCTGTTGGTGTGCCATTGAGATAATTTCCTGTTCCATTTGTGTAGGCACCACTATCAATTCCTTTACAGGATCTTTGAACAAAACGTCTGCTTTCAAGAAGTAGTCCTCGTAAACTTCTCTCTCCAAGATTTTCCGAACTGCTTTAGTCCACTGGTCTTCCATTTGGGCTGCCTTGATGCGAAGGTTTAATGACTCTTCAAACATCATACAGTAAACCCTACTGAGCGCATCAACGTGTCTCATCTGAGTTCCAGAGCGATGCTCTACCTCATAGTCGAACTCTTGGAGGAACATTGCCCATCGTGAAACCCTTAATGGTACATCCCGTTTCTTTATAGTCTGGGTGAATGCGTTCCAATCGGTCACTATTTTAAAACGTGATCCCATCACATAAACCCTCCATTTCTTAAGAGCCTCAATTATGGCTAGTACCTCTTGTTCATAGGAATGGAACTTTTCCTCACATGCCGTAGTTTTCCGGCTCATGTACTGGACTGGATGAAACCTTGGTCTTCTTCATCCTTTTGCAGTAACACTGCCCCATAACCATATTTGCAGGCATCCGTGTGGATTTCTGTTACCGCCTTAGGATTAAATAGCCTTAGAACTGGTGCTTTAATGAGCGCAGTCTTCAATTGTTGGAAGGCTATCAACTGTTCTGTTTCTAATTTGTATTTAGTATCCTTTTTGAGCAGATCAGACAAGGGTTTGGCTACAAGTGCAAAGTTCTTGACAAATCTACGGAAGTAGGAGGTTAATCCCAAAAAACGTTGAAGCGCTTTTTTATCTCTTGGAATCGGAAATTTGTCTACAGCTCGTGTTTTTTTCAATAGATGGTTGGATGGTACCATCTTCGATTATATAACCCAGAAAGTCTACTCTTCTTTTCAAAAACTGGCTTTTTTCCCATTTCATTTGAAGACCGTACATCTCAGCCACTTCAAGAACCTGTCTTAGTTTCTCCATCCCTTCTGCTTCATCCTTAGATGGAATTATCATATCGTCCATATATAAGACTACAACACCGGCTTGGATTAATGTCCGAAACACAGCAAATATAAATATTTATTATTATAAGCTTAATACAAGCCACTTACTTAAATCTATATCACATTAAAAAATGTCATTAAGTCTAACAAGAAGTACTTATGTAAGTCTAAAATTATTTATTAATTATTAATTAATCTAAATAAAATTAAGTAATTATAAAAATATTTATTAATTATTAATTAATCTAAATAAAAATTAAATAATTTGGTGGGGAGGTTTAGGTGGGGAGGCTTAGGAGGGCAAATCTCAGTGAGGGTTTACTAAGGCTTAAGTCAAATATGTTCGAATTATTGGCCTTACTCAACATTTTTGTCAGGGGTTCATTTCGTCCATATTCGGTACGATGGTATTGGATTCGAAATAGGGTTGTAGGCCGGAAATGATGTGGGTTGGTATTAAAGTCGATTTGTTGTAGTAAACTGGGGCAGTCAATGTTACATGATAGTAATTGATGAACAAAGAGAATATCAGCAGTATTACGGCGCATGCATAAGGACTGGAGACTTAAAAGTTTGAGACGTTCTTCGTATGGAGGTAGGTTAAAAGGATCTTCCCAGCCAAGTCCGCGTAAGGCGAATCTTAAAAATCTTCTTTGGACAGCTTCAATACGATTGATGTGAATTTGATGATATGGAGACCAGACCTGAGATGCATACTCAAGCAATGGTCTGACGAAAGTCATGTAGAGGGTTTTGGTGACATAGGGATCGCAAAATTCTTTTGCCCAGCGTTTAATAAAACCAAGGGAGGAGTTAGCTTTGTTTATAATGGAATCAATGTGAGAGCGAAAGTTCAGTTGGGGGTCACATAATAATCCTAAATCACGGATCGAAGTTACAATGGGAATGGGTTGGTCATTTATAAAATATTGCCTTTGAAATAATGAAGGACGTTTACGTGTATAGGTTATGGCTTGGCATTTATTTACATTGAGTTCTAGGAGATTTTTTTGGCACCAAATAAAGAATTTGTCCAAGTCAATTTGCAGAGATTTGGAATCTTCGGTACAAGAGATCTTTTTACAAATTCTCATGTCGTCTGCGTAAATTAAGAGATCTGAGTTGGAAAAAATTAGTTCAACGTCATTAGTGGTTAAAACGAAGATAAGCGGACCTAGATGGCTTCCTTGTGGAACTCCAGACGTTGCACAAATTGAAGTGGATTTACACGACCTGAATATAACGTTATATTGTCGTTTCGATAAGTATGATTGAATTCATGAAATCATCAAAGATGGAAAACCAAGTTTTTTTAGCTTAAATAAAATTATTTTGTGAGATATTTTATCGAAGGCTTTACTAAAGTCAGTAGCTATCGCATCTACTTCTTTTCCTACTTCTAAAGCACAAAGGGTAGTTGATACAAAGTCAACAAGATTAGTGGTTGTGGATCTGCCCTTAAGAAAACCGTGTTGTTTAGTTGAAAAAATTGGTTTACAAAAAAGAGAGTCTTGCGTTACGAATGCAGTATACTTTCGTGACTCTGGATTCATAGGGACGTGGAAAAATCCGTTTCTTAAGTCTAATGTTGTAAAGACTTTTGCACCTTGTAATCGTTCTAACACTTCGTCTATCAAGACCATCGGAAAATTGTCTCTTACGATTTTCTCATTCAACCTTCTATAGTCGCAGCACAGCCTTTTCGAACCATCTTTTTTGATACAAGAACAATACGAGACGCGTATGGTGACACGCTCGATTGTATGATACCTTCTTCAAGCCATTTCTTGACTTGCTGACTTACGACTTCCTGGTCTGGCTTAGACATACGCCTGGGTGCTTGGTAAATAGGAGCCTCATCTTTAAGTACTATCTTCATCTCTACAGCAGCGGTTTTGTTCTTGGGTGAGTACTTATCAACCATTTCCCTTATAACTCTCTGTTCCTCGACTTCCAAGTGGTCTATATCCGTTATCAGATCACTCTGAAATACTCACTCGCCGGAAGACATACAAATAGCATGGAGCACGTTGCTCAGCTCAAATTTATTTTCATCGGAAACTATGTTTGCTTTTCCCTGCTCACATCTGCCCTCGTTGACATCTACGTTTGTTTTGCCTACGGTTTCACTACCTTCATTAACCTCTGCATTACTAATGCCTGCTAGGGATTCAATCCCTCTCAGTTCCTCAGAACTCTGCTTCTTTTTAAATGTGACACCCTCATCTTGTATAATTAGGTTTACTTCCTGCAAAATATCGTTTCCAATGACTGCAGCGTATGGCATATCGGCCTCGCCAATGACGTGAAAAGTCATCTCTAACTTACAGTCATCTACATCTACCATCACGGTAAAACTTCCCTTTGTGTCTACCTGGGTTTGCCCTATGCCAAAAAGTTTCATTTTTGTCGAATCAAGTTCTATGTAGTCCATCATCAACAAGGAATCATACCTAAGAAGACATAGGTCACTACCTGTATCCAAAAGTGCAGCGACGGTAAGACTTCCTAACTTTATTGGTTTGAAGACCCGATAGGAACCGGTTGTGAAACAAATTCTCGCTCTTCGAACAGGAGAAACATTTTCTTCTGTAGTTGCGATCTGAACATTATTTTTTTCTGTCTTAACCCTCGGTTGGCTTGAACCTGACTTACATTCGAATGATCTATGGCCCTGTTGTCCGCATTTAAAGCACTTAAATGTCCCTTCTTGGCAGTCCCTAGAAATATGCGACCCCTTGCCACATTTAAAGCACTTCTTTTCTGTTTTATCTTGGCTTCCAGAACTTGTTGAGTATTTTGGATTTCCTCGAAAGTATGATGACTTTTGTGAGGGTCCACTCACCTTCTCGTACAACCTGATTTGTTCTTTTAACTGCGTAACCGTTTTTGCCTGGTAGAAACACATTTTATTTTGCCTAGAGTCCGGAATGCCTTCAGCAAAATATTCAATCAAACTGTCCTCATCTAAAGCTATGGACTTAGCTATCTCCATAAGTGAGTATAAATATTCTTGCATGGACTCCGTTGGTTTCTTACGACGCGCCTTTAACATTTTATGTACCTCGGCGGATGACATCTTCTTTGAAAACTCGTTTCGCAACGCATTTTTCAATGCTATCCAATTATTTACCCCAGACAAACTCTTTACAAATTGACTAGCTACACCCTTGATTAATTGTTTGGCATAAATGAATTTTTGTACCTCGTTCCACCTGACAATGACTGCATTTTCTTCGAAATCCAGGATCCAATGATTGATGTCAGGGTATCCTGAACCATCGAAGACTAAAAGTGAGCCCTCTTTATCCCGAAGAGTAAATGAACCCACTACCGAATGTCTAATGCCTGCCTCTGCATCAACAAAATGTTCACCTTCATTGTCGTCTGATCGCGTTAGCCCATAATGTTCAAGTAGTCTGTCCTGTAATAATTGTTTAAGTCCTGTGGTCGGTAAATTTAATTGTCCTAATTTTTGTTTCAACAGTTCCACTGTCATACCTAAAATTGCGCCCCACTCCATATTTACTTTTAGTACTTTACTCTATTAAATTACCCCTCACAATGTAAGACAAAACAAAAGGACAAAGTTACAAAAAACAAATGAATGGCACGGCACGGTCGTCGCTTACCCCTTTTCTCTTTGACTGCACTCAGCTGCTCTCCTTTCTCGCTTCTTCGCCTTGACACGGCTTTTCTTCTTCGTACTCTCAAGTCTCAACACACTCTGCTTGTGTGGTTCTCGTTGGAGCAAGCAACCACGGTGGTCTTCATGTGTATTTGCAAATAGTTTGTGTATTCTTCGCACAAATTCAATTTAAAATACACACTGGCACCGCTTAAGGTTGAAGCTCTTTATTTATTGTTTGTATATTTTTTTCACACAGACACTTTTGCTTATCGGTTATTTTCTGTTTCTACTATCAACACGCTCTACCTGTGTGGTTCTTCTTCACGTTGGAGCAAGCAACCACAGTGGTCTTCATGTGTATTTGCCAAATAGTTTCGCGATGGACTTGGTGTGTATATGAACACAATGCACATAGGTACAGCTACTTTCTGATTATGTACCGACACTTGGAATTCAAATTTAACTGCCGAAAATTGGCGTCGCTTTTTTTTTTAAGTTGATTTAGGGATGATGCCCGTTTAATTTTTCTTTTGCAATGCACACTCGATTTCTCTTTTTTTTTTCTTTTTGGTATGATGACCGTAACGAGAATAATACTACTGCGCACAACTCTATCTAATGTTTTTTTTTTTTTTAAAGTTTTAATTTCGTTTTTCGTTTTGGCTCAATAAATAAATTTTCTTAATAATGCACACACGATTTTCTTAGTTCAATATCGGTTGAGTCCCCAAATTGTAGGATTTATTTATTTTGTCACCATGAAATAAATGAAAGATCTGTATTATTTTATTTCAACACATTTATTATTTATATATTTTCCGTATCCAAACTAAATCGCGAACGACCGGCCATCAAGAATTCTGTTTAATGACTAATATTTAAATAAAGAACAATCTACTTCTTTTGCAAGAGGGGCGCGCAATCTCTTTTGTCTGGTCGTACGTATAGTTTACATTGGTCTTGTGTGTTCGTATAGTGTGTATTTGTCGTGTGTGTGTTTTGTCGGTTTTCTGCTCACTACATATATTCCTACATTAAAATTATTTTTCTATTGCTTAATTTAATTTATCAGTATTTAAAAAAAAAATCCTTACTTGCAGCATGCAGAAGCTTTAAAAACCCATAATTCCGGCATCAGACCTCAAATTTCAAAATCCTTCTCCTTCTATGTTAAGAACATATGGTACTATAAGTAACACAATGATGAACCAATTCCAAGACCCACCACTTTTTTCGCTGTCCGCTTCACGTGAAACGCCCCCTATTAAATACATTTGCATTCGCCATACCTCGTTTATTGAAAAATAACAAAAGATCTTTGATAATTTTGGTTCAAGTTTCGTCCAGATAAAAAAATTTCTTACAGATTCCAGATTTTTCTGATGTTTTCACAAAATGGGTTGTTGAATTTCTTGAGGATTGCTTTTTCTTCCTTTTGGTTTTTTGTTTTAAATCCAATGCGAAACTTCTTTATTAACTTCCCATAGGGAGTTATTGTAATCGGTCCGATTTGTCAAATTGAAATTTTTGACATTTCTCGACGTTTCAAGGTACCTAGAGCCTATGTCAATAATTTTTAGAGAGATGTCTGTGTGTGCGTGTGTACGTACGTTCGTACAATTTTTCGTCGTCGATATCTCAAGAACGAGTAGAGATATCGACTTGAAATAAATTTTGTTTTACAGATAATAACTTTGAAAGAAGCTGAAAGGGCGTTTATTAATATTCAATCAGTTGTTTTTTACTATAGCAGTTTAAAAAAGGAGTGAAAATTTTGGTTGGGGTCAAATATCTCACGAATAAATAATGCTATTGACTTGAAATAAATTTTATTCTACACATTATGACGTCATACAAATTTGATATGAATTTGGAAAAAAATCAATGTATCGTTATTTTTTAAAATCAAAAAAAATAAAAAAAAAAAATTTATAACTCGAATATCCTTAGATGGAAAAACGATATTAACTTTAAAATAATTTTATTTTACGAAAAATGTTGTTTTTGACTACTGGTGAAAATTTCAAAAAAATTCAATTCAAAAAACTACAAAAAATTCTCTCAAAAATTGGTATAAATTGTCTTTCGACTCAAATTTCTCAAAAACAGGTAACAATCAGTGACGGATTTACAAACTTTCAAGGTAAAGGCTGTATAGTTTTTGCCGCCCTTTCCTCTACAATTGTCATATTATACATTATTTTGACAGTGCAAAAATTTCGTTGAAATTGCGCGTAAAATAATTTTTAGGTAAATTTTTGAGCTAATCGAAGCTCAATCGTGTATGGACAAGGTAATGTATGCTATTTACAAAATATTGAACATTTGGTAAACGTGACAGTTAAAAATAATCAACTCAGTCAAGTTTCAAAAAAACGTTACAATGCCTTTTTGCGCGATTTTTTGTTGGCAAAATCATCGATGTTGTCGTCATAAGTAATCCTGTTCATTAATTCCAACTCTATGCACAAAAGAGCTAAAGCGTTTAATTTTTTTGGCTCAAGGTCGATCTCAGATAATTGTTTAATGTTTACCCTTTTTTAACAAGTAAAGCTTCTCTCACCAGAACAATTTGTTGCTGGTGTACATAAGGCCATACGAAGGGCTACGTCCAAGTTCGTATAAACGTTCTGTTTTCGCAGAAAAGAAGATAGCCTCTCTAATGATGTAGAATCTGGTTTTACCAAAATGTTTTGCGAAGATATGTGGCCTCGAGAATGTATGCACTAACTCAGTCTCTAAATCATTAGGATAGATACACTTCTTCTAAGGACAGAGCCTTTTCCGTAAAGGTTGATGATGTCAATTCGTTCTTTTCAATTTGGAAATTGTCGTACGCCTTCTTCTTTTTTTTTAATTCGGATACAAGTTTAAGCTTTAAGGACTTCGTGCCACGAATCTCTCAAACTTCTGCATGCATCCTGTCTAGCAAGGTGTGAGGTTCACTCTCTAGACGGTTTTTCCTTCTCCGATTTCAGTCTTGATAGATTTGTTGCAGACTTCTATCTGTTAGACATCAGAAAACTGTCATGGAAAAATATTATTGATTTCTATGAGGTAAAAAAAAAAATATGTCACAAAATTTGCCGCCCCAAAATCTGCCGCCCCAGGCTCCAGCCTACTCAGCCTACTGGTAAATCCGCCACTTGTAACAATATTGACTTCTTGTTTGTTTTATTTTCTACATAACATAATTGTTAGCAACTGATAAAATTTTGACAAATATAGAATGGGTAGTTTTTTAACAAAAAATCAAAAACTGTTAAAAATTCTAAAGAAAAGTAGTTACAATTGTATTTCAGCTCGAATATCCTGAGAACAAACAACGATTGTGCCTTCTAAAATATTTTATTTTATACATGGTTCAATTTTTTATGAAAGGTCAAATTTTGACAAATATCTAATTGACAGTTTTTGACAAAAACATCGTTAAAAAAAACGCCTGGAAGTTTACCTCCTGGGTCACGTGGAAACAACTTATACATCAACAATCTCAATAATATATGTGCATTTCGTAGATCTCTTTAAATAATTAAAATGCTTTTCAATCTTAAAATAATGATTGTTTGAATTTAACAGCTAAGGTTTGTTTCGCAGAAAATTTGGTTATTTGAAAAAAACTAAATATAAAGTTTTCAAAATCACAAATGGGAAGTTATCAGTGTGGGTCGCACCCAGCCTCTTTTTTGTAAGTTAAATCTTCAGTCTGTAGTACCAAATTAAAGTGGGAATTAAATATTGAAGAACGGTTTAAGAATGCCTTTGTTGCCTTCTACGCCTGCAGTAATACATCAGTCGAAGATGATATTGTGGACGTACATAGCCGTGGTACGATCAATCTTAACGTATGGTCCGATGGTTTGGTGGCCTGCTCCAAGCAAAGCATAAAATATTGATAAGCTAAAGAAGGTTCAAAGAAGGCTAGCGTTAGCAACACAGGGGCTCTATGAACCCGCCCAACGGAGGCCTTAAGTGTTATTTTGCATCTTTTACCACCCGACCTTTTACTTAAATACCTAGTACATAGTATCTTATAGCGCGATTACGATAACATAAATTGATTCCATCAGATATTATCTCGGCAAGCACTGATTACTGCTAAGGTTATTTTTCCATCCAGAAAGGATTGGGAGGACGACATATCGTAACGATGGGCTTCGACACAATCATTTTTACTGAGATGGGGTGTGTGTTGTTCCATGGATCTCTTCTCAGTCCTCAAATGTCGCTAAGTCCTTCCGGTTTCACGACTTTGCTAGCGTTTTTCAATCTGAATTTCTGGCAATAAGGGAAGCATTTAAGTTACTTAAACAAAACCCAAACCAGAACCGAAATACGGTTATCCTCTTTTAATTTAACCAACTGCAATATACTGCAAAGAACTACTTTTGAATTCTAATGTAACGACTTTTACATTCGAACTATATCGATTCCCGAATGGGATGACAACGCCATCTACCATCGTCATTATAACAACATGTTGTGAGCTTTGAATGAGCTTTTTCGAACATTGGTAAAAGTCAAAGCCCGAAAGTGGAATTATTCCATCTATCTGTCAGAATAGAAAGATCGAGATACCTTTGTATATGAAAACTATAGTACTACTTTGTATATGAAAACTATAGTACTATCATGGTGGAAGTCGAATGGGGCGACATCTTATTTACCTATGCAACCCTTACTCTTTGGTTTTTGCGGAGAGCTTATGGAGGTTTTAAATGATATTTATTATTATTTTTTGGATGCAATAATCCAAAAAATAGTCTACTCTTGCCCCTACCACCAATTTTCGACGCTTAAAGACTCCCCAAATCGAATTTTACACCTCACATTTTGCAGCGCCACCACCAGGACCTCTGCAACCCTAAAAAAAACTCGCCATGATAGTACTTCGACTTCCACCATGATAGTACTATAGTTTTCATATACAAAGAGTACCTACTATCAAGGCGAGTTTTTTTCAATGTTGCCCAGACCCTTGTGGTGGCGCTGCAAAATGTGAGGTGTAAAATTCGATTTGGGGAGTCTTTAAGCGTCGAAAATTGGTGGTAGGGGCAAGAGGAGACTATTTTTTGGATTATTGCATCCAAAAAATATCAATAAATGTAAATTAAAACCTCCATAAGCTCTAAGCAAAAAAAAAAAGAGTAAGGGTTGCCGGCACACTTTAGATGTCGCCCCATTCGACTTCCACCATGATAGTACTATAGTTTTTATATACAAAGGAGATACAGCTTTGTATAAATGAAAACTATAGTACTATCATGGCGAGTTTTTTTTTAGGGTTGCAGAGGTCCTGGTGGTGGCGCTGCAAAATGTGAGGTGTAAAATTCGATTTGGGGAGTCTTTAAGTGTCGAAAATTGGTGGTAGGAGCAAGAGGAGACTATTTTTTGGATAATTGCATTCAAAAAATATCAATAAATATCATTTAAAACCTCCATAAGCTCTCCGCAAAAAAAAAAAGAGTAAGGGTTGCATAGGGAAATTAGATGTCGCCCCATTCAACTTCCACCATGATAGTACTATAGTTTTCATATACAAAGGATACAGGCAGTTCCTCTACGCGTCGACTTTGACTGTCTACTTTTCTACGTAGACAATTGTGTCAACAATGTAGACAATGTAGACAATGTCGACAATGTAGACAATGAAGTAGACAATGTAGACAATGAGGATATTTCATTCTAATCTGTCACAGTCCTGTCATTCTTGATTGTTCTTTCGCAAGGTTTATTTCTATTTAGAAAAGGTGCGTGTTTGACTTCAATTAAATATCGAAAAATTGAGCTATTTGATAATAAAATGATGTCTGGTCAACGCAAAAATAAAGCTTTTGATGAACTTGGTTTCCTTTTAATGAAATCCAACAACAAATATGTAGTATATTGCACAGTGTAAAATACAAAATGCAGAGTGAAAGACTCAAATAATACAAATTTGTTTTGTTTATATGATTAAGAAGACAAAAAAAGTTGAAAAATTGAAATAAAATTGATTGTCTACATTGACATGTAGACAATGATGAATTGTCTACGTTGAATTGTCTACACGTAGACAATCATGTAGTCTACATTTTTTGTCTACATGGAACAACACTGGATACAGGTTCCGGAGCTTTCTATTGCTTTCGAGATTAGACCAGAACCAGATATTTTCCTATATAGCCTTGATGGGGCTACCGATTGGAACCAGTTTATTTTTGAAAGTGAAAGAATAAAGTTCGTGTTAAGTGTTGCATATTGTTGTGCCAGTGATTAATAAAAGTTATTTCAATTGAAGTAAAGTGTGTTTTATTTTAAATGTAATAAGGAAGAAGTTAAGAAGTCAAGTAAATAAGTTTTCATTGCAAACCCTTAGCAGAATATTACAATGTATAGAAAGATATGGCCCATCAATGATAAAACGCTTTCAAACGATCTTCTATGCAGGCCCAGACAAGACATAGCCAGGGCTGTTTTTGTATGTACCGGACACTGGGCTATAGGAGAACATACAGCGCAGTTGGGCATTCCCCACAACACGTTTTGCCGCAGCTGTAGTGATCAATGGGATAGGAAAAACAGTTCTCCATTTCCTCTGTAAATGTCCTGCTTTGGCAAATGTGAGAATGCAATCTTTTGAAAGGGCATTCTGTAACAACCTTAACGAGCTATCTGAGATGAAGATCAGAGATCTGATATCTTTTTTTTCAATGCTACGAAATAGCTCTAGCAAATTCCACCTTGAAGCTTTTCTATAAATCCTTTCCCCTTCAATCATAGGTCAAATGAGTTATGTTATCAAAATATTGGGCCACAAGCTAAGTTGTCTTGTGATCGCCATTTCTAAATACCTACCTGTGTTCATTATCATGTTTTTAATAACCCCATTTCTTAAAATCTCACTTTTTTAATTCCGCTGCTTAAAATGCTGTTTTTTTTAATGCCGCTTAAATCTTCATTTTTACAATCCCGTCTTTTTTAATCCCACTTCTTATTATCCTACTTTTGCAATCAAAATTAGTAGTTTTGTTTTCAAAAAATTTGGATTTTGATATTTGCCCATTTTGAATATTTATACTATGGATTGCATATGTGGTTCATTTACTCGAAACAAAACCCGCCGCCGCGTGTCCAAATAGTGAATATTGGAAAAACCCTCGCCCATCATCAGTTCATTTCTGCCGACCAATTATGTTCCAGTATGCAAAGGAAACTGCAGATCTTATAAGGAGCACCGTGAATGAAATCAAAAGCCAAATCGCTGATCTTCAGATCTTCAACCTTTTGAATATAAGGTTAATGATGATGTTGTTATTGTTGTAGACCACGAATTATTTTTAACGATGATTGACGGAAAAGTAAAAGTCCCATTTGCAAAAGAACGCAAAAAACTTCAACAATGAAGACCAGCCAACAAACGACGAGCACAATTACGAATATGGAATATCTCCATTACATGCCAGAATCAGATGCATGGAATTCATTTTGAAACTTGCATATACACTCAAACAAGATGGAGAAAATATTGATGAAGGTATTGGAACTAAGGAGGCAGAAAGAATTAGGAAGCAAGATATCCAAAGGAAATTTCGCGATGAAATGGGACTCGATGTGGATAAACCAAAACAAGGATTTGGAAACACTAACGATGGAAATACATCGACAAGATTTTTTGCAAAACCAGATGTAACAGCTCGTATAACTGGAGTTAATATGGAGGTGATAAGAAGGCTTCAAGTAATACTTAACGTTCTAAACTGCAGAGAAAACGTTAACGGTTCAAAGTTTGGAGTTTATTTACCTCCAACTTCGACGAAAGTTTCCAAGAAATCTAGTTTTTTGTTTTTATTTATTTCTACTTACTTATTAATTTATTTCTCTCCACTGTTATTATTAAAATATATTATTGAAATAATTTGTTATGTTGATGTGCCACTAAATAAAAACCTTTACCTTTTTGGATAATTTTTTTTTAATATGAAATTCTTGAACACCCTGTAAAGAATTTTTCTTAAATTTTATTATTTTAAAGCATTTTACATACTTTCACTATACCTTGACTTAAAATGTACCACTGAAGTAGTATATTTTCACTCTAAAGTGCAGCAAAATACTAAAAAAAGGCTTTTTATACACCAGCAGAAATATTTAAAAAAATTATTTTTTATTTACTTTATGTACCACTGTGACTTTATTTGACTTTGAGACACCCTGCTTTTACTTCAATTATTTGCTTTTGACAAGTTTTGAGGTAAAATATTAAGTTAATTTTCTATGAGAAGAAAGCCGTATTTTAGCAGAAGATTCTGAAACACCCTGCAAATATTTTTTCTTAGAATTCACAAATTTTATAGCCTTGGAAATTTCTTTTAAGTAGAAAAAAAAATTATCACGATATCTGTATTCGCTTAAGAGCTATGATTTTTGCAACCAAAAAAGTCAATTGGCGCCACTGCGCGCCGTATTACTTATACGGCCATCTAATACCCGTATATCGAATAACGATCTTTATGCCGCAGTTCCGGTTTCTGCAGACAAGTTTCTTGCACATTTTGTCTACTCTACACTCTTCATCTGCATGCATGTGTGTATGTATGTATATATAGATAATCTTCCACAAAAGAAACAAACGCTTCGGCATAACTTTATTCAAATTCCCCTCGAATTTATGTAAATTAAAATTCAAAAATAGATATAGGTATGTACCTTCATAGGTTCTCCAGGTAGTTCTAAATATAGGTATTGTACATATGTATATGTATACATGTAGGTATACTAGCTTGAACGGGACAAAACGAGATTTTATAAAAGCGGCATTAAGAGAGATGGGTATTTTGAATGACAGGTATTTTAAAAAGCATGATTTTAAGAAAACGTTTTTTTAGAAGACGGGATTTAAATTAATTTTTTTTAACTCCCGAGAAACGGTCCTTTTATTTTTTACAGAAAACAACTAAAAAAATGAAATTACAAAAATACAATCACAAATATAATATGTTCATATCTTAAAAATGAGAAAACATTTTGTGGTTTTGCTTTAACTTACACTTTTATTCAAATTTATTTCAAGATACAAAATCAAAAGAATGTGTGCTATTTATGTACCACCAGGCTAAACTCAAAGAAAAAACATGTTAAATTAAACAGAATCTTACCAATTCGCTTGATATTATTTTTCAAAAAGGTTTATCATATTACTGACAAAACCATAAAACTAAAGAAGTAAAGCGTTAAAATGATAAGAGCTTGCCTAAGTCTACCCTAATATATTGTTAAAAAGACACACCGCATCATGCAAAATTAAATTCATTACACAGTCAAAGATCTTGGCAAGTTTGTTAGATTGACCTGATTAACTGGTAAATTTAACAAGAATCTTGTTGAAAAATTATCTGAGGATTTTCTTTGAGTGTATATACCCTATAAGACAAAGTTAATTTTATCGAGTCAATGAAAAAAAATTGAACTGGACTTTTCATTTAATCATTCGGGCAGACGGCAAAGCCATGCTTTAACGATATTTGTAATATACAGGGTGAGTCATGAGCAATGCGACAAAATGCTAGGGCGTGTAGGTTGCGTTGAGACAAGAAAAAAATCGTATGGGAGGGTGGGGTCTATTCCCCTCCGTTTAGCCGGGAGGGGCAATTTTCGAAAAAACTGACTTAAAATGGAAAAAAAATTATTTAAAATCAACGGCTTCATTCACAATGCTGTGCGATACGTTTTTGAAAAGCCAATAACTTTTTCTTTCATTCTGAGTTTAAATAAATCTATTCTAAGAAACAGTTTTTGAAATATTAATTTTCAAAGTCAAAATTTTGAAAAAAAAAATTGAAAAAAAAATTTCAAATTCATTTTTTTCAAAATTTTACGTAATTAAGTGCTAATTTTAGTTTCAAAATTCAATGCTGTTATTAATTTTAAGTCTAAATAAGAAAATCGGATGCAAAAATTTTATGTCGTTCTCAAGAAATTAAAAAAAAACCAAAACCACCTTTTTCTAAGAAAAACATTTATTTTTATTGTAACGAAAGAAATTTATTTATTTATTTAGCATTAATCTTAGTTTTTTTACTTTTTTTTTAATTGGAGTTTTATGAGAACGTAATAAAATTAAATAGTATTGGAATAACCCTGGATTAATATTATTTTCATTGATAACTTCTGAAAACTGACCTGTCAATATTTTTGCCTTGACCTGCCCGCAGTCCATGGGTTCTACCTGTTATGGGGACAATAGGGACAATAGGGACAATAAAACCGCATTTTTTTAATGAAAAAAAAAGAAAATTGCAACGCAAGATAAATAAAAGGCATTGCAGTTTTGCTTAGTAATTATTTCCAATTTGAATATTAACTCATTAACACGTAACGATGTCAAGCTCATACACCCGAGAAGAATTAACGGACATGCATTTCTGCTACGGTTTAGCTAATGGTCGAAGTCGTGAAGCCGAAAGACTATACGCTGAAAGATATCCCGATAGGAGGTGTCCCCATCATAGCACGTTTCCAAGAATCCACCGACGTCTAACAGATCATGGAGTGCTGGAGCATCGAAGAAGCGAAAGGCCAGTTTCTGATGAGTCAAGAATCTTAGATGAAAGAATTCTGGATTTAGTCCGAAATAATCCCTCCGTCAGTACAAGAAGGATATCCACTATGCTTGGAGTGTCCCAATCTAGAGCATGTCGAGTACTTCGGGCGGAAAATTTACACCCGTACCACTTTACGCCTGTTCAGGAACTCACCTCAAACGACAAGTTATTGAGAACCGAATTTTGTAGAACATTACTACTTAGAAATGAAACCGAACAAAACTATTTTAGAAGAATATTCTGGACGGATGAAGCACAGTTTACTAGGGATGGGGTTACTAACTTCCACAATTTACATTATTGGAGTAGCGCCAATCCACACAAAAAAAAACAAAACAAATCACAACACCGCTTTATTTGTAATGTTTGGCTTGGTATTGTTGGACACACTGTGATCGGGCCCCGGTTTTTGAATTCCATTATTAATGGAGAATCATACCTGCAATTCCTACGAGACCTTTTATCCGATTTATTAGATAGCGTTCCATTGGTTATAGCAGATACTTTAATCTACCAAAAATAAATGTTTTTCTTAGAAAAAGGTGGTTTTGGTTTTTTTTTAATTTCTTGAGAACGACATAAAATTTTCGCATCCGGTTTTCTTATTTAGACTTAAAATTAATAACAGCATTGAATTTTGAAATTAAAATTAGCACTTAATTACGTAAAATTTTGAAAAAAATGAATTTGAAATTTTTTTTTCAATTTTTTTTTTCAAAATTTTGACTTTGAAAATTAATATTTCAAAAACTGTTTCTTAGAATAGATTTATTTAAACACAGAATGAAAGAAAAAGTTATTGGCTTTTCAAAAACGTATCGCACAGCATTGTGAATGAAGCCGTTGATTTTAAATAATTTTTTTCCCATTTTAAGTAAACGGAGGGGAATAGACCCCCCCTCCCATACGATTTTTTTCTTGTCTCAACGCAACCTACACGCCCTAGCATTTTGTCGCATTGCTCATGACTCACCCTGTATACTTATACGTATATGTTCTTTCTTATTAAGATCTAATATACTCATTACTCATTCTTGGTATAGCTGTAGATTTCACCCCAACAGTGTTAAGGGAAGTGGAGCTTTAAAATAAAATTATAATATTGAAAATAAACGTTGTTGTGTTTTATTATTCAAAGTTGTCGTATTCTCCCAAGGAGAATACGAAGATATATTTTTTTTCTAAATTGTACACTTATTATACTTGTTATTATTATTATATTTATATATATATTTTGTGGTAAAGTCAACTCGATTGTGCTATTTCGTATCCGTCTTTTTGGTTCCAACTCAGAATTTCTCAGACGTCAGACCTAATCTTTTAGTGCAAAAAAAAAATAAACAAAATTTTATTAGTCTATGTTGTAATAATAGGTACATACCCACATTGAAGTATTTAGTTTTATGTTTTCTAAATAATCTTATTTTCCTTTTTGAAAACCCCACCGGGAAAATTAAGGCAACTATTGAATTAAAAGAAAAATCAAAATCATCAAAAAATCCAAAGGAATTTTTGTGTATATTATATACCTGTTTGAGTACACTCGTTGTAAGTCGAATGAATACTAATTTTATTTCACTACGTAACATCTATATATATACAATTTTCTTATCTTACTATTCTTAATGTCTATGTTGTTTACTTAAATGTTAAACATCTGTAGATAACCGTCAGTGTATGCTTAGGATGATCTGTCTTATCTTTATTTTACATACACATTGGGTTATCTATAGATAAGTGCATGTTCATGTTCATGGGGTCACCTTCGCGTGTGCTGTGCGTTTGTTTGTGCATTTTTTATCGTCCCCTTGTGCCCCACCGTTAGTCTTTGTCGCGTAGTGTCCCCATCTCCAACAATAAATAACATAAACCAATATATACCTAAATAATAATATAATAATAATAAATAATAAAAAAGAAAATAAGAATTTATAGTATACACAAAAAATCATGGCTAATCATCTCGCAAAAAAAAAATAATAATGATCAGTGCCGCAACAAAAGAAAAACAACAACAAATAATACAAAAAAAAAAAATGTACCCACAGAGCGCAGTGAGTATTCCTTCCCTTTCCTTCCCATAACCTACAGTTGTTTGGCTTAGCAAGTGCATAAATTGTATTGGACTTATATAAGCTCTCTCAATTGATGCACTTGCTGAGCGAACAATTACAGATGCACAGAGAAATACTGTTGGACTGTTAGGGTTCGGATTGATTCACATCACTATTGAGGCATAGGTAACACTAGTAGTGTTGTGTATTGAAAAGTACTTTACAATCATATTCAGTTTTTCTCTTAGATTTCGTCTGTTTTAGTCTTTTTTTTTTCTTTTTTATCACAATGATTGGTAATTTTAGAGTTGGCTATTGTAATATTCGTGGGCTTAGAGCAAATTTCCTTGCTTTGTACGCCCATTCTGTTAATAACAGGCCAGCTGTTTTGGCACTAAGTGAAACCCAAGTAGGTGAAACTACTGATCCTGCTGAATTTCAAATTCATGGGTATAATTTAGTGCCATTATTCCTTTCCCACCATGGTCTCGCCGTCTACGTAAGAAATGATGTTGCTTACCAATTTCAACCACAATACGGTCCTAGTACCAATCCCTTGTTTAACTTCCTGTGGTTTAAATTCTCAGTAAACAAGCACATCATTCATTATTGTTTTCTCTATCGAAGCCCTAATTTGGACAGAATTTCAACTTCTCGCAAATTTGATGCTCTGTCCGACTCCATCCAAACAATTGTATCCTTGCATCCTCACACTGAAATCGTTATTACGGGCGATTTCAATGTACACAATTCTTTTTGGCTTCAACATTCAGGCCAGACAACCCCCGAAGGTATGTGTGCTGAGATCTTCGCTGAGTTTAACCACCTTACTCAGCTTGTCAACGAGCCTACCCGAATATCGGACGTTAATGGCCGAGCTCTTGACTTATTTCTAACCTCTGACCCTGATAAATACACAATCAGTATATTGACGCCTCTAGGCACATCTGACCATAGTATCATTTCCGCAAATTTTTCGTGCCAAACAAACCCAGTTACAGAAAGAGCTCCTGTGAGAACCGTTTGGCAATACGAAAAAGCCAACTGGGACGGCCTCAATAATTTTTTCAGCATCTTTAACTGGTCACTATGCTCCCTCGGTAGTGACGTAGACTCCAGCGCGGACATGATTACCGATATGATTATGTTGGGAATGAGAAATTTTATCCCGAATAGGGCTAAAAGCATCAGACCCAAAGAGAAATCATGGTTTGATGGAAGCTGTAAAGAGGTTATTAGGGTCAAAGAGGCTAGCTTCCGTGGTTTTAGAGCCAACCCAACTGAGGAAAACCGGACAAAGTTCAAACAAGCCAGGAAGGACTGCAACGCTTATATTCGAAGGACCAAATTTTTGCATGACCAAAATTTAAGGCAATAAATACTACAATGTCCCACAGGTAGTAAAAATTTTTGGTCATCTATAAAAAACATGAGGAACAAAACATCTTCCTTGGTCCCAACACTCGTTGTCAATGACACTCCCTTCGTTAGTTCTCTCGAGAAAGCTAACTTATTTGTTAGGCAGTTCGCCGCCAACTCTACGCTGTCCGATAATGTCATGACTCCCCCAGTTCTTGAGCGCGTAAATGATTATATGGGATAAATCTTCATTCGTACTCGAGCTGTAGCGAGAGTCCTAAAAGATCTTAACACACATAGATCCGCTGGTCCGGATGGTATCCCCGCCATTGTTCTGAAGAGGTGTTCTTCCACTCTGGCAAAACCCCTGCGTAAGCTTTTCCATCTATCCTATTCTTCTGGGCATTTGTCCAGCCTATCCCAAAAAAAGGCGAATCTTCTTCACCCTCTAATTACCGATACCAATTGCACTTACGTCCCTTCTTTCCAAGGTCATGGAAACGCTGATAAATTATCAGCTCAAGAAATATCTCGACGATCGAAAACTTCTTAATGACCGGCAATACGGCTTTCGCAGCAATAGGTCCACTGGTGACTTGATGGTTTATCTCACCGAACAGTGGAACAAATCCTTACATCGTTTTGGAGAAAGTAAGATTATTGCACTTGATATTTCTAAAGCATTTGATAAAGTTTGGCATCCTTCTCTTTTATCGAAAATGCGTGCGTTTGGTGTCGATGATACCCTTCTTCGTTGGATTAGTAACTTTCTTTCGAATCGCTCTATACAAGGAGTATTAGACGGATTCAAGTCTGAAACCCATAACATAAATGCTGGTGTGCCACAGTGTTCTGTTTTGTCCCCGACCTTCTTTCTCATTTTCATTAATGATCTCCTGTCTGCAACTACTAATCCATTACATTGTTTCGCTGACGATAGTACCCTTCGGTTTTCATATTCGTTTCCAGATTCACATCCCTGCTCTTCGGACGTGGAACTGAAACGGCTAAATATGATAAGTTCATTAAATTCTGACTCAGACAGCATTGTATAATGGGGATTAAGAAACCGCGTAGAATTTAACGTTTCGAAAACTCAATGCTGCCTACTGTCATTAAAACGAGACATTTTAGGTATGTGTATCACAAATCATCTTTTGTGGAATGATCACATACTTAACGTCCCGAAAAATGTCGCAAGATGTTTAGGTTTTTTTCGGAGATGCAAGAAATTCTTTTCCCCTTCTGATGGGGCTATTATTTATGAAAGTTATATACGTCCAAAGCTTGAGTATAACTCCCATCTCTGGGCTGGTGCTCCAGCAACTTGCTTAAAAAAAAAAAAAAAAAAAAATCTGAGTGCCAAACAGGAAGTGCTAAAATTCTTTATTTGAATATTATCCCCCGTATTACATAAATAACTAGAATTATAACCAAGATGCAACTTAACAAAAATCCGCTGTGACCGCTTATGTGGTGAAAGTCCAAGCCCTTAAGGTGAATGTTTTCTTCCTTAAACCTTATTAAGTCCCGTTGAATTTTAAGTAGTTCATTCTTGTTGTTTATTATACGTAGTTGCTTGTATAGGTTTAATTCTTTCCTCTGCTATTTCGTCCAGTGCCTTCGTCCATATCGTCTGTTAGCGATTATTTTAAAAGCTTTTATGATGATTTAAATAAAAAGCGATTAATTTATCTTAAACTTGTATTTGACGTGATAGCCAGCACGAGCGAGAAATTATTATTAACCTTTTTAGTTTTTTTTGACATTTCAATGTTTTACAAAGTTGACAGATGAAACTTGGTTTGTAAATATACTTGGTTTATATAAGGCGTTACCAGAAGGGTTAACAAATTGAAATTAATTAGATGAATAGAATTTAAAAGAATACAATATGAAACTAAAAAATTATATTTGTAGTTAGTTTAATCAACATGCTCCCCGCCTTGAAGAGGCGATGGCGATTCAACAGGTAGTAAACAAATCTGAGTAATAGCTCTTTTAAGAGTTGCAGTAGGAGTCTTCACAGTTACTACTCGGACAACGTTGTCTTTTCCAGGATGCAAAGTAATTAGGCGGCCCATTTTCCATTTTAAGTGGGGGAAGATTTTCATCTCTGAGAATGACCAGCGCGCCTACGGTTATTTGTTTGCAGATAGTGTCCCATTTATTTCTTTTTTGTAGTCCTTGTAGATACTCGGATGACCATTTTGCCCAGAATGTTTGCGTAACCCATTGCATTCGTTGCCATTGTGAGAGTCTGTTGAGTTGGTTATCCTTTAGATTGTTTTCGACGATTGCTGTGAGAGGTCCACCTATTAAAAAATGACCAGGAGTTAAAAAATTGTAATCATTAGGATCATTAGATATAGGTGTTAAAGGGCGTGAATTTAATATCGCCTCTATTTGGGTAAGAATAGTAGTAAATTCGGCATAAGTAGGTGAAATCAAATGTAGCAATTTTTTTAAATGGAACTTTGTAGACTTTACCGCAGCCTCCCAAATTCCTCCCATATGGGGAGATCTGGGTGGTATAGTCCTCCATTCTATTCCATCCTCGGCACACATGTTTATGATGTCTGTGTTGGTTTCCCGTTTCATGAACATCTGATATACCTCGTGGAGTTCATTCCTTGCTCCGATGAAATTTAACCCATTATCGCTATATATGGTTGAGCATAAACCACGTCTACCTGTAAAGCGCTTAAGAGCTGCGATGAAGGCAGTAGAAGTGAGGTCTTCGACGAGCTCTAGATGGATAGCGCTGGTTACAAAGCAAATGAACACAGAAATGTATGCCTTTGCCGGTGCTACACCTCGCCTACGATAATGCACCATAAAAGGACCGCAAAAATCAACTCCTACTGTCGAGAATGGTCTTGCTGGCAATACGCGAGATGATGGCAGGTCTCCCATCAGCTGTTCGAGAGATTTGGGTTGGCATCGAATGCACAAGACGCATTTACGTAAAACTCTTTTTGTTAAGACCTTTACATTTACTGGCCAAAATTGTTGACGAATAACTGCTAAAAGGTTTTGAAGACCCAGGTGAGCGTTTTTATAGTGGAAGTATCGAATAGCGGAATAAGTGAAGTCGTGACCGTGAGGCAACAAATAGGGATGTTTGGCATCGAAAGCGAGATTGGAGTTTCTAATCCGACCACCCACTCTGATTAACCCATCTGTGTCCAAAAAGGGTGCAAGTGATCGCAAACTGCTTCGTTTGGAAACTTCAGAATTTTTACGCAACAGGGCCAGCTCAGAGGAGAACGAACTTTCTTGGACCACATATATGGCTTTTTTCAAGGCAATTTTAATCTCACCTGCAGTAATAGGGCCAGATAATATTTCAGTATTCGGAAGGATTTCTCCTGAGATTATTTTAATACTCCCGTCTTCAATTTTCTTTCTAAGAATTCTAGCCAATGTATTGATTTTGAAGCGATTTATGTATGAAATAACTCGCAGTGTTCTGATGTATGAAGTGATGTATTTAATGCCGGCGACTAAATCAGATTCGGTTTGTGTTGACAGCACAATTTTAACCTTTCGTCGCTCTAAGGTATCCTCATCAACATTGAACAGATGCGGATTTGAAAGTGGCCAATTTTCTTGATCTTCCCTTAAAAATTGAGGGCCAGAAAACCACATATCTGATTGAATTAAAGTAGAAGGCCGCGCGCCACGAGATATGATGTCAGCTGGGTTTAAGTGCGATTCTATGTGTCGCCATTGTTGGAGGGTTGTCGTTTCTTGTATTGTAGCGATGCGATTAGAGACGAAGGTTTTCCAAGTTGAAGACTCTGCCGATAACCAAGACAATACAATTGATGAATCCGTCCAAAAGAAAATGTTTTCAAAATCAATTCCTAGAATTTGTACTATACGATGGGTAAATTGGGCTGCCATCTCAGCAGCGCACAGTTCCAGACGCGGTAAGCTTGTCGATGATCGGCCAGGCTGAGGGCCCAATTCAAAAATAGCTCAGTCGCTAACGGAGTATTCGGATACCTGGCGACCTCCGAATTAACTAGCCTTATCTGTGTATGCGAATCTCTGCACAGACGGACCACCCTTTCTTCGCTTCTCGTGGGAACAAAATATGAACAAACAAAAAAACAAAAAAACAAAGGATGTGGGTGAGACCGGTTCTTCTTCTAAACCGGGCGGCGGTATGGTGTCAACACTGTCCGCCGTTAGTCCTGTGTTGTGTATCAGCAGGGAAGCTGGGGTCAACCCTGGCTCCTCTGCTGGTGCAAACCAGGACGGAAGTAGGAAGGTAGAAATACCTAATTTCAGGAGAGGAAGAGCTGTGGATAATGGCTCCTCCACTTCTAAAGAGAGTAAACCTCTCGATAACTCGACTCGACAGGAAGCACCTCTCGGCGGTGCAAGGGCTGTGGATAATGGCCCGGGCACGGTCGGGGGAGGCTCTCTGCCGAGCTGCTCGCGCAATGACAAGCGCAAGGCTAAACCTTCTAGGAAGGCCTACAATCAAAGGCGTTATGCTGCGAGGATCCTGAAGGCCTCTGGTTCAACACTGGGGGTCCAGGGTGAATCGGAGCAGAACGAGAAGGTTAAGTGGGCCAAAAGCATTCTCGAGAATCCTAAGACCAGCGAACGCGTAACGTCGAAACGCGATCGGTCCTTGGAGGAGAATGCTCCAGTGCCCAAAAGACCTCGTGTGCTGAACACCAGCACACCCCACAGAACCTTCAGGGACGTTCTTAAAAATAATATCGAGGTTGCGGTTATTGACAGGAACGACATTGATGGCACGATATCCCCGGAACGTTGGCAGTTGGTGAAAAGGAAACTTCTGATTGACTTCTTAGAAGTCATGACGGAGAATCCCGGACCACCACCTATCACTAGCGACGGGGGTTGGCATCAGGGTCATGTCAAGCTCATCTTCTGCGATGATCAGAGGTCATGTGACCTCTACAAGCTTGCTGTCGGAAGGTTAGGTGAAGTATGGCCAGGTGCAAAACTCGAGGTTGTTGCTAAGGAGGATATCCCGTGCAGACCAAGAGCTCGTACTTGGATCCCAGCTGAACCTGACCTCCCGGAGACTATTCTCCGAATAATCAAAATCAGCAACCCGAACCTGCCGACTCACAACTGGAAAGTCGCGAAATTGGAGGAAGTAAAGGGCTCTTCTAGGAGCGCGATTATCGTGATTAATAAGGAGTCCCTTGCCCCTCTGACTCAGACCAAAGGTGTGATTCGGTATGGGTATGAGACGATCACCCTGAAGGTCTATAAAAAAGATGAGGTAGATGCTAAATGCGTGCCTCCACCACCAAAAGAAAAAGATGAAGTTGACGCGCAATGCGTGCCTCCAACCCACCAAGAAGCTGAGGTGATCGGGGACCCTGGTGTATCCTTTCCATCTTTGGAAGACGATGCATCCAGGTCTTCCTCGGCTACCGCTCAGTCTTCTACACTGGTCGACGGTTTGTCCGACATGGAGACCGAAGACCTCGATAGCATAGCGCTTCTGAGCGACGAAGAACTTGCCAATTCATCGGAGGAGCAAGACACCGTGGTGGAGGTTGATCTGCCTGATTGTAGCAAAAATGCTGCAGTTAGTACAGATTAATCTCCAGCACTCCATCAAGGCTTCGGCCTCCCTTCTTCTCCGCCTGGCCAATAGTGGGGAAGATATAGTCCTTATACAGGAGCCCTGGATCGTGAAATCCATGGTCCGAGGCTTAAGGACTCCTGGCTACTACACACTCTATGCAACTGATAAAGGTGAACCTAGGTCTTGCATCTTAGTGAAAAGTATCATTAATGTAAATTTACTCCCTAATTTCAGTGATAGAGATACAACGACAGCTAGGCTGGAGACAGCCAAAGGAAATTATTGGCTAGTGTCGGCATATCTCGGCCACGACCACCTTGGCCCTCTGCCCGGTAACACACTGGAAAGAGTAGTCGCTGAAGCAGCACGGCAGAAAATCAGCCTCATTATTGGCAGTGACGCTAACGCACATCATACAGTGTGGGGTAGCACTGACATCAACGACAGAGGTGAGTCTCTTTTTGATTATATCTTAAACACTAACCTTATAGTAAGTAACGTAGGAAATGAACCAACATTCGTTACTAAAAATCGACAAGAGGTCCTAGATATCACCCTTGTCTCTGATAACATTCAAAACCTAATTATGAATTGGAAAGTATCAAATGAACACTCTTTTTCTGATCATAGATACATCCAATTCAGTTTAAGTGATGAAGCCCCTAAGCCGCTAAAGTTTCGTAATTATAGGAAAACTGATTGGGCTAAATATAGGAATTCTCTTGAAAGTTTTATCAAACCCGAACTCTTTATTCCTCCAACCAGCACTAATGAACTTGACGATAAAGTCTCAGTTCTCACTTCAGCCTTGAATAGATCAATGGAAATCTCCTGTCCACTCATACAAGTAAGGGGCAAGAGGAAACCACATTGGTGGGTCTCAGGGCTGGAGACGCTCAGGAAAGATTGTAGGAAAATCTTCAATCGTGCAAAAAGCACTAGGGAGTCCTCAGACTGGAACTTATATAAAGAGTCCCTAAAAACTTATAAGAAAGAACTGAGGAAATGCAAAAGATCCTCTTG
This sequence comes from Syrphus vitripennis, assembly GCA_958431115.1. Lineage (NCBI taxonomy): Eukaryota > Metazoa > Arthropoda > Insecta > Diptera > Syrphidae > Syrphus > Syrphus vitripennis. The sequence continues at coordinate 57,805,837 of OY288109.1, forward strand.
GAGATCCTTCTGTAGCAATATAGAAGAAACCTCAGAAGTATCTAGATTGAGGAAAATCCTCTCAACAAATCCTAGTATGCCAAGTTGCCTGAAAAAATCTGACGGCTCCTGGACTAATTCGTGCGAAGAATCTCTCAACTTGCTATTGGATACTCATTTCCCCGATAGCTCTCAAACAGTTAATACTTTTAACCAATTAAGGTCAAGTAACAAATTAACTTTCCCGGAAGGTCTGATCACTAAGGAAAAATTACACTGGGCTCTCAACAGCTTCAAACCATATAAAACCGCGGGGCCAGATGGAGTCATACCAGCTGAACTCCAGACTGTAGAAGACATCATCCTGCCAATCCTTGTGGTAATTTTCAATAGTTGTCTTAATCTGGTCCATATACCGCTGATGTGGAGAGAAGTTAAAGTTGTATTTATACCCAAAGCGGGGAAATGTTCCCATGTCAATCCTAAGGATCTCAGACCCATAAGCCTATCGTCATTCCTTCTTAAAACCTTTGAACGTTTGATTGATATACACTTACGCGCACACATAGATACGAGACCTTTGTCTCCGTCTCAGCATGCGTACTGCAAAGGGAAATCGGTAGAGACAGCTCTACACACTTTAGTTCGTACTATCGAACATTCTCTTCAATACAAGGAGTACACTATGGTTGCTTTTCTCGATATAGAAGGAGCATTTAATAATGTCGACGCATCTGCAATCACAGCGGCACTATCATCTTTGGAGGTGGAGAGTTCGCTCCGGGAACTAATTAATCAGATGCTCACTAGCAGGATTATAAATTCAAAACTGGGCGAATTCTCTACAAGAAGATCTGTCAGCAGAGGCACGCCGCAAGGAGGGGTTCTTTCCCCCCTTCTATGGAACTTGGTGGTGAACGAACTACTAGTTTCTCTAGAGGCAGAACGCTACAAGGTGATTGCTTATGCGGACGATGTTGCTATTGCGGTCTCAGGAAAGCACCCAAACACCTTAAGAGATCTCTTACAAATTGCTCTAAATATGCTAACAAGATGGGCAGATCAGTGTGGATTGGGGGTCAACCCCCAAAAAACAGATCTTGTCCTCTTCACCAGGAAATATAAAATTCCGTACATTGACCCTCCGTCTATTAAAGGCATACCACTTATTTTCACTGACCAAGCCAAATATCTGGGCCTAATTTTGGACAAGAAGCTAAGCTGGAAACCTAATGTTCAAGAAAGAGTTAAAAAAGCCACAGTGGCACTCTTCTCGTGCAAAAAAGCCATAGGTAATAAATGGGGCTTTCAACCTCGCATCGCGCATTGGCTATATATTTCGGTTATTAGACCGATTCTCACATATGGTGTGTCTGTTTGGTGGAAGGCTTTGGACAAAGCCATAAATCGTGACATTTTAAGTAAGGTCCAGCGAACAGCAGGTTTGTGCATTAGTGGATCACTCCGCACAACTCCCTCCGCTGCACTTGAAGTGTTACTCCATCTGACACCCTTAGATATATTCTGTAAACACACAGCTGCGAGTACTGCCATCCGTCTCAAAGCTTCCTCACAGTGGATCAATAATGAAATTGGCCACTCGATTATTCCGAACTTACTAGGAACAATTCCCAGGTACATCGATTACTCCATTCCGCGATTTCAGTTTGACAAAAATTTTCAAGTTTCAATACCCTCTAGATCAGTCTGGGAGGATTTGTCATTCCTTGAGGATAATTGTGTCCACTTTTATACCGATGGATCAAAAACTGAGGACGGGGTGGGTTGTGGGGTGTACTCTGACAAGCTTAAACTAAGCCTATCCTTCCGTCTTCCTAATCATTGTAGCGTGTTCCAGGCGGAAATTCTAGCGATAAAAGAAGTTCTATCTTGGCTTAAGGAAAACGTGATATCAACCACTGATATCCGTATTTTCTCTGATAGCCAAGCTGCCATTAAATCTCTTGACTCTGTCTCCTGTAACTCACTGACAGCCCTCAACTGCCGATCATCTCTCACGGAGATGGCGCAGCAGTTTAACATTCACCTATGTTGGGTGCCGGGCCACAGGAATATTGATGGCAATTGCAAGGCTGATGAACTCGCTAGAAATGGAATAATCTTACCAATCGCATCAGGTAATGCAAATATTGGTATACCTCTCGCTACATGTAAACTCATGCTGGTGCAAGATGCCATTAGGTTAACTAATCTAAGGTGGAACACCATCACTACATGTGTGGCGACAAAGCAGATCTGGCCATTACTAAATCTGAGTCGATCTAAATGCTTGTTGTCACTAAATAGATCGCATATTAGCTCCGTAGTTGGTGTCATCACGGGACACTGTCTAATTGGGAGACACGCCGCAAGGCTGGGTGTTTTCTCCAACGACTTTTGCAGAAGCTGCATGGATGAGGAGGAGGAAGAAACAACTACTCATCTTCTTTGCACATGCCCTGCTCTGTCCCAGAGACGTAGGGTTCATTTGGGAGAATACTTTTTCAACGACCCCAGCGATCTTGCTAACAAAGACATTAACAATCTCTCACGCTTCATAAGAAGCTCCAAATGGTTCAACGAGTAGGGAGATAAATCTCTAGATTCTTATGGTATCACAACGGGCCAATCCAGGCCTAAGTGTGTCGGTTTTCACACTGACAGCCACGTCAACCTAACCTAACCTAACCTAACCTAAGCTTGTCGACTTGGACGGAGCAACCTTTGACTTCGCTGCTAAAAGTCTAATTTGAACAGACCCGTCTTCTAAGTATGATCGAATGTATACACACGTACCATATGCAAGTTCAGAACTGTCGGCAAACGTATGAATTTGAGCTTTCATCTTTTGAGTGGAAATGACCATCCGTGGCAGTCTCAGCTGTTGAAGGAGACTAAACTCCCGACGAAAGTCAGCCCATCTATTTGAGTAGTCTGCAGGCAGGGGTTCATCCCAAGAAAGCTTAGTTTGCCATAACTGTTTCATGAAAATCTTGGCTAGAACAATAACTGGATTTACTAATCCAAGAGGATCAAATAGCTGCGCAATATCTGATAGTACGGATCTTTTCGTGTGTTGTGAAATTTCCTGTGAATTGTCGCTTCTATACATAAATGCATCTGCACTTGGGTCCCAAACAATACCCAAAGTTTTTACAACATTAGTATTCTGCATTTGAAAATGAGACTCTCTTTTTTCAACAGGAATGTTTTCTAGTAGGGCGTTTGAGTTGGAACACCATTTGCTTAGTTCAAAATTGCCTCTCTTTAATATTGTTATTAATTCATATTGAATTTGTTTTGCTTCTTCCAGAGAATCTGAGCCTGTGAGCACATCGTCCACATAGAAGTCGGATTTGATTATTTTGGCGGCATAAGGAAAATCTTTTTGTTCGTCGTTGCAGAGTTGATTCAATGCACGGGTAGCTAAATACGACGCAGATGAGGTCCCATACGTTACTGTGCATAAACGATAAGTTTTGACAGATTCATCTTCAGAATTTCTCCATAGTATCAATTGGAAATTACGGTCTCGTGGATCTACAACAACCTGTCGATACATTTTCGTGATTTCGCTTGTAAAAACATAGCGATGCATACGAAACCGAAGCGCAATTGAAAACAACTCAGGCTGAACAACAGGTCCGACCATTAAAATTTCATTGAGAGATTTTCCACTGTCTGATTTGGAAGAACCATCAAAGACGACTCTTAATTTTGTCGTACTGCTACTTTCAGAATGCAGTGGTGGGGCAAATAGAAATGAGGTTTCGAATGGTCAACAGAATCAATGAGCTCCATGTGATTCAGCTGTATGTACTCGTTTACGAATTTGTTGTATTGTTGACGTAAGTCACTGTGCTTCTTAAGCTTTCTCTCTAAACAGCAGAAGCGCCTTAAAGCAGTGTTGTATGAAATTCCTAGAGCCGAAGGATCACATTTGAAGGGTAGTCTAACTTGATACCGGCCACATTCAAGGCGGCAAAAGCTATCGACAAAATGTTTTTCGCATAAATTTTCACTCTCCGAAAGATTATGTGCAGGCAAAGCTCGGTTTTCAATTTCCCAAAAACTTTTCAGACGCTGGTCTAAGAGATTGTCTTGGAGTTCATTTTCTACAATCAAGCTACATTGAACGTTATCATTGCGAGACGCTGCGTAGTTGCCACTTACTACCCATCCAAAGTGCGTATTTTGTAGAATTGTTGTATTATTCTGCAATTGTATTTGGCCTTGTAGAAGCATAGAAAAAAAAAGTTCAGCGCCAAGTAGTAAATCTATTTTTTGCGGAATTTGAAAGTTTGGATCTGCCAAACTAATATTGGATGGTATACCAAGAACCGAAGTGTTAATCTTCTCAGATGGAAGAAAACCGGTTATTTTTGGAAGAATAACGGCTTCAATTGACGATGAGAAACTTGTCAAACGAGATTTAATTGTAAAGACGGCTTTATAAAATGCTCGCTTTGTAACAGAAGAGATACCCAGGGCCGGCCCTACCATATGTGCAAGATGTGCAAATGCACAGGGCGCAGAGCTGCAGGGGCGCAAACTCACAAGAAAACTACAATTCATATGTTTTCATTATTTTTATATTAACCTGCTTTATTTATTTAAAAAAAATTTTTTTTTACTATGTCACTATCAAATAATTTCTAAACATGCAAATTAAACTATTTTATCATTTTGCAAAAAAAAATCCTTCGTATAAGTACCAAAATCAACTCCAAGAATAAATTAATTCAAACAAAAAAGATTCGAACTTCCTCCATTAGTGCGAGATTTTTATTTGCCCGTTTCACTCGAAAATCCCCATACAAATAAATATACTCATTTTTATTTCCTATACAATCGTTTGAGTAGAAATGTGCAATTTCAGATTTGCACATATGGGAATTCACTCAACCAAAATTTTTGATAGAAAAATGAACTCAGAGGTTAATTTTTGTTTGGAATGAATGTATCCCACAAAAAGCAGTGCGACCGACGCGACGCACGTAGACTGTGCAGATTTAACTCATGCACACAAGCAACATCTCTCAATCTTATGCGCTCAACTCTTTCAAACGAAATGATTTTTTACTGTCAAACACGATTTTCTCTTTTTGTCTCTCTTGGTACTTGGTAGTTCGTTTACATTTCGAATGAGAAAATATGAGTAGAATATTTCAAATAGGAACCTTTTTTTTTTGTGGATAAAATGGAAAGGATGAGAAAAGAGCAAGGAGTGAATTGGAAATGATAACGGTTATTCTCTCTGCACTTGTTTTTTGTTATTGTTTTGAATTATGTAACTCATTGTCTTTGTCACTTGTTTTGATTTTTATAGAAGAAGTGGTTGTTTTGTTTTGTTTGTTATAATTTATACCTAAACAAATATAAAATATATTAACTAAGAAGCGTGTGTTTTGCGGGACTTGTGTTTTTTATTAATAACCCATACAATTTAAAGCTGAAAACACTGGTGGAACTGTAAAAGTGCTAGGTGAAGTGTTTTAGTGTTTTTTTTTGTGTTTATTTTTAAAAGAAAAATGGAAAAGAGAAAGCTTTCGGGGGCGGAAAATAGAAAACGGCGCAAGATAATGATTGCTGAAGATAAAAAACAAGAAAATCAGCTACATAAATTTTTAAAACTCAGCGAAGAACCAGCAGAGGAGGTAAGCACTCTAGAAAATCATAGTGAAGGTAATGAAAACGTTGGATTGCCAAGTAGTGTAGAGTTAGAAGTTAATTTAGGTGATATTCAGTTAGATCCTAGTGTTAGTTCCGACGTATATTTTGAAGATCCAAGTTATTGGACAAATTTGAGCAGTGAGGATATCAAAAAGATTGTTGATAAGGGTCCCTTTCAAATTAGAGATTATTCATTCCCTAAAACAAACAATAGAAAATTTACAGTTCCCCATTACCAACGAATTTTGGCTAATGGCAGAAAAGTACCAAGGACTTGGTTGATTTATTCAAAATCAAAAGATTCTCTGTTCTGTTTTTCTTGTTTGGTATTTGCAACGAAAAAAAATAGTCATGCGTTGTGCAGCACAGGATGTTCCGATTGGGGGCATTTAGGTTCGACATTAAAAAGCCATGAAAGTAGTGTTTTTCATTTGGAAAATTTTAAATCATGGAAATTTTTAGAAAAAAGTTTGAAATCAGGCTCAACTATTGACGGACTATGCGAAAGTTCGATGCAAGCTGAGACAAGACATTGGAGAGCTGTCATTCAAAGGTTATTTACCTTGGTTAAATTTTTAGGTTCACAAGCATTGGCTTTTCGAGGGTCTTCAGAAAAATTATACGAGTTAAATAATGGTAATTTCTTACAGCTCTTCGAGGAAATAGCATCGTTTGATTCTGTTTTAGGAGAGCATTTGAGGAGAATATCAAATCAAGAAACTCAAACTAAGTATTTAAGTAAAAATATACAAAACGAAATAATCAGTATTATGTCTTCGACAGTTTCAAACAATATAATTTCAATGGTAAAAGAGGCTAAATATTTTTCTGTAATAGTTGATTCAACTCCCGACAAGAGTCGAACTGAACAAGTTACCATTGTTATTAGATTTATTCATAAAAAAAATAATATATTCCAGATTCAGGAGCACTTTTTAGGATTTCTTAGAGGAGATGATAAGACTGGAGAGGGAATTACAATATTAGTTTTAGACAAACTTCAATTGCATGGAATTTCTGTAAGTTACTGTAGAGGCCAAAGCTACAACAATGGTTCTAATATGAAAGGAAAAGAGGCAGGTGTACAAAATAGAATTAGGACCATTGAACCAAGAGCATTTTTCATACTGTGCTGCTCACATTCTCTGAATTTGGTAGTCAATGGGCGCATTCACTAATCTAGTGGCTACGTAGTCAAGCGATTCTGATTGGCTAATTCTAACTACAAAAGTAGTTGAAATTTCCCCTCCGACGTAGTGTTAAATTTTCAGTTAAAAAGTTAGTTGGGAGATATATATGAAACCCTTATAGAAATATCGGAGCTAGGAAATCCTGAAACAAAAAACATTGCAGAATCGCTAGGAAATAAAATTTTTGATTTTAAATTTATATGTAGTTTATTAATTTGGTTTGATATTTTAGAAAAAATAAATACAACTAGTAAGTATTTACAAAGTCCGTCCGTTAATTTATCTGCAAGTATCCAAATCTTAACAAATACTAAAGACACACTTGTAGAAATGCGTTCAGACGCAAAATTTAATGATTATGTGCAATCAAGTGAGCGAATTTTATTTTAAGATATTAGATCAAGCAATCACATCAATTACTGAAAGGTTTGAACAGCTTGAAACATATAACAGGAATTTTTCATTTTTAAATAACATCAACATTTGTCTACAGAATCAAAATTTGCGTGCAGAATGTCTTAATTTGGAAAAAGTTTTGACATATAAAGGTCTGAAAGATTTAGATGGAGCGGAACTGCATCAAGAGTTAATGGTGTTATCTCCGCTTGTTAAACCAGGAAACTCCTGCTTAGAAGTACTAAATTTCATTTTCAATTCAAGTTTAGAAGACCTTGCTCCCAATGTTGTAATTGCTCTTCAAATTTTAAACACACTTCCAGTAACAGTTGCTTCAGGAGAACGTAGTTTTTCTAAATTGAAATTAATAAAAACATACCTAAGGGCAACCATGACCCAAGAAAGATTAGTAGATTTGTCCATAATGGCTATAGAAAAAGAACTAGTTAAAGAACTTAACTATGATGATCTCATAGAAGAATTTGCCAAAGCCAAGGCCAGGAAGGTTAGTTTGTTAGTTTAAGTGTGTTTTTTTTCCTCTGTTGTGTCTTCGCTGCATTTAAATATTCTTTTTTTTTTGGTTTTTCTCTTAACGATAGTATATTTACTATCTTTTTTTAAAAATAGATCTCATGATGATCTTACTACACTTATGTATATATTTTTAACATCGGCTTTTCCTTTTTTTTACTTACGAAAAAATTACTTTGAGTTCCTATAATGTATTTATTTTGTTTTTATTTTTGTAAATATGTATTATATGTTTTTTTAGAATTAAATTTTCTTTTTTTTACATTTTTTTTAATTTTTGATTAAGTTCTTTATTTTTTTTTTTGTTATTGAGGACTAGGCCTACTGGGGATACCTCATTAAAAAAACGCATTCAAAAGCCTACCTCATGGGTAATGTGGAAATGGCTTAAGAAACGAAGTAGGTAATGAAAATAAAGGGCGCAAAAGCTAAATTTTGCACAGGGCGCTCGTTTGGGCTGGGCCGGCCCTGGAGATACCTGAGTATGACTGGTTTGTTTTTGTGCGAACTGAACCAATGCGTTGAGCAAATTGTTCATTCACAAAATTTATTTGTGAACCGGAGTCCAAAAGCACGCGACACGCAACTGGAGAACCTTGATAATCGAGAGCGTAGATTATAGCCGTTGCTAATATTGTCGAAGTTTCAGTACGAGTGGTGTCAAAAACGGAGAGCGCGGCAGGATTGTTCGAAGATGAAGCAGGAGGCGCAGTATATTCGGTAGCATTTGGATTGAGTGAAGTTGTAATTGAAACGTCTCGATGGAGTAATGAGTGATGCTTCTCACCACAGCTTCGACAGTTGGTAGAAGTGCAGCTTTCCAAAGCGTGATCAAATTTAAGGCAATTTTGACATAATTTAAGCGAGGTTATTTGTTGTTTGCGCTCATCAGGTGATAGACGAAGAAAACGAAAACATCTTGTTATCATATGACCAGATTTGGAACAGTGGGCACACTGCGTGTTGTTAGTAATTGCAAACGATTTTGGAATGTTTTTATTTCTATTGTCTACCTTATAGTTAGGACTCACCTTCGATGTTGGTGTTTGGCTTACCATTCCTTCCAATATTTGGCTGCGTTTAATTAAATATTTGGACATCTCTTTGTAGGTAGCTAATCTGTCAACAGGAGCCTCTTCCTGCCACCTGGTCAATGTTGCTGCATCCAATTTAGAAGCCATGATGTATACTATAAGGTCATCCCAATGTTGAGTTGAACGTCCTAAAGATGATAGAGCTCGCAGATGAACGTTGAAAGTATCAAGTAAATTGCGAAGTGATGAAGCGGAATTTTTATGGGTTGGCGGTGCGTCAAACAGCTGCTTCAGGTGCTCGTGAGCAATCACCTTTTTATTTTCGTACCTTTCCTGCAACATTTGAATGGCTACTTGGTAATTTTCGTCAGTAACCTCCAATGATTTAACAATCATTGCTGCGCTGCCATCCAAAGAGCCACGTAGATGATGAAATTTGCTCACATTACTTAAATGAGATTGGGAGTGAACAAGCGAATTGAAAGCATCAAAAAACGACATCCACTCAGTGATTATACCTGTAAATGTAGGAATATGAGCTTTTGGAAGTTTTATTGTGTCAGATATGGCAGAGATTTTTTTAGGAGTCCTCTCATCCGATGGCGAAGTATTCTCTCCCTTTTCTAGTAAAGTCTGCAGAGCTGGTTGAATTGTGTAATACAATTCCTCATATATGGAACGCTCATCCTTGTCAAGTTCTTCCGGGTCAGCATCTTCCAACTTGGCTTGCATGGAAGAGAACACTTTGATGGAAGTTTCCAGAGCCTGCAGTCGGATGTTTAGCTCTGCTGGAGTTGCTGTTTTTGCTTTGGTGATTGCAAATTCTTTAATCCGATCCATTTGTTTTGAGCAAACAAGCCTCTTGTTGCGAATCTCTTCGGCTTTCGACATCTTAACCTTTGTCTGTCTTCCACGTGACGTTTAAAAATCCAAAATCTTTTTTTTTTTTATTTTATTTTAATAATAAAACTGAGTTTTGGCAATCACGTCGGGGTCACCAATTTGTTAGCGATTATTTTAAAAGCTTTTATGATGATTTAAATAAAAAGCGATTAATTTATCTTAAACTTGTATTTGACGTGATAGCCAGCACGAGCGAGAAATTATTATTAACCTTTTTAGTTTTTTTTTTGACATTTCAATGTTTTACAAAGTTGACAGATGAAACTTGGTTTGTAAATATACTTGGTTTGTAAATATACTTGGTTTATATAAGGCGTTACCAGAAGGGTTAACAAATTGAAATTAATTAGATGAATAGAATTTAAAAGAATACAATATAAAACTAAAAAATTATATTTGTAGTTAGTTTAATCAACACATCTGTTCCTCGAAATGGTTGATGGTTTCAGATTTGACTTGTTGCGGTGATGTAAGGAAACCTCTGTTGTATCTAATAGTGCATTGTGGCCTTAATGTTAGAATCCCTTGTGCTGGAAGCTTAACCAATTTGTGCTCAGAATGTCCACAGCTTACATGAATAGCCGTGGTGGTAAATTGTTTAAACAACCATGTATTTGATTTAGTCAACTGAATCCATTTGTCTTGCTGACTAACTCGTTCAAAATGACAGTTTGTTGTTTTTGATTTCTTTATCGGTGAAATCTCACATGATCCATCATTTGCAGTTTTCCATGGCGAATTATCATGGCAAATATAGTGGGTTTCCTCGTTTTTTAGAAAGAGATTTAGTTGCGCCTGACTCATAAGATTGTATGAGATATGAGTCTAATTGGAAGTTGAATACAAGTATTTCGGTGTTTATTTTTGGTGTCACAATAATATCTCCCTGACGTATTGGCACGTCAATTATCCGAAAAACGTCCGATGCTTCTGAGTGAAGTAATGGAATTTCCGCGTCTATTACCAAACGCGGGCCAAGTATGAATCCCCTCGCTCTCATGTGCGAAATATTTCTTTCAATTCATTTTTTGTACCACCGCCAGGTAAACGAAACTTCCCTGAGATTTTAATCCGAATCTTGTGTATCTTTTCTTGTAGTTGGGACGGTTTTAATAATAACGGATTCATATGGTGATTATTTACATCAATGAGAATGCTTATAACTGCCATTTGCACATCATTACATTCTCTTAACATTGCATCAAGTTGCATTGCTGCTAACTGAAATGTCATTCCTGCTATGTATGCATTATGAGCTTGAAGTGTCATGTTGCGTATTTCATTAATTTGACCATTAATTTTTATAAATTGATCGTTTACTTCTTCTATTGTTTTCTTTACGACATTTACTGTAGCATTTACCAGTGATGTTTGCCTCTTATTTAAGCGATCCAGTTCATGTTGGTTGTCCAACAGATTTTTCATGTTTTCTTCTAAGGATTCTCTATCATCACTGTCCATGAGACCGAATAATATGTGGTAGAGTGAACCAACAAATTCCAGTGGAGCTCTTTTTACCCTGTTGTTTGTTATAAATAATTTGTTATTTTCAGCCAGTACTTCATATCTTCTCTTTAAGTTTGCTGTTATTAAACTGCACTGCTCGCTGAAGTAGAACATTCTGGAACACTTGTCTTGTAGTTTAGTTATGTAGCTTGCAATATTATTGGTTTCTTCAATATATGAATCTAAGTCATAGTAAACTACAAGTCGACACTTTGATGCCACGACATCCATTTTTCCGATTGGGTCTAAGTAAATTCCCACATTTTCGTCTAAGTTGTTAATTGTCATATCAGGTGTTGTGCTCATATTAATTGCTGAACTCTTTGCTCGTCCAAATGCAAATAATACCAATAACATCACCATCCACAATTTGATTCCATTCATTTGTGTGTTTTTTGATACATTATGTCCCTTTAAACGGGTGAGTTGGCATGTTTGTTGTGAATTGTTACTTCCCGATTCTTCTCCAGATATCTCGATGGGACATAATTTATGTATTGGTCTTTTGTAGAGTCCGTCTTTTGTTTTGAGTGTTACTACTCGTACATTGCCGTCTGACCCTTTGTGGACTTCAACAATGCGTCCCATGGGCCACCTCGACGCGACGGTTGGGTGTTTTCGCTTTTTAAAATAACGATTGCACCTTCCTAAAGGTTCTTCTTTTCAGATTTCTATTTGGTACGTTTTTGAAGAGACACCAAGTATTCGTCCTTCCATTTTTGCCAAAAGTCTCGTTTTAATTTTTGCACCAGTTTCCAGCGATCCAAGGACACAAATTTTTCAAGTTCACCTGACTCAGGAGCATCCAATAACGGACATCCCACCAAAAAATGTCCAGGTGATAACACATCAATGCTGTCTATGTCATTACCCATAGCACACAATGGGCGTGAATTTAATATTGCTTCTATCTGACATAGCAACGTTGTCATTTCTTAAAATGTTAATTTAGATTCTACCATTATTCGTTTCAAATAGTGTTTCATTGATTTGAAGGCTGCTTCCCAAAGCCCCCCAAAGTGAGGACTTGCGTGTGGGATGAAATGCCATTCCACCTTGTCTTCAGCTAACCTTGAAGCGATTGACGCGTTGTTTTTGATGGCGTTCTTGAATTCCTGATCCAAACATCGATTTGCTCCAATGAAATTAGACCCATTTTCTGAATATATGTGAGAACTTTTGCCACGTCTTGCAAAAAATCTTCTTAGTGCTGCTCTGAATGCTTCTGTTGTAAGGTCACTCACTGGTTCTAAATGAATGGCTTTAGTAGCCATGCATACAAAAACTGCAATGTAGCCCTTGTACGCTTTCTGTCCTCGACCCCTTGATGTTCGCATTAATATTGGTCCAGCATAGTCAACCCCAACATGTTGAAATGGTGGAGAAATTGTTGTTCTTTGCTTTGGTAGATCTCCCATTATTTGATTCGCACTGCTACTGTTGTATCGAATACAAATTGGACAACTACGACAACATCTTCTTATTAGTATTTTGATACCAATTATGTAGTATGTTCTTTTAATATAGGCTTCCATCACCGAATTTCCACCATGTAGTGTAGCTGCATGTGCTTCTCTAATGATCAAACTGGATAGTTTACATTTATCCAGTATTATTGGGTGTTTCTGGTTCAAAGGCAAGTTTGCATACTTAAGCCTTCCACCCACTCTTAGGATTCCTTCATCATCTTGATACGGTTTCATTTGAATTATTTTGCTGTTCAAAGGAATGTCCTTTTTGTTTTCAAATTTTTTGTATTTCAGTGCAAAATTGAATTTTTTGCTGTTGTTTGATGATCAAAGTTCTCGCCTGCTACAGTTCGGACACAGTTATTGATCCAGGCGTTATTTGTTTGTGTCGAAACCACCGAATAAAACGAAGTACGTATGCAACACTTTTCTCAATTTTGTTGATGTTCGAAAATCGTTCGACTAACTTCGATACAAAATATTTTTTGCATTGTAATGTTGACATCATTCTAAGATCTGCTGATGGTGCCAGGTGTTGCTGTTGCGGCCAATGATGTTTAGATTGTTTCAGCCACTGCGGACCTGTCCACCATAGTTCGTGATCACCAATTTTGGAAGGGCATATGCCACGTGATGCAACATCGGCTGGGTTGTCTTTCGAATTTATACCGAGCCATTCCATATTATCCATTAGACTTTTTATGTCAGCTACTCTGCTTCGTATAAACTTTTCTTTGCTTTTGTTGTTCTTTATCCACCACAAAGTTATAGTGGAATCACTTCACCCATAGTATTTTATATCATTTGAGAAATATTTTTTTATCTTGTTGAGTAACTTTGCAAGTAGTTGGGCTGCACATAACTCTAATTTGGGAAGAGTTTTTTTTATTTTTGATGGGTGCCACCTTGGTTTTGGCTTTTAATATTTTAATTGTCATATTTGTTTTAACGTATATGACAGCTGCATATGCTTTTTCTGAAGTATCCGCAAATCCATGTATTTCTATTGGACCTGCTTCGACATTAAATATCCAACGAGGGATTTTAACTGCTTTGATTTTTTTTAAATTTTGTTGAAAAATCAGCCATTCTGCCTTCATAGTTTGATTGCCATAATCTTTGTATAAAGAGCAAGCCATCCAATAGGATCGAATATTTTTGCAATATTTGATAAAACACCTCTTTTGGTTTTTGAAATGCTTGTATTAGATGCATCTATAACAAATCGGAATTCGTCTTGATCTGGATCCCAGTAAAGTCCCAAGGTTTTCGTGGTGTCGCCTTCTTTGACATCAATTGTTTTATGCTCGTCATTCGAAATTATGTCAGTCAGCAAATGTTGATTATTTGAAGACCATTTTCGTAATTGAAAGCCAGCATTTGAAAGTTTTTCACTTACTTCTCTTATTATGTGTCTGCATTCGTCTTCGTTGTTGGCGCCTGTCATTAAGTCGTCAACATAAAATTCTTCCCTTATTATTTCTTTTATTCTGATGTCTTTTTCTTTGCATTGGTTTGCGACTTCTTGCAATGTTCGGACTACTGAGAATGGGGCTGCTGCTGTTCCATACGTAACTGTTGTCAGTTTATATTCTCTTATATTGTCTCTTGGTTGTTCTCTCCAAAATATTCGATCATACTCTTGATGTTCTTCAGCTATTTTGATCTGCCTGTACATTTTTTCGATATCTGCAGTAACTACATATTTCCATTGCCTCCATTTGATGATGATGTCAAAGATATTGATTTGTAGTCTAGGCCCAATCATCATTGCGTCATTGAGGCTGTATCCGTTGGACGTCTTTGCTGAGGCATCGAATACAGCTCTTGTTTTTGTTGTTAGGCTTGTATCTTTCACAACTGCATGGTGCTATCTACCGCATATGTTCGTGTTGTTTGTCTACCTTGACCATGTGGCCCAGGTTTTCGTATTCTCGGATAAACTGTATGTAGTCGGTTTTTGTTTTCTTACTCATTTTTTTCTCAAGCTGCAAGAATCTAGCTAATGCTTGTTTTCTACATTCTCCAAGCTCTATATCTTTTCTTAGTGGCACCTTCACTACATATCTGCCATTCGAATTCGCTGCTTCCTCAGATATCATTGATATTTGAGAACCTTGATCAATCAATGCCCTTAATAGACATGTTTCACCATTTGACGATTTGGCTGATATCTGTGCTGTAGCTAATATCACCATTGGACTGTCTATCTTCTTTACCATAAGGGAAGATAATGACTTCTCTTTTTTATTGTTGTTGTCTTAGGGATTCCATTTTTTGTGTTGATTTCCCTCGACCCTTCTTTTCATTTGATAGTTGTCGTTGTGTAGTAGAGTGTTGTGTGATTTATTACACTTCATACATTTTATTTGAGAGAAGCATTTGGTTTCTACGCTGTGTTTAAGACATATATTGCATATTTGTTTATTGCGTATATATGCTAAGCGATTGTTTATCTCGGTGTTTAAGAATTGGTCACAATAATAAATTCGATGACCACTCTGCTTACAGAATTCACAGTTCCACTCTCTTCTGTCTGAATGGAATTTTCCACCTTGTTTTTTGTACTCTTTGCTTCGACTCATTGATTATTGTTGAGACTCAAGGGTTTGAAATAATTGCTCAAGAAAGTCCATTACATCCTCCAATTTTTATATTTGGCTTGGTTTTTTGACATGTTGCTCATATAATTGTAAGCCCTCCTTGTCGAATTTTCGAAGGAGTAGGTGAGCAAATATTTCATCGTTTTCATTCTTTTCTTTGCCTATTGTCGTTTTGATGATGTAAATACATTCATATGCTGCATCGTGAAGTTTTTTAACGTTAGAAGGTGATGTAGCTTTCATCATTGGCATGTCCAGCAAGTAATTCAATTGTGTGGAGAAATTGATTCTTTTATTTTCGTATCTTCTGATGAGAGTTTTCCATGCTTCTTTATAGTTTGCCGAAGATCCTTGTATGAGGCTAGCGATTGAAGTTCGAGCTTCACCGGCTATACATGATCGCAAGTGATTTAATTTCACAGAATCTGGCACATCATTATTATTGTGAACCAAATCTATGAACAGGTCCGAGAATATCTTCCACTCTTCAATTCTTCCATCGAATCTAGGCAGTTCAATTTTAGGACTTCTTGTTAATACATTTGCACATGGATCAGATTCTTTTTTCTTCCAATTTGTCAAGAACTAATTTAACATCATCTTCCAAGTCGATTATGTAATTGTCTTCTCTGAATGTCTCTTCTTCCTTTGGATTCACCTTAGAAAGCTCACCTAGCAATCGTTCATGCCATCGTTTCACCTTTCCAATCCATATATTTTTGTTATGAGGAGAAGAAATGGCCTCTAATTTCGCATCGTCTATTGCTTTCTTTAAGCTCTCCATTATTGTATCTATTTTCTTCAAATCTATATGAGTTTCGTAATTTGCTACAGATTTTATCATCATTTCATTCATATGTTGTTGCTGCAAGTCTAGTCCAGTGGCTAGCTGCTGCCTTACAGTTTTTAATTCTGCTAATTTGCTGGATAATGTTGCTTCGCTTATGTCTGGCTGTATACTGTCCAGATTTTTGTTTTTCAGCAAGTTTTGTATTTTTTGAAAGTAGTCCTCTGCTCCTTTCATCCATTGTTCCTTAAAATAGGGAACATCAATAATGCCAAGCTTTTGAAGTAGCTTGTCATTTTGCTTGAATGCTTGAAGATTCTTTTCAGCATACACAAGAATTTCTTAAATTTTGCTCCGCGTTGTTACGCTTTCTCCTTCTTTTAATAGTTTTTCAAGGTTTCTTAAGATTTCAACCTGTTTTTCTATTATTTTTAAATGTTGTAATGACATTTTTTTTTTATTACGTTTGTTTATTTTTTTTTCACTTGTCAGTATTTTAGCTCTGACAACGCTTTTCCATTGTATATTTTTTTGTCAGTATTTTAGCTCTAACAACGCTTTTTCACTGTATATAATGTTTTTTTTTCTGTCAGTATGTTTGCTCTGACAACGCTAAATTGAATCTTGTTCGTTTATTAAAAATCTCTTACCAATGGTGGGGGAAAATTTTTAATATTGCTCGAAGGACCAATGTTTGAGTACACTCGTTGTAAGTCGAATGAATACTAATTTTTTATAAATATCTATATATATACAATTTTCTTATCTTTCTATTCTTAATGTCTATGTTGTTTACTTAAATGTTAAACATATGTAGATAACCGTCAGTGTATGCTTAGGATGATCTGTCTTATCTTTATTTTACATACACATTGGGTTATCTATAGATAAGTGTATGTTCATGTTTGAACAATACCAAACCTTAAAAATTTAATAAATAAAAATAATAAACAATTGCTCAACATGTATGGCAAAAGCGGAAAGAAATCCAATAAAACTACCATACGAAAAAACTGAAACCCCAAGAAATCCAAACGAGCATTATCATATCGATATATGGTTTGTTAATAAAAAGGAAAAGTATTTATCATGTATTGACAAGTTTTCTAAATTTGCAGCAATTAAAACTAAAACATATGTAGACGTAATAAACGCTCTTACTAAAATATTTTCATACATGAAAAAACCAAATAAAATAACTCTTGATAATGAAAACGCATTCGTATCAGAAACACTAAAAAAAAACTTTTTAGAAAACAATAACATTATTATACATTATTGTAAAGCAAATAGACACACCGGAAATTCCGATGTAGAAAGACTTCATAGTAGTTTAAATGAACACATGAGAATCTTACAGCAATTACAATTATCCAATGAAGAAGATTTACCAATAAACATATAACAACGTAATCCACTTAACTACAAAAGAGAAACCAATCGATGTTCAGTATAATAAATTAGACAACAAGTTAATATACGAAACAATAGAAAAAACTAAAATACAAATTCTAAACAAAATAAATGTTGGCCGAAAAGACCATAATGTCTCTAAGAGTTCCCTTTCTCTCAATTTAAATCAACATATTATTTCTATAAGACGGTACTTCACATTCATTTCATACAAAATTAAGTAATCCAAGTCTTTTTGCATAGATGAAAATTATATCAAAATAACTGAGCCCGAGAAAATTAAAAACAAAGTAACACCTAAACATAAAAAAGTTAAAGTAAAAAAATAAACAAAATAAAAAATACACATTAGACATAGGTAATAAATATAAAAAAATAAAAAATAGAATCGCTCATAAAGATCAATTCCCAGTACGTAAGAAATTTATTAAAAAAACTATTGATTCTAGATCGAAAAAGGATAACGCATCAAATATTGCAACATGTAATCCCACTTCATCAAAAGAAGCAACTAACGGATCTTCATTTAATCAACCCTCTTCTTCTTAGAGTAGGTATTCATCATAATTATCTTTATTCTCCCAATGATTAAAAATCAAGAAATTCAAATAACAGATTTAAACCACGGTAATGGTTTCACAGTAATACAACTTGAACAGAAACAAATAATAGAAAACTTTATTAAAATATTACCATAATAAATTTAACTAATTATGAAATAAATTTAAATATATTAGAAGATCATATAAGACTTTTACCAGAACAAAATATAGACATTATTAATTTAATGAAACATACAAGAAAAGAGTTTGAAACTATAATGCCACATGTTAGACAGAAAAGAGGACTTTTTAATATTTTAGTAACAGGTATGAAACTTTTATTCGGAACCATTGATGAGAATGATAGACAAGAAATAGAAGAAAGATTAATGTTACTAGAAAGAAACACACATAATGTAATAGAAAATTCAAATTTACAAATACAAATAAACAATCATTTTAATGAACAAATCGCACAATTAACTAATACATTTAATAACAAAACTAAAAAATTAATTGACTA
The DNA here is from genome assembly GCA_958431115.1 of Syrphus vitripennis. Lineage (NCBI taxonomy): Eukaryota > Metazoa > Arthropoda > Insecta > Diptera > Syrphidae > Syrphus > Syrphus vitripennis. Next base: position 57,824,386 of record OY288109.1, read on the forward strand.
TGTAGAAAAAACTACTCGCATACAGCATGATTTAGAAAGAGACTTTCAAATATTAAAATTAGAAATAGAAATTAAAGATAATATAAAATACTTAATTGATGACATAGAAAAAATAAAAGACATAATTTTAACATCGAGATTAGGAATCCTGAGGAATGTTATTTTTTCAGAAACAGACTGGAGAAAAATAACATAACAATAGGGGCATTTCACGTGAAGCGGACAACGAAAAAAGTGATGGGTCTTGGAATTCGTTCATTTTTGGTTTATGTAAACTTCTTTTTGTTCTTAATCTAAATCCAGAAGAATTTTGAATTTTAAGGTCTAGTATTGGAGTTATGGGTTTTTAAAGTTTCGACATGCTATGGGTAAGGGTTTTCTTAAAAAATACTGATAAATTAAATTGAGCATTAAAAAAATAATTTCAATGGTGGAATATATAGTAAATTAGATGTCCTTTTTGTTCATAAAATTTAAACCGGAAATTGATTTTTTTTTCTTATAGAAAACCGGAAGTTAACATTTCAAATTAAATTTTAGTCAAGTTAGCCATTTTTAATATTTTTTGTTTTGGTCTCATTTTTAAGCCTAAATCTCAGAAATACTACATGCCAAGTTTCAGAGTGGGATATCCATACGTTTAGAAGATACAGCATTTTAAGTCCGAGAAATACCTGCAAAACCAGATTTTTGTATGGAAAACCAGATTTTTGTATGGAAAATACGTGTTTTTAATACTCAAATCGAGTTTTGAGTACGTTCGACCTTTTTAAATTTTTTTATCTTTCCTCACAATCTTTTTAATACAATACTAAAACTACTTGCCAAGTTTCAGATTGGGATCTCAATTCGTTTAGAAAATACACAATTTTTTGTGCGTGGCTAGACTACTTAAAATCTGAATTAAATTGCTAACATCCGGTTATCTATACAAAAATCTGAATTTGCAATAGAGCCACGCACAAAAAATTGTGTATCTTCTAAACGAATTGAGATCCCAATCTGAAACTTGGCAAGTAGTTTTAGTATTGTATTAAAAAGATTGTGAGGAAAGATAAAAAATTTTAAAAAGGTCGAACGTACTCAAAACTCGATTTGAGTATTAAAAACACGTATTTTCCATACAAAAATCTGGTTTTCCATACAAAAATCTGGTTTTGCAGGTATTTCTCGGACTTAAAATGCTGTATCTTCTAAACGTATGGATATCCCACTCTGAAACTTGGCATGTAGTATTTCTGAGATTTAGGCTTAAAAATGAGACCAAAACAAAAAATATTAAAAATGGCTAACTTGACTAAAATTTAATTTGAAATGTTAACTTCCGGTTTTCTATAAGAAAAAAAAAATCAATTTCCGGTTTAAATTTTATGAACAAAAAGGACATCTAATTTACTATATATTCCACCATTGAAATTATTTTTTTTATGCTCAATTTAATTTATCAGTATTTTTTAAGAAAACCCTTACCCATAGCATGTCGAAACTTTAAAAACCCATAACTCCAATACTAGACCTTAAAATTCAAAATTCTTCTGGAATTAGATTAAGAACAAGAAGAAGTTTACATAAACCAAAAATGAACGAATTCCAAGACCCATCACTTTTTTCGTTGTCCGCTTCACGTGAAATGCCCCAATAGAAAAACTTTCAGAAGTTAAATTAGAAATTAGAAAAACCCATACCAAATTATGAGGATAATCAACAATTAGATATTAGTAATAAAATATATTTAACTAAAGATGAAACAATTTATAATAATACCAAAGTGAAAAAATATTTAACAGAAATAAAAGACAATTGCATACAAAATTTATTTAAGAATCAAATGCATTGTAAGTTAACACAAAACACGAGTGAACAAATAATTGAAATAGGAAATAATAATTTAATACTAACTAATGTAAAATTACAAAAAATTATCCAAAATTGTAACAATCAAAACATTATTGTAAAAGGAAATTACCTTATTAAATTTGAAAATTGTAAAATCAAATTAAATAATAAAAATTACGAAAGCAAAAATTATAAACATGAAACACTAATACCAAATACAATTGCAAATATCAATTATACGAAATCAAATGATTTAACTTTTGAAGAATTAAAATATCAAAACATAAATAATTTAAAAGAAATTCAAGAACTTAAATATAATCATAAAAAGTCAAGTTTAACTATATATTTTATCATTGTAACAATTATACTCATTTTAATAATTTACATTTATTTAAAAATAAAAAATAAAAATATGAAGATAATAAATCATGTAAATCTTCCAACGGTCACTTTCCAACCATTAGAAGATTCTAAAGCGATTCTGTTATATCAGAGCACACTTGTGCGCCTCCACAAGCACTTGACTTTCAATTCAATTAATACAATATATGTAACTTAATACGTAATGAAATAATAAAATTATAATATTGAAAATAAACGTTGTTGTGTTTTATTATTCAAATACAAATTCTCCTTGGGAGAATACGAAGATATATTTTTTTTCTAAATATGGAGTCTTAGAATAAAATTTATATGTAATTGTACTCTATGTAAATTGTACACTTATTATAGGTACTTGTTATTATTATTATATTTATATACCTATATATTTTGTGGTAAAGTCAACTCGATTGTGCTATTTCGTATCCGTCTTTTTGGTACCAACTCAGAATTTCTCAGACCTAATCTTTTTGTGCAAAAATTTTTGTGCCGCGTACGTCCATACTGTAATTAACAGGCCAGCTGTTTTGGCACTGAGTGAAACTCAGGTGGGTGTAAACACTGATTATTCAGAATTTAACTTACATGGGTATTGCTTAGTGCCATTATTCTTTTCCCACCACGGTCTCGCTATTTATATTAGAAACGATGTTGCTTACCAACTTCAACCACAATACGGTCCCTGTTTAAATACGAATTTTAATTTTATATGGTTCAAATTTTCGGTTAAAAAGCACATCATTCATACTTGCTTCATTTATCGAAGTCCAAACCTGGACAGAATATCAACTTCTAACGAATTTGATGCTTTGTCCAAATCCATTCAAAGAATTGTTGCCCATAATCCTCACACTGAAATCGTCATTACGGGCGATTTCAATGTACACAATTCTAGTTGGCTTCGCTTTTCTGGCCAGACAACACCCCAAGGAAGGTATGTTGAGATTTTTGCTGAGCTAAATCACTTAACCCAGCTTGTAGACGAGCCAACTCGAATCCCAGACGTTGCGGGTCAATCTGCCAACACGCTAAACTTGTTCCTTACCTCTGACCCTGATAAATACACTATTAGTGTATTACCGCCTCTAGGCACATCAGACCATTGTGTCATATCTGCAAATTTCTCGTGCCAACAAAATCCAGTTAAAGAAAAACCACCTAAGCGAACCGTTTGGCAATACGAGAAAGCCAACTGGGACGGTCTCAACGATTTTTTCAGGAACTTTAACTGGTCACTATGCTTCCTCGATAGTGACGTAGACTCCAGCGCAGATATGATAACAAATTTAATTCTCTATGGAACGAGAATTTTTATCCCTAACAGGATAAAATCAAACAGACCAAAAGAGAATTCCTGGTTTGATTTGAGCTGTAAAGAGGCTATCAGGGTTAGAGAAGTAAGTTTCCGTTGTTACAAAGCCAACCCCACTGAGGAAAACCGGAATAAGTTTAAACAAGCTAGAAAGACCTGTAACGGCCATATTCGACGAACCAAATTTTTGCATGACCAAAACTTAAGGCAAAAAATACTACAATGTCCCAAAGGTAGTAAAATTTTTTGGTCATTTGCAAAAAACATTCGAAATACTACTTCGTCCGCGGTTCCAACGCTTGTCTACAATGACACTCCTGCTGTCAGCTCACTTGAGAAAGCCAATTTGCTTGCAGCACAGTTTGCTGTTAATTCGACGCTGCCAGATTGTGTCATGACTCCTCCTGTACTTGTGAACGTTAACGATTTCATGGGACCAATTTTCTTTCGTACTCGTGCAGTAGCAAGAGTCCTCAAAGATCTCGATATACACAAATCCGCTGGCCCGGATAGTATCCCACCCATAGTTCTGAAGAGGTGTTCTTCTACGCTGGCAAAGCCATTGCGTAAGCTTTTCCATCTATTCTATTCTACTGGTCTCTTCCCGAGTGGATGGAAAACAGCATTTGTCCAGCCTGTCCCTAAAAAAGGCGAATCTTCCTCACCCTCAAATTACCGACCAATTGCACTTACGTCCCTTCTTTCCAAGGTCATGGAAACGCTGATTAATTTTCAGCTCAAGAAATATCTCGAGGAACGAAAGCTTCTTAATGACCGGCAGTATGGCTTTCGTAGCAATAGGTCCACCGGTGATCTGATGATATATCTCACCGAACAGTGGAACAAATCTTTACATCGTTTTGGAGAAAGTAAGATTATTGCACTTGATACTTCAAAAGCGTTTGATAGAGTTTGGCATCAAGCTCTCTTATCGAAAATGCGTGCATTTGGTATCGATGATTTTCTTCTTCGTTGGATTAAATATTACCTTTCGGACCGCTCAATACAAGTTGTATTGGATGGTTTCAAGTCTGATGTCCATAAAATAAATGCTGGTGTGCCCCAGGGCTCTGTTTTGTCTCCGACTCTCTTCCTTATTTTCATAAATGATCTTTTGTCTGAAACTTCTAATCCATTAAATTGTTTTGCTGACGACAGTACTCTCAGCTTTTCATATTCGTTTCTAGATTCACACCCTTGTTCTTCGGATGTGGAACTGGAACGGCAGCGTATGATTAGCTCGTTAAATTCTGATCTTGACAGCATTGTCCATTGGGGAATTAAAAACCGTGTAGAATTTAACGCTTCGAAAACTCAATGCTGTCTATTGTCGTTAAAGCGGAACCCACCACCCTTGCCACTGTCCATGAGTGGCACTTGCATCGGGGAAACTGAACACCTATCAGTTCTCGGAATGTGCATTACAAACCATCTTCTTTGGAATGATCACATATTCGAAGTCGACAAAAAGTCAAAAATGCTGCTAGGTGTTTAGGTTTTCTACGCCGATGTAAGAAATTTTTCTCCCCTTCTGATCTGGCTACAATTTACAAAGCCTTTATCCGTCCAAAGCTAGAGTATAACTCGCATATCTGGGCAGGTGCTCCAGTAACTCATTTAAATCTTTTAGATAGAATCCAAAATAGAGCTTTAAAGATGATAGGAGATAGAAATATTACGGAAACGTTTGTGTCTCTTGAACATCGTCGCAACGTCTCGTGTCTATCCCTTTTTTATCGCTACTATTACAAAAAGTGTTCTATCGAAATAGCCAGTTGCATTCCTCCCCCAAAACAATTCAACCGTAATACTCGCGCTTCCAGGAATGCCCATCAGTTTAACCTTGAGCCCAACTTCGGACGTACCGTTAAATACAGGGATTCTTTTTTCAGCCGCACTGCACGAATGTGGAATGCTTTACCCAGCTCTATTTCCCCCCCCATTGTAATGTTCAAAAATTTAAAACCAATGTGCATCGGTTTCTCCTTATTAATCCTTCCCTATTTTCCTAATTGCTCGCACAGTGTTAATCATTATAAGGGTATTCATAACCCCTTGTGCGCGAGTGCATTATAAAAAAAAAAAAAAAAAAAAAAAAAACGAATACAGCTGATGAAACAATCCATAGTGCTGTACAAGACGCATCTGACCTTATTCCCCATGTTGAGGCACCCCTCAATGTTTTTCGGAACCAAATAATTATTAATGTTGCGAAACATGTCGATGCTTATGAATAACGGCATCCCGGTTACTCTAGACACTAGACTGCAACCCCATATTTGGACAAAGAAGCCTTGACAGATATTCTAAAGGTAAGGCTAAAGCCTAACATTGTCAACGGCATTAAGATTCCGGAACTTTGTATGGAGTTGTTGCAGAAAGTGTACTTAGAAACTTTTGTGAACTATAAAATCAGACTGACCCAGAGGTTGGTAGAGGATGTCAAGGACGAGAATCGAGTGTGGGAACTAATTAGTAAAGAACACAGGCGAGCACATAGAAATGCACGAGAAAATAAGGAGCAACTTCTCGAAAAATTTTATTTCCCAAAAATGAATAGCCTGATAACACGATACGTGAATTCCTGTGACATCTGCCTGTTAGTATATATCAATATTAATATGTACTTTATTGTAAAAACACTTACATATAATTTGATCTTAAATTTTGTATTAAATATCTTTAAATTATTTAGTTTGATATTTGTAAATATTTTTCATTCGATCATACTATTTTGTTCAATAAACATCTTATCATTTTTTGTAAAGCTTATTTTATATATTGGATTTCCTGGAACTGCTATATTCTAATAGGTTATGGGCCCAGAATCCCAAAATTGATAAAATAAGAAAAATAACTTACATAATAAAATTATTATAGTTTTCAAACTGGAAGATGCAAGATCGATTTTCAAGAAATTAAATAACAACAACTATCAAACATGGAAGTATAGGATTGAATTATTGCTTATCAAAGAAGATCTATGGGACATAGTCAATAATGAAAAACCTACCACAATTGATGCAAGTTGGACTTTGAAAGATGGGAAAGCTCGTGCTACGATTGGTCTCGCAGTGGAAAATTCTCAACTTATGCATATTCGAAGATTGGATACTGCTAGAGAATGCTGGCTTGCCCTAAAGAAAGCACATGAGAAGTCAACACTTTCAAACAAGGTTATGCTCTTGAAGAAGTTATGTCGTATGCAATTCAAGGGCGGACAACCAATGGAAGATCATATTTCTGAAATGCTAGATATTGTGGATCGCCTTGTTGGATTAGGTGAGCAATTGGCAGATCATCTTGTGGCTGCTTTTCTCCTAGGAAGTTTGCTCCTTGGTAACCGCTCTTGAGGTCAGAAAAGATGAGGACTTAACTTTGGACCTAGTAAAAGAAAAACTAATTCAAGAATCATCGAATGATACAGCACTGAAGACAAGAAACTTCAAGATAAAATGTTATTCCTGTGGTAAAATCGGACATGTTAAAAGAGATTGCCCTGAAAAGAAAGTTGAACGTAAGAAATTTAATTTCAAAGCAAAGAAAACCGTACAAATGACAAAAACTATTACTGGTGAGAACAATGAAAAATATGTTAATTTATGCTTTAGTTCATGTTCAAATAAAATGGATTTTGCATGGTACATTGACTCGGCCGCTACTTGTCATATGTGCAATGATGAAATTTTTTTCAAAAATTTAAATTTTAAATGTGGTGATTACATTTATCTAGCGAATGGAAACAAAATTGATGCTAGGGGTTTTGGTGATAGTGTATTGTACTGCCAAAACAAATCAATATCAATAAAGAACGTGCTTTATGCTCCTGAGCTAGATGGAAATTTACTTTCAGTCAGAAAACTTGTACAGGGTGGTTGGCAAGTTATTTTTCAAGACCAGATTTGTGAACTATCATTTCAAAGAAAAGTTTATGCAACGGCAAGTTTGCATAAAAACCTTTATAAGCTTAATGAAGATAATTTTGTTAGAAAGGTAAAAGAAGCCGAAAAGGAATGTATCCATACTTTTCATCGTCGGTTTTGTCATCGTGAGAAGAATTGCATCAAAGAAGCGATAGAAAATAATTTAATATCTGGAGTTGAAATTAAAAGCTGCACCTGTTTGAATTATTGCGATTCTTGTTCCCGAGGCAAAATGTTGAGGCCGGAGTTTCCAAAGAACACCAGGAACAGATCAGAAAATATTTTGGATATTATTCACGCTGACTTATGTGGACCCATGAGTGAAGTGACTCCAAGTGGCAGCAAGTATTTTCTGACGATGATTGATGACTACAGTAGGTACTGCATTGTTTACTTCCTAAAAGACAAGAGTCAAACAATGGACAAAATAGTTGAATTTATAAGTTAAGTTGAAAACTATTTTGGAAGAACCATAAAGATTTTACGAACGGATCGAGGTGGAGAATTAACTAGCAAGAAATTGATGGCGTATTTCAAAACCAAAGGTATTCAACATCAGTTAACAGCGCCTTATACTCCACAGCAAAATGGTGTCGCTGAGCGCAAGAATCGGAGTTTAATAGAAATGACGCGATGTATGCTTATACAATCTGAATTGGATAGAAAGTATTGGGCAAGAGCTTTAAATACTGCCAACTATTTACAAAACCGACTTCCATCAAAAGCTGTAGAGAAAACACCATATGGATTGTATTTTTCAAGACCACCAGCAATGGAAAACATACGAACTTTTGGATGTTTGGCATTTCACTATGTAAATAAAAAACTTCGACATAAGTTGGAAGATGTTTCAAAGAAGTATGTACTGGTTGGTTTTTGTGATGAATCCAAGGCATACAGATTGTTAGACGTAAAAACAGCAAAGATAATCATATCAAGAGATGTCAAGTTTAACGAAAATATGAATGTCAATTTCAAGAAATTCCCGGATATGACAAAAAATGATGAAAATGATGAGGCTTTTGTCTAAATTAAACTCATCGACAACCATGACTCAAGGAATGAAAATTCAACAAATTCTGAAATTGATGAAATCTATGAAGATGCAACAGATTTTACTTCTGAAGAAAACAATGAAGAAACCGAAGAAACAAGTATAAATTCTGAAGAAAACAAAAGGACTTCGTCAAGACAAAATAAAGGTATAGCACCAAAAAGGTACGGCTATAAGACAACTTGCCCAAATGAACCCACAACATATAAGGAAGCATTGGAAAGTACTGACAGTGTGCACTGGATTTGTGCTATGGAAGAAGAACTGCAGGCTATGTATGCTAATAACTTGGGAACTTGTGGAATTACCGAAAGATAGAAAGGCTATAAGCTGTAAGTGGATATTCAAGATCAAAACATTGGCTGATGAATCAAAAAGGTACAAGGCAAGACTTGTGGCAAAAGGATTTTCACAGAAGTACGGTCAGGACTACGACCAAGTGTTTGCTCCCATCGTGAAGCAGACGATACTAAGAACTCTTTTGGCGATAGCCTCATTGAAAGACATGATCGTACAACACATTGACGTTAAAACTGCATTTTTCAATGGTGACCTTGAAGATTTTTTTTTTTTTTAATAATATGCGCGCGCTCAAGGGGATTTTTGGTTTACCCCTTATATGTATCAACACAGCGCGGGCGTGAAGGATAGGATAGGATGGGAAGGGAAGATGAAATTTATATTAAGCAACCTACCGGATTTATACAAAATTGAAAACGAAAAATTGGTATGTAAATTAAATAAAAGTATTTATGGTCTCAAGCAATCAGCAAGATGTTGGAATCAAAAGATTAATTCGACTCTTAATAATTTTGGATTCAGAAGGGGAAAGGCTGATTGTTGCTTGTACGTTAAAGTCAAGGGGGACAAAATTATTTATGTACTTGTTTATGTTCATGACATCTTGGTTATTTCAAAAGAACAAAATTTGGTGTTGAATACAATTGAAGGAATTAGAAAACATTTTGAAATAACTGACATGGGAAATTTGAAATTATATCTTGGAATACAAATTGAAAAGAAAAATGGACTGTATTATATGCAACAAGAAAGGTATATTCAGAAAATACTAGATACATTTAATATGTCGAGTGTCAAAATATCTAAAATACCATTGGATACTGGATATTTCAAGAACTCAACAACAGAAGATAAACCCTTAGACAACAATGAATTATACCGAAAAGCTATTGGTTCACTTCTGTATCTTTCTGGGAACACAAGACCGGACATAGCAGCAGCTATTTCGATTCTTAGTAGGAAAGTATCTTGTCCTACTTAACGTGATTGGAATGAAGTAAAACGAGTTTTAAGATATCTGAAAGGAACTCAACAGCTACAGCTTTGAGTTGGATGTAAAACAAAGAAATTGAAACTTATTGGATATGCTGATGCAGATTGTACTACAGACATAAACGGACGTAAATCTACAAGTGGATATATATTCAAATTGGGTGAAGCCACACTAAGCTATGCAAGTAGAAAGCAAGGAATTATTGCACTTTCGTCAACTGGAGCGGAATTTGTTTCATTGGCAGAAGCAACTCAAGAACTGATTTGGCTCAGAACATTATTTCTAGACTTACAAATTGATATACAAGACGTTACAATGTTTGAGGACAATCAAAGTTGCTTAGAGCTATTAGACTCAGAGAAGATCAATCCATGAACAAAACTTATAGATGTTAAGTATCACTTTCTTCGTGATGTTAAACAATCAAAAGAAGTAAAATTTATTTATTGTCCTACGGAAGAAATGGTTGCAGACATTCTTACGAAGCCTCTACAAAATATCAAACAATCAAGACTTAGAACTTTAACTGGTTTAACTTAAAATGATTTAAGACAATTTAATAAAGAAGTGTTTATTAAGAAGGGGTGTTAGTATACATATATCAATGTTAATATATACTTTATTGTAAAAACACTCACATTTAATTTGATCTTAAATTTTGTATTAAATATCTTTAAATTATTTAGTTTGATATTTGTAAATACTTTTCATTCGATCATACTATTTTGTTCAATAAACATCTTATCATTTTTTGTAAAGCTTATTTTATATATTGGATTTCCTGGAACTGCTATATTCTAATACTGCCTCACCAATAAATACGACAGACACTCGTGAATAAAAGCGAAGTTAATGGTCAATATGAGAGATTTCATTCAACGATCCTAAAAATCTATCGATGCTTGAGAGCTGAGTATAAAGGGTTGAAACTAAGGGAACTGTTGAATATCTCTGTTGACCGGTACAACAAAAAAAACTGGATAAGTCAAAAAAAAAAAAGGGGGAATATGCACTGCACACGCACAAGCTCACACTAAAATACTTAAAACTTAATCAAAACTTAAATTATTTCAATCAATTTATTTCCTTGTACTTTAGTTAATTACTTATTTATCTTTAATCAATACTTATTTTTAGATTTCTTAAAACTAGTTACCACAGCCTAAGTAAGATTAGTAGATTAACACTTAGATAACTACATTAAATTTTAGAAACAAGAAGTTTAAATTTAATATAACATTATGTAACACTTAACACTTAAACCTTTGTTACACTTTTTCTAATACGGTGCGAGGGGAGGGAAATTATTATTTATTATTATTTGTTATTTAATAACAAATAAAAAAAAAAAAGAGGTGGCCGCGTACCGACGACGACGACGCGACGTAAGCCACGAAAAATTACACGAACCGAGTACGAAAGCGACACAAAGAGGATACGAAAAAGTATAACTACAGCTCGCTGAAGCTGTAACCGCGGCAGCTCAGCTGGGATATTTTCCTGTGGAAGAATTTTTTTTTATCCGATTATAAGACGATCGATTTATTTAATCGATCAAATTGATACACAGAACAAAATATTTTATTGCAAGTACAGTGGGTTCGTTGCAATAAAAGTGGGCGCCAGGAATTTTTTTTTCAAACCGAAATAGAAAATTCCAAAACTATTTGAAGAAATAAACGAGCCGATTTTAAATGAAGAGAACAACAAAGTTTAATTTTAAATTTATCTTTATTTTCTTTGGAAAACCGTGGGATTGAAAATCCCTGGATTAAAACCCAAAATATTTTCAATCAAAATTAACATTATAAGAAAATAAAAAAAGAAAAACAAAATGGAACAAAAAGATTGAAAGGGCAAAACAAAAGAAAATGGGGTTTTAACACTTTCGATTTTAACCAACCGCGACACGAAAAAAACTTGTACACTATATATGTATCTATATATATATATATATGTATATTTCAAAATTACGAATATATATACATACAGGGTGAGTCATGAGCAATGCGACAAAATGCTAGGGCGTGTAGGTTGCGTTGAGACAAGAAAAAAATCGTATGGGAGGGGGGTCTATTCCCCTCCGTTTAGCCGGGAGGGGCAATTTTCGAAAAAACTGACTTAAAGTGGGAAAAAAATTATTTAAAATCAACGGCTTCATTCACAATGCTGTGCGATACGTTTTTGAAAAGCCAATAACTTTTTCTTTCATTCTGTGTTTAAATAAATCTATTCTAAGAAACAGTTTTTGAAATATTAATTTTCAAAGTCAAAATTTTGAAAAAAAAAATTGAAAAAAAAATTTCAAATTAATTTTTTTCAAAATTTTACGTAATTAAGTGCTAATTTTAATTTCAAAATTCAATGCTGTTATTAATTTTAAGTCTAAATAAGAAAACCGGATGCAAAAATTTTATGTCGTTCTCAAGAAATTAAAAAAAAACCAAAACCACCTTTTTCTAAGAAAAACATTTATTTTTATTGTAACGAAGCAATTTAAGAAGCATTAATCTTAGTTTTTTTAGTTTTTTTTATTCCTTTTATTTTTACTATGTTTTTTATTGGAAGTACTTATAAAAAATTCTCGATATGATCTCCATTGTTTAGAAGGCATAGATTATATCTCCTTGTAATGGCTTCACATAAGTTTATATTTGACAAATTTTCCTGCAATTTGACTCCAGCGACTTCAATTCGTTCCTTCAGTTGTTCCAATGATACTATTTCCACTTCGTAAACATAATTCTTCATAAATCCCCATGCATAGAAATCTAGGGGAGTTAAATCTGGTGACCTAGGCGGCCATTCTGTGGGGCCCCTTCTTCCGATCCAACGGTCACTAAAATGATCATCCACCCAGTTTCTCACCTGTAAGCTGTAGTGTGCTGGAGCACCATCTTGTTGGTAGATTAAAGTATCTGCTATAACCAATGGAACGCTGTCTAATAAATCGGGTAAAAGGTCTCGTAGGAATTGCAGGTATGATTCTCCATTAATAATGGAATTCAAAAACCGGGGCCCGATCACAGTGTGTCCAACAATACCAAGCCAAACATTACAAATAAAGCGGTGTTGTGATTTGTTTTGTTTTTTTTTTTTGTGTGGATTGGCGCTACTCCAATAATGTAAATTGTGGAAGTTAGTAACCCCATCCCTAGTAAACTGTGCTTCATCCGTCCAGAATATTCTTCTAAAATAGTTTTGTTCGGTTTCATTTCTAAGTAGTAATGTTCTACAAAATTCGGTTCTCAATAACTTGTCGTTTGAGGTGAGTTCCTGAACAGGCGTAAAGTGGTACGGGTGTAAATTTTCCGCCCGAAGTACTCGACATGCTCTAGATTGGGACACTCCAAGCATAGTGGATATCCTTCTTGTACTGACGGAGGGATTATTTCGGACTAAATCCAGAATTCTTTCATCTAAGATTCTTGACTCATCAGAAACTGGCCTTTCGCTTCTTCGATGCTCCAGCACTCCATGATCTCTTAGACGTCGGTGGATTCTTGGAAACGTGCTATGATGGGGACACCTCCTATCGGGATATCTTTCAGCGTATAGTCTTTCGGCTTCACGACTTCGACCATTAGCTAAACCGTAGCAGAAATGCATGTCCGTTAATTCTTCTCGGGTGTATGAGCTTGACATCGTTACGTGTTAATGAGTTAATATTCAAATTGGAAATAATTACTAAGCAAAACTGCAATGCCTTTTATTTATCTTGCGTTGCAATTTTCTTTTTTTTTCATTAAAAAAATGCGGTTTTATTGTCCCTATTGTCCCTATTGTCCCCATAACAGGTAGAACCCATGGACTGCGGGCAGGTCAAGGCAAAAATATTGACAGGTCAGTTTTCAGAAGTTATCAATGAAAATAATATTAATCCAGGGTTATTCCAATACTATTTAATTTTATTACGTTCTCATAAAACTCCAATTAAAAAAAAAGTAAAAAAACTAAGATTAATGCTAAATAAATAAATAAATTGTTTCGTTACAATAAAAATAAATGTTTTTCTTAGAAAAAGGTGGTTTTGGTTTTTTTTTTAATTTCTTGAGAACGACATAAAATTTTTGCATCCGGTTTTCTTATTTAGACTTAAAATTAACACCAGCATTGAATTTTGAAATTAAAATTAGCACTTAATTACGTAAAATTTTGAAAAAAATGAATTTGAAATTTTTTTTTCAAAATTTTGACTTTGAAAATTAATATTTCAAAAAAGTTATTGGCTTTTCAAAAACGTATCGCACAGCATTGTGAATGAAGCCGTTGATTTTAAATAATTTTTTTCCCATTTTAAGTCAGTTTTTTCGAAAATTGCCCCTCCCGGCTAAACGGAGGGGAATATACCCCCCCCTCCCATACGATTTTTTCTTGTCTCAAAGCATATATACCCCCCCTCCCATACGATTTTTTTCTTGTCTCAACGCAACCTACACGCCCTAGCATTTTGTCGCATTGCTCATGACTCACCCTGTATATATCTAAGAACAAAGAATCTACTTATCTTTTCTTTTATGCTTTCCTCTCCTCTATCTCCTTCAATTTTTCACTTCTGTTTCTCCTGTTTTTCCTGTCTTCCCACCTCGAATCCTTATTCCTTTTATTTTCACCTTCCTCGAAACGCGTATCCAAAAAAAAATATCCTTTTTCGATTTCTTTTTCCTTTTCAAAAATTCTCGAAAACTCTTGCTTCGCACTTTTCGCTTGGTAAGCTCTCAACAGAGTGCCTTCCAAGCTATTTCCCAACTCTCATTATCCTCCCTCGTTCATTCCAATCACTCACACATTCATACAACAGAAGCATTCACTTTCGTGATTGTCGGTTACGGTCTCACGGCTTCCTAGAAGCTTAACGCTCATCAGGAAAGCCACCGTTGTTGACTCTCTCCGAAACTTTACAATCACACAGACAAACACGGTTTCCACATGTTGTTGGATGTTGGTTTCCAAAACTTGCCGAAACATTTTGGCCGAGTTCAGATCCATCCCTCTCATCTATTTTTGATTTTTGAGAAAAATGAAAATGATCAAAAAAAATCGAGAAAAGATCCTCACTAGGCATTATCCTATTACTCTACTCTAACGCGCGGGATTTGAAATGGGAAAATATTAAGACTATTTCGAAGAGATGGAGGGAAGCATTTCTCTAACTGGTCGTTCAAAAAAAGTGATTTTAAAATTTGGAATTACTACGCGATGTTAAAACCCATTTTGTACATAAATAAATTAAATTAATTAACGTTAAATTTGTTTAAAAAAAGGAAAAAAAAAACTAAAGCTACGTAATTAATTTCAATACGAAATAAAAAATATATTGATGAATATGTTGTTGATGTAGTTAAGTAAGTAAGGGTCCGCTCGACCTCTCACTTCTTCGGCACATCCGCCGGCATTTTCAACCTCGTCGAAAAAACTCGTTCTCGTACACCTGTTTTTGTTGCTTTTTATATTTTACAGCCACAACCAAGAAAAGGAAAACGGCCAAGGCTGGTTTTTGTTACGGTAAAATTTACCGTTACACCTTGTTCCTTCTTTTTATTTGATGGAATTCCACTCTTGCATTACATTGAAGCGCTTAACCTTCTTAATATAATTAGCCTATGCGCTCTAAAGCATACTGACCTATCCCACAGGTTTCTTCTCTTGGGTGCAACCCAAGGATTTCAAATTTTTAACTTTGAAACAATTATCGTGTCTTTCAAAGACGGACACGGCTGGATAATCGGGTATTGACGGGTACTTTAAGTTAGTCCACGTCATTGATTTGATGAATTTCGAAGGATTACTAGAAGGTATAACCAAGGCTGTAAATGAAAACATAAAGGAAGACGAAAGGAAATCAGTCTTTAATTTCCATCTACATCAGATTAGCGACCGTTTGGCACTGCTATGAAGCAGCACACAGAAGAACAAGATCTATTGACTGGATTGGTTCAGCCTTGATTTGATTGGAACAAGATCCTTCTAAGCGAACAGAATATAATAGAAAACAACAACCATCAGTATAAAATTAATGAAGCATTAATTGGCGTTACACGGAACATCACCGAAAAGATGGATTGGATAATTACAAGTTCAAAAACCAATTTGAAAGGACAGACGCAGAAAGGATCGAACAGGATATTCTTCACCAAATTCTAATAGTAAAAGATGAAGTCAATGAGATAGTCCAAGCATGCCAAATGGCTAGAAACGGAATAGTCAACACAAATCTACTGGACAAGGAAGAGATAAATAGGATCATAAGCGAAATGGAAACATTGCCCTACGAAAATGAAATTCAAGCCATAGAATATGGCAAACCTTCAGTTTTCACGAATAACACGATGCTATTGTATGTCCTTTCGATGCCAAAAGTCAGGACAACCGAATATTACTTAACTTGCTAGAGCTACAATAAGTGGGAATCAACAAGTGGACTTAAAATTCAAAACGGTTCTCATTAATCACAGTGAAACCTTTCTGCCATATGTGAGGAGCAAGCACTGCAGAGAATTCCCGAGGATGGATGCTTAGCTAAATTGCTTAAGGGCGGAAATGGCAATTGCGACCTTCGCACCAATACCGAAGAAATTGTTGAATTGGTCAAGGATGGCACTATCTTTTTAACTAATTTTAAAGGCGGGTTGACTTCAAACAACGTCACAAGTATGTTGCACGGTACTTACGTAATTCGGTTGTACAACGAAACGATCCAACTGGGGAACAAAACGTTCTCGAGTTTAAAATCTACATCTCTTCAGGTCCAGCCACCAACCTTAACAAATGTCACGATGAAAAGTCGTAAGATCGATATCGGATACATTCATAGCATAAGCCTAGAAAATAATATTTTTTTTTTTATTTTTTATTTTTTTTCCAAATAATAATAGCCCATGGAGATAAATCTCGTTAAAGGGCAGTATACAATATTTACAACTTTGAATATTAAAAATACTAATAATAAAAATGAAAAAAAAAATGTATTTCACAGCGATCAAATTCAAGTTTAAGATGAAAATGTGAAAATTAATTTCAAGATAAAGAAAAGAAAACGTGAACATAAAATCAAGTAAAAGTCCAAATTGGAACAAATCGCTCTCACAAATCGGTTTGATTAAGTATAAATTAAGTTATTATGAAGAATTAATGAATTTATTTTTAATAAAGACTTTCGTATTTTTACAGAACGGTTTTTTATTTAATGTTTTGAAAGAAGCAGGTAAGTTGTTATAGTTTGCAATGGACTGATGTTAAATTGACGTAGCTTTATTCGATGGAATGTGGATAAGATTGGCCCCTCTAGTATTGTACTCATGTATATTTCTGTTTAGCAAGAGTTCAGTTTTAGTATGTATCTGGTTCATAATAATGTTATGAGTGATATTTAGCAGCTTATGCTCATAGACGAAGGAAATTGGCAGGATGTTGTGAGTCTCGTGAATATATTTCGTTCTCTCCCTTTTGAACAACTAACTGTACCCCAAACTTGGATTCCATAAGCGAGAATACTGTGAAATAGCGAATAAAATATTGTTCTTCTAGTAAAGTCATCTAAGAAACTAGAAATTCTTCTGAAAATTTCAGCAATCATCGATAGTCTCTTCTCCAGAAAGTCAGCATGAGTTTTAAATTTGAGACCTTTGTCAATATAAACTCCCAGATAAACGAATTCTGTGACTCTTTCAATAGGGTTGGAATAATTGTAGTATATGGTTAAGTTTGGATTTGAGTAGAAAGCTGAATATTTAGTTTTACTAACATTGAGACATATTTTGTTTTGGTCTAGCCAATTACTTATTTGAATTAAGTCATGCTGCATTTTCTCTTCTAGAAGGAAAAACAATGGTCCCAAAATACTTCCTTGTGGTACCCCGCAAATAAGTTCTTGGACATCGGAACTTTTAGTGTTGATGTTAACATATTGCTTACGGTTCTCTAAGAAGGATTTGCTCACTGTTATTGCCTTGCTACCAAAACCAATTAGTCTTAGTTTTTTTTATTAAAATTTGTGTGTTGACGGAGTCAACGGCTTTTCCCAGGTCAATAAAAATGACCTTTTTAGATGTGTATTTTTGAATAACTGAACAGAGGTCATAAAGTGCAATGGATGTATTTGATTGATGGCGGAAGCCATATTGTTCATCGCAGAGTATTTTGTTTTCAAGTAGGCGTATTTGCAGTCGGTTTTTAAATATTTTTCGAAATTTTTTGATAAAACTGATATTAACGCTATAGGTCGATAGTTGGATTTATCCGTTTTCAGTCCTTTTTTATGTATCGGTATGACTTTAGCTATTTTAAGTTTATCGGAAAATATTCCTTCATTAAATGATTTATTTATTAAAGTTGCAAGTAATGGTGATATACAAGCAGAACTTCTGTCATCATAGGTATCCTTTTGAATGTGTATTTTTCAAATCTTTAATAGCTACCATAACTTCTGTTGTCGTTGTAGGTGTCAAAACAAGCTCACTTACTAGATTGTATTCAACGTCGAAATAATGCGAAACGGTATTTTTAAAACGATTGGACAACTTTTCTCCTACATCTACAAAGTATTTGTTGAATAGATTAGCAAAAGTATTTTTATCATTCAAAAGGTCATTATTTATGTTCAAAGTAATGTTTGGAGGTGGCTTTATAACTCCATGATTTAAGGCAAATTTAATTCCTTTCTATACTGTTTTTGTATTGTTTGGATCTTTTGTTATTTCGTGGCAAATGAGATCTGATTTTTTCTTTTTCCTTAAAGTATTAACCTGATAACTCCAAAAACGACATTCCCTTTTTAAGATTTTAATTTCATATGTATTGGATTGGTTGTTTTAGTTTGTTATACCAAAGCCTTTGAGCGTTTATGATACGATTCAGTTCACCATCACACCAAGGTTTTAAATTTTCTTTCTTAGCTTTTTTTACTATTTTTTTAGTTCTTGTGGTAAAATTTTCTATTCTGCTTTTAAACTGTGTAATAAAAGAATCATACTTTGCATTGCAATCCAAAATAATTATTCAGGATAATTGGATTTGCCGATAAGTTATCATAGAACTGAGGATCTAAATATTCCTTGGATATTTCAACATTATTTGGCTGCTGAGTCACTAATAATCCTATAAGCTCACATAGTAGGTATCATATTATGGTCAGAGTAATGTTCATCGAGATTATTTATCACCATTTCTATATTTGAGTTATTCCCAATTACATGATCAAGTGTAGATTTAGAGGCAGGCCGAGTAATAGTCGATTCATCATATATAAAAAAAACTGTTTCTATGTATGGTATTTTTATAATTTGTGGAAAACGAACTCGCCTTATCCTTTACGTTTACATTAAAATCACCGACAATTATATTGTTTTTATTCGAATACTTTTCCAATAAGGGTTCAAATATCGCAATAAATTTATCATACATGTCCAACGAATTAATAGGTGAATTATAAAAAAAAACACGCAAATATAGTGCTGCTGTATGTGTTTTAATCTGCAGAGTTATATAGCTATAAGTGTCATCACTAAATGTCTCTACGAGCGACGACGATTTGATTCTTGAGACGATCATGAATGACAAAACAAACACCCCCTCCACCTTTTGTAGAACGACATGCTGCAACAGTTTGATACCCATTGACGTTTAGACATTTAATTTGTTGACATTCTCCAGAAAGTCAGCATGAGTTTTAAATTTGAGACCTTTGTCAATATAAACTCCCAGATAAACGAATTCTGTGACTCTTTCAATAGGGTTGGAATAATTGTAGTATATGGTTAAGTTTGGATTTGAGTAGAAAGCTGAATATTTAGTTTTACTAACATTGAGACATATTTTGTTTTGGTCTAGCCAATTACTTATTTGAATTAAGTCATGCTGCATTTTCTCTTCTAGAAGGAAAAACAATGGTCCCAAAATACTTCCTTGTGGTACCCCGCAAATAAGTTCTTGGACATCGGAACTTTTAGTGTTGATGTTAACATATTGCTTACGGTTCTCTAAGAAGGATTTGCTCACTGTTATTGCCTTGCTACCAAAACCAATTAGTCTTAGTTTTTTTTATTAAAATTTGTGTGTTGACGGAGTCAACGGCTTTTCCCAGGTCAATAAAAATGACCTTTTTAGATGTGTATTTTTGAATAACTGAACAGAGGTCATAAAGTGCAATGGATGTATTTGATTGATGGCGGAAGCCATATTGTTCATCGCAGAGTATTTTGTTTTCAAGTAGGCGTATTTGCAGTCGGTTTTTAAATATTTTTCGAAATTTTTTGATAAAACTGATATTAACGCTATAGGTCGATAGTTGGATTTATCCGTTTTCAGTCCTTTTTTATGTATCGGTATGACTTTAGCTATTTTAAGTTTATCGGAAAATATTCCTTCATTAAATGATTTATTTATTAAAGTTGCAAGTAATGGTGATATACAAGCAGAACTTCTGTCATCATAGGTATCCTTTTGAATGTGTATTTTTCAAATCTTTAATAGCTACCATAACTTCTGTTGTCGTTGTAGGTGTCAAAACAAGCTCACTTACTAGATTGTATTCAACGTCGAAATAATGCGAAACGGTATTTTTAAAACGATTGGACAACTTTTCTCCTACATCTACAAAGTATTTGTTGAATACATTAGCAAAAGTATTTTTATCATTCAAAAGGTCATTATTTATGTTCAAAGTAATGTTTGGAGGTGGCTTTATAACTCCATGATTTAAGGCAAATTTAATTCCTTTCTATACTGTTTTTGTATTGTTTGGATCTTTTGTTATTTCGTGGCAAATGAGATCTGATTTTTTCTTTTTCCTTAAAGTATTAACCTGATAACTCCAAAAACGACATTCCCTTTTTAAGATTTTAATTTCATATGTATTGGATTGGTTGTTTTAGTTTGTTATACCAAAGCCTTTGAGCGTTTATGATACGATTCAGTTCACCATCACACCAAGGTTTTAAATTTTCTTTCTTAGCTTTTTTTACTATTTTTTTAGTTCTTGTGGTAAAATTTTCTATTCTGCTTTTAAACTGTGTAATAAAAGAATCATACTTTGCATTGCAATCCAAAATAATTATTCAGGATAATTGGATTTGCCGATAAGTTATCATAGAACTGAGGATCTAAATATTCCTTGGATATTTTAACATTATTTGGCTGCTGAGTCACTAATAATCCTATAAGCTCACATAGTAGGTATCATATTATGGTCAGAGTAATGTTCATCGAGATTATTTATCACCATTTCTATATTTGAGTTATTCCCAATTACATGATCAAGTGTAGATTTAGAGGCAGGCCGAGTAATAGTCGATTCATCATATATAAAAAAAACTGTTTCTATGTATGGTATTTTTATAATTTGTGGAAAACGAACTCGCCTTATCCTTTACGTTTACATTAAAATCACCGACAATTATATTGTTTTTATTCGAATACTTTTCCAATAAGGGTTCAAATATCGCAATAAATTTATCATACATGTCCAACGAATTAATAGGTGAATTATAAAAAAAACACGCAAATATAGTGCTGCTGTATGTGTTTTAATCTGCAGAGTTATATAGCTATAAGTGTCATCACTAAATGTCTCTACGAGCGACGACGATTTGATTCTTGAGACGATCATGAATGACAAAACAAACACCCCCTCCACCTTTTGTAGAACGACATGCTGCAACAGTTTGATACCCATTGACGTTTAGACATTTAATTTGTTGACATGTAACCCACGTTTCGGTCACCGCGATAATATCAACATCTGATTTATAAAATTTATTATATTATTAAGTTTTTCAATTTTGTTTTTTATACTTTGTGAATTTAAATAAAAAATTTTAAGTGAATTGTGAGTGAGTGCAAGATTCCTAAGTCCTTTACCAGAGTTTATCAAAACGTTTGGAGTTGGGATATTTTGATAAATATCATTATTAGTTTTGTTTTGTGACATCTTGTAAATGAGATAAACTAAATATTCGGATAGCTGGACTGTTATTCGTCTTACCTACGTATCAAAATTTTCCCTTCAGAAACCCAAACATATTTGATTTTTTCTTGATTACGTATTTCCTTAGCTTTACTTAAAAGAAATTGTGAAGACTTCGTGAGTTGTTGGTTTATATAATAAAGGACGCAATGGAAATTGTGAGTTCTCAAAAATAGATGTATTAAGGTTTTGTTATTGATTTGCATTTTTTTGGAAAATCATCTTTTGTGGTGGAGCTGTTACAAATAACCACAATTGTATCAGGAAGGCCATTGTTTTTTTCTATTGGGCCTCCGTTATACATCGGTGAATCGCCTTAGCAAGCTTACAGGAGATATCAAGGCGTCCAACTTATTTGATGCGATAACAATTTTCTTGATCGCAGCTGTAATATTTTTTATCTGGCAAAAACCCATTAAGAAAATTAATATCCCAAGGCTGAATATACAAACCTTTGGTCCTGCCACCTAACCTACAAGTAAGATGATACCTTATCTACGGGACGTAGATTTTTGAAGGGGGAGGAGTTATCACAGTCACAGTGCATTTGAACAGTTATCACAGTGCATTTGCACGCGCCTAACATGATTTGCTGACCTGGCAAATCGCGATAATATTTTTTGAAATCACGGATCGGAAATCCGTTTATTAACTGCATTCAATAAATTGTTTTCTTTTTATTTTTCCACTAATTTATGACCAATGCCAAAAAATTCCTTCACGATAAGAGATTGTTGTTTCGTCACTGACGGCTAATGTATTTGTGTGGGATAACCTTCATATTTAACTCTCAGTAATGAATTGGTCAACAAAAATTAGAATAATAGGCTACTTTTGACAAAAACACAAGTATAGACGCCAATAAGTCATATTTTCTTCTTTATATAGTTGATTCTGGGGCGGTATCGGCTAACGCGATAGTTGATAGTTGATAATCAAAAACGATACTTTTGCTCCATGTAAGGTGATTATCAAATCGACAATCGTTTTTTCCTTGTATTTCAAGTGACAGCTATTTAGGTGTCGTTTTCATACATTTTTGTGAGTAACATCATTATTTTGGATTCAATTTCTAAAGCAAATAAATTGTGTGTAGAATATTGTCAAACAAAAGCAAATACATAAATAAGAGAACCAAAATGACGTTTCTCACTGTAAGTACTGCCAAAAACTCAGCCTGTTTTATTGATCACTTTACACAGAGCAAATCAGAGTTGATAATCAAAAACGACTATCAACAAAGCGACAATCAACAATCGCGTTAGCCGATTCCACCCCTGTATTTTTACATTGATCCTGGGTTATTCAACATATATATTATAAACTAAACATTTTCATTGCTTTTTTGATAAAAAAAAAATAAACTTTGAAGTAGGTGTATAATCAAATGAAAAATGAAGAATATTTCATTTTAAATACAAAATACGGTCACAGATATTAATCAATGATCTAATAAGACAATTGAATTGTGCGATTTAGCTAAGTTTTGGAGTTTTTCTTCAAGAGCAATGAGATTTATATTTTAACTCAAAGTCTTGACCATACTTTAACCTTATCATTGAAAAGTTGTTGATCTAAAAAAATTTAAAAAAAGGCAAAATAAAATGGTTAATGGCCAGTTGCACCGTCGTATTGAGTATTGACAGAATCTCAAAAAAAGAATAGACATGTATGTAATGTATGCTAATATTCAGTGGGATGATGTATTTTCGTTGAAACTCGCTTTTAAAATTTATTTGGAGGAAAATGGCATTTCAGTTTATTGGCTTTAAGAACTAAAATTGTTTGGTAGGTATGTACAACCGAAAAATGTACATTATGTATTGAATAATTTTCAACAATTTAAATTGATCCTCCTGCTTTTTCCAAATTATCGTTGATAAGATCGGAAAAATGTTTTCAATTATGTATTTCTTTATAAAATAAAAAAGGCAAACAAAAATTAAATGCACGACTTAAACAAATTTATTTGAAAAGAATCATACCAAATATTATTGTCACAAGTAAAAATATGAAAAAGCCTGAAATACATTATTTGAATTAATAAAATAAGCCAAACAAGAAGTTTAATCTTAAAACTGAAGATGCTTTCTTATGTATCATAAAAATACAAATTTTTGAAAAAAAAAATTAAAAAATCGTTAGATCTGCTTTTCCAAAAAATAATTTTTTATATAGTATATAATTTTTTAAGTACATATTTTTATAAAAAAAAAAGTTGGCATGCGCATTTTTATTTGATAACACACTTAAAACCAAATTAAAAAAAAAAGTATTTATTAATTTTCAAAAAAAAAAAATTAAATACAAAAAATATTTTTTTTTTAATATTTTGGTATGCAATATTATTAAGATTACATAGGACCTCCTTTCGAAAAAAAATTCATCGAAATCCGTCCAATAGTTTACGAGAAAACCGAAAAACACCCACTACTACGACAGGTACCGTTGTTTTTGGAGCTAAAAAAAAATTCGATTTCCCCTCTAGGCAATCTTCCCAAAACCTTATGTACAAAGTTTGAAGAAAATAACTTCAGTAAACTACTGAGGTTATATAGGTCGAGGTACAGACAGACAGACAGACATTTTTTAAACGAATCCAAAACTTGCCCTATAGTATATACATATGGTCGCAAGTAAAATTGAAATAGGCAATACAGTAAATAAAGGCACTTCCGGTATTAAAAAGCAATAATTGCAATCATTGGGTAAAAAAGGCAAAAAAAAGTACGTATTTGGAATAAAGTAATCATAAAATAAAAATCCTACCCCTGCTTTTAATAAAAAGAACAAAACAAAAGAGGAACTATGTAGTTACTCCGTCTTCTTTCATGATTTTACCTCAAACATTAAAGCTCCCTTTTTAAGAAGGATTTCAATTGTGATTTTTTTTTAGCATATTCTAGAAGACCTTGTTAGTGAAAAATTACTCAACACCGATTAATCGCCCTTGAGTAGTTTGTGCAGCTGCGTTATGTTCGTGAATCCCATACTCCATGGACGTTGCCTGTTGTTGCACCTACATTGTGGCAGTTGCAATTTTCTAAGCGAATGACTTGCAATTTTCTTTGAAGTACAAGCATGCCTTAGAAGGGCACTTGTGAGTTCTACTACTTGGTATGCTTCAATCATCCTTGGCTTTGGATGACAGCTTTTCTCTTCATGTCATTGCGGGAAAGTTGTAACCACGGATCGGCGGGGGCGGCGCGGCGGCGGCGGCGCGCCGTATCGTCTCGTTGACTTGGCATAAAATCTATGGATTGATATTTGATACTGTGAGCTCTGAAAGATGATAGCATTCGTGTAGGTCCTCCAAAAGGGCAAACGAATCAGTCGTGAAGATTAATAGTCTTCGTTATCTGGTCGACAAGAAGTCTAACAATAATTCCTGTGAAAGTGTGAAACTCAACAACTTCGTCAATTTCTGTGGTCAATTCAGTCAGAAAAGGATCTCTATATTGGCGATGGCAAGGGCAACACTGAATATAATGAAATGACAAAAAGCAGTTTATAACTTTCATAGAAGCAAAATCAAGCATACAAGCACAACATTAATTTCTTCTTTCAATTAATTAAATTACGTCCGTCAAGTTAGCACTACATTTTTGGAAATTACCAATAGTAAGTATGCAATTAATTAATTAATTAAAATGTTTTGTAGCATATTAGTTGGGAAAAAAAAATTGTAGCTCTGCTGGTTTGTAAGGTATATAGTGCTAAGTTAATATTAAGTTAGCACTACATCTTCAAAGCTTTCAAGAACTGAGTATGCAGTTAATTGTAGCTTTTTTGTAGTAAATTAGTTGTGAAAAGAAAAAAATTCTAAAAATTGTTTTGGCTAAGTTTTTTGAAAAAATTAAATTCGTAGTAGTGCTAACTTGAGGTTTAAAAAAGCCATTAGGAAGCCAAATTTGAAAATCTAATAATGCAATCAATTGTAGCTTGGGCTTTAAAATTAGTTGTTAAAAGAAATAAAAATCTAAAAAAATTTTGTCCATACTTTTTTGCACAAAAACAAAATGAAAAAAGCTCAATTTTTCAATATTGCCAAAACAGCCATTAAAAAGCTAAATTTGAAAATCCAAATATGCAATTAATTGTAGCCTAGGCTTTTAAAATTAGTTGTTTAAAGAAAAAAATTCTAAAAATTGCTTTGGCTAAGTTTTTTGAAAATATTAAATTCGTAGTGGTGCTAGCTTGACGTTTTGAAAAAAGCCACTAGGAAACCAAATTTGAAAAACTAATAATGCAATCAATTGTAACTTGGGGCTTTAAATTTAGTTGTCAAACGAAAAAAATTACACAAATTTATTTTCTCAAAAAAACAAAAAAATCCACAAAAAAAATCATTATTGAATTATATAGGTATATGTATATGTATATATGTACATATGTATGTATAGGTTTAATTACTACTATTTAAAAAAAAATAGTAAATAAATCTGCAATTAATTTTTTCGTACATGTTCGTTCCCATCTGACCTCTACAAAAATTCCACGTTAGTTCTATAGTTCCTGATTTTCCAAAATATTGCATTTTCTGTGAACAACAACTATAACTCTTTGTATATGAAAACTATAGTACTCTATATATATCTTGTTGCGCCTCCATTTTCTTCAGGTCTTGTTCTATAGACTGCACTTCAAAGTATGTATCGAAGGGGGAGAGGTAGGAAGATCGGTTTTGAACCTGACTAGATATTAAGTAATATCATTATTTTTATTGTATTATTCATACTACTTTAGAATGTCAGTTTTATGAAACTTGACAATTCTTATATTGCACTAATTTAGACCACTGACGGCACGTGTCGAGATGTGGTACTTGTTCATTAAATACATTTGGTGTCACAGCATTTAAATGCCTGAAAGTATGCTATTTTGTTCCGCCTCCATTTCAATAAACCTTGTTCAATAGACTACAATTCGTAATACGTATCGAAGGGTCAGAGGTAGGAAGATCGGTTTTCCAATAAACGGATTTTCAAAAATGGGATGCCAACTTCACATAGAATATTAATTATTGAAATGTCAAAAGGAAATATTTTTTTCTAATGTATGAGACATATCCAAAGAGTTCATCATACCTAAAAAAGTGTTTAACGGCATAAAAAAAATTACATTAAAATCAATTTTTTAATAAAAAACCAAAGAATTATATGAAACAAAAAAAACATCTGGATTACAAACATTATACCTAAAAAATTGAAACATTAAATCAACTGAATAGCATAAAATCGAGTATAGGTAATGTGTCCAATGTAAAATTAAAAGAAATTTAGTTTCTAACACTTTTCTAATAAAAATTATGATTTTTTTTCTGTTATCAACTCATATAGTCACTTCCGTTATATAAAGACATTCCCTTACTAACAATTATAAACACTCATAGCAAATAAATCAGACACCCATTCAACCCAAAATTTGTTTAAGAAAAAAAAATTTAACCTGGTAACCTTAACAGAAAAAAAATGAATAAAATTTAGAATTACAACTCTTTTTTTTAAGGACAAAAACATATTTATGCATACAAATCCACCTATAGGATCTTTTCTGTTTACATGTTCTTGGAGATGCAAGCCAATGGTAAAAAAAACATCCAATACAAATACACACATAAAGACGACAAACAAGCAAAAGTTGGTAGGCAGTGCTACCGCATTTCATTTAAATGTTGCCTTATTTTTATTTATATATCTGAATGATAAATTATTAACTTTGTAACTATTTTTATCCATATACGTATATTATGAAATAAGAAAGCCTTCATTTAGAAACATTAATTCATGCTAACTATGTACCCACATAGGAAGAATTGGCCAGAAGAGTTTACCAGAAAAAAAATTTAACTCGTTAAATCAGCTAGAGGAAGTCTTACTTGAAGCGTGGAACTCTATAGAGCCAGAAGAATGCCAAAACATGGTTAAATTTGTCCCAAAACGCTTACAAGTCGTCTGGACAACAAAGGATTTACCACCAAGTGTTCAACGATGGAATTTTGGCTTTTCAATTCTGAATAACTGAATTATTCATTAACTTTTTTTATTTGTCCGATTATACGTTGATATTGGGAAATTAAATTTATTTTGCTTTTCTCTTGAAATCTTCCTACCTCTCCCCCTTCGATACATACTTTGAAATGCAGTCTATAGAACAAGACCTGAAGAAAATGGAGGCGCAACAAGATAGCATACTTTAGGGCGATTATAAAAACGCTAAAGTTATAGTTGTTGTTCACAGAAAATGCAATATTTTGGAAAACTATTAGGGGGGTTATTATGAAAAACGATAATCGTTTTTAATACGGAGTATTTGTGAAATTGCGATTACGAAAAACGATTGCAGAAGCGCGTATTTGTAAAATTGCGATAACGAGCAACAAGAATCGTAAAAAAACGATACTCGTATTTTTATTTACGAGTGCCTTCAAGCACTCGTTCAGCTTTTGTTTTGGCGGGTTACTGTCAAGTGTCAAACATTATTGTGTTTTGGTTTTTTTTTTTTTGGTTTGGTTTTCATTTTGATGAGGGAGAAAAAATGTATATTAAATAATAAATATAATGGTGGAAAATATAAAAATAAGATATTTCTAATATTTTGTTGCACTTTTTCTTTCCCGATGGGGGTGGGTTTATTAATATACTTTTTATTTTATTATTTTATATCCTTTTTTTTATTATTAATTACCGCGAAATTATCTATACTAAATAAATAAACAAATCAGAGCGTACTCTTATTACACGACCGACAAGAAGAACTTTATGTGACAACTAGGTCAAGGCAAATTCACGAAGAAGGTAATAAAAGAAAATAGAGAGAAAAAAGTGCGCACAAGCAGCACGATGAAAAGCTGCCACCACGGCTGCTCAGCTGGGCTGGGTTCAGTGGGAGAATTCGCAATTAGAAAATTTATTTGATTGATTATCGAATCAATCAAAACAAAATACACAAAATGTTTTATTACAAGTACAGTGGGACACTTGTAATAAAAAGTGGGCGCCAGGAATTTTAATTAGACTAAATTAGCGAAATTCCCAATCTAATTTTAGAGAAATAGAACAACAAATTTAGAAGAAAATGAAATTAAAAAAAAAAAACGAAGTTTTGATTCCCAGATAGGGATTTAAATAAATTTATTTGGGAAACCGTGGGTGAACCCTGGATTAAAACCCAAAATTTTTTCAATTATAAAATAATATTACAGTTTATATTATCTGTTAAGAATTTTAACGGAGAACTGCTAAGCCGAAAATTGAAATGAAATAAATGGACCGTTAACGCACTGTTAAAAAAAAAGACTAAATACCGAGTCCCGAAAATAACTGGGATAAACACGATTTGAATTTAAGAGAAAACGAAAATTGACAAAAAATAAGGACCACCGGGGTTTGAGAAACACTTAGTAAAAAAACCTATAAATAACACTTGGACAAAAAAATGTCCGATTTAGCTACTTATCTTTTTTCCTGTTTTTTCCTTCTGTATCCTCCTCCTCTATCTCCTCGAAAATCTGCTACTTTGTCTCTTCACTCCTCGAATCACTTTTCCTTTTGCGTTTAAAAAAATACCATTTTTCATTTTTGGCTGGCAACATTTTCTTGATTCCATTTTCGTTTCTCATAATCGCTCTACGCCATGAGTTTCGTTTTTCTGGGTTTCGTTTTTTCTGCCGTTCGTTTCGTATTTCATAATAAGGGCCCAGGAACTATAGAACTAACGTGGAATTTTTGTTGAGGTCAGATGGGAACGAACATGAACGAAAAAATTAATTGCAGATTTATTTATTGTTTTTTTAAATAGTACTACTTAAACCTATGGGTTGGGTACGAAATCCCGAATCACAAAAGCCCGAAACACAAAATCCCGATTCACAAAATCCCGATTCACAAAATCCCGAATCACGAAATCCCGACTATTTTACTATTAAACGACATCGCATTAAATTGAATTTAGCCAATTAAAATCACGACTCCTCCCCTTTTGTAATTTTTGAGGACAGCACTGTCAATACTTTTGCTTAAGTCACTCGATTATCTGAGAAGCAACAAGATTTTAGAAAAAATTCACGGGTTATTTACAACAACTATAAAAAAATTTATTTAGGTCATTCGATTCGGTGAGAATCATGGAAAATAAAATAATCTGATTGGCCGAAGCCTATTATGAGCATCCAACAAAAAGTATAAATAGGAGTTACGTTCCGAAAATTAATTCAGTTCTTATTCTTATTAGAACTCAATGCAAATAGGTTGTAAAGAGGTAAAATTTTATTTTCAATTTGTGGTCGCTGGTTGTCGTCGTTTTGTGTTGGTTGGATTATTTCGTCGTTTTAAGTTAAAAATTGTTTTTTCTTTTTTCATATGATGCGATACGTCGATTGAAAGGTGGAATTCTCTAGATTACGAATATATAATACTTCTACTTTAGCCAAAAATCAAGTTTGAAGATGTCAAGTTTAGGGGGTCTACGACTCTTAGTTTAGCCACAAAATGCATTTAAAGATAAAAGTTGGATTTTCGCTTCATGCGATACATCGTTTGAAAGGTGGAATTCTCTAGATTACGAATATATATTTTTTATTTTTGTCGGATGCCTACTTTATCCAAAAATCAAGTTTGAAGATGTCGAGTTTAGGGGGTCTAGCACGCTTAGTTTAGCCATAAAATGCATTTAAAGATTAAAGTTGGATTTTCGCTTCATGCGATACGTGTCGTTTGAAAGGTGGAATTCTCTAGATTACGAATATATAATTTTTATTTATGTCGGAAGCCTACTTTAGCCAAAAATCAAGTTTGAAGATGTCAAGTTTAGGGGGTCTACGACGCTTAGTTTAGCCACAAAATGCATTTAAAGATAAAAGTTGATTTTTTGTTAAAAAAATGTCTAAAAATGAGGTAAAAAATAAGATTTTTTTTTTAATGAAAGCACCTTGGGTGGCCCGCTTCGCGGGAGCTCAGCATTTTAACTCCCTCCGTGGGGGACACACCCGCTCACGCCAGGCGGCGCCAATATCAACAGTTTTTTTTTGTTTAAAAGCACTTTGGGTGGCCCGCTTCGCGGGAGCTCAGGATTTTAACTCCCTTTTCGGGGGACACACCCGCTCACGCGACTCCGTCGCTCCGCTTAGGGTATGTCAAGTCGCCAATACCAACAGTTTTTTTGTTAAAAAGCACTTTGGGTGGCCCGCTTCGCGGGAGCTCAGGATTTTAACTCCTTTTTGGGGGACATACCCGCTCACGCGACTACGTCGCTCCGCTTAGGGTATGTCAAGTCGCCAGGCGGCGCCACTACCAACAGTTTTTTTTTTTGTTAAAAAGCACTTCGGGTGGCCGAATCCGCCGAATTTCAGTTAGTTTCATTTTAAATTTGGTCACTTGAAATCATGAGAATCAACAAGTACCGACCTAAAAGCATACAAAAATTGATGGAAATTTTCTTGAAATAAAAATCCATATTGTCACGGTAAAAATTCATCGCGACAAAAGTCTTTCTTTCATTTATCCCATTTCTTGTTCCTTCCTTGCCATTTCTTTTTTTTCTACAGGTGTTTCTGTCAATGTACTGAGAGAGAGAAGGGCAGCCATGGTCCATCTCGATATCGACCGTGGATAACTGATCTACCCTATTGTGACGGACAGACGGGCGGTCTGAACCAGCAGAGAGAGAGAGAGGGTGACAGTTGGTCCCCGGCAGTCCCCTCATTTTGAGAATGGCTGAGAGCCCAACATAATATATATTCATTAACTTACAAATTCTAAACATATAATTTTCGCTTCTCATCTTTGTGCAAAATGGAACGCTATTCGCTTATCCCTCACCCCCCTAAAATCTAACACAAGCCCACCGACGAAGTTTATTTTTTTTTAATCGTGTATAGGAATCTAACTGCCAACTTTTCCTTCGAAATTATATGAATGTTTTTTGATCAAGTTTTCTTCCACCATTTCCGATTTCTTCTCGATTTGTCTTTGTTATTGTATTCTAGATTTGGAGGGGACTAAAATGTATTCATTAATTCGAAGTAGAATTTTTGAATCATGACATTTAACTTTCTGCTTAACTTTCTCGAAAGAAATAGTGGGAAAATTGTTGAACACGTTCATTGAGTTCGCCGCTCCTGGAAGTGACATCAGCGGTCGGCGAATTCAACGATGATTGTGCATAAGCCGGGGTGTTATGTGTGAGTAGGTAGGACCGCTGGATTTCGAGAGCGTCGGCTCACCTCAGCAAATAAGCTGTATGATGCTGAATTATGACGTGATCGAAGTCCGCGCGTCCCGATTGGCCGAAAGCATTGGGGAGATCAGTAAAGAAGAGGTTTGGACAGACATCGAAAACCCTGGAAGGATCACTTCTTTACTGAAGCCAGAAGATCGAGATTGATTTTTGGAGAAAGGCAGAGTGTCGAGTTCTAAGAATTTTATTTCGAGTGGTAAAATTAGAGGAAAAAAAAAATTGAGAAATCTTTCGAGTGAGAGGAAAATTTTACGAAGAAAAATCGAGAAGAAAAAGTGACTAGTAAGTGTGGACGAAGGGAGGAAAGTTGATAAAAGGAAAAAGAAGTCGAAGAGGGTCTAGTTGGCAGAGAAAAAAAAAAGCTAAGTATAGTGGTTTTTATTATTTCACAGTCAAATCGTTTTGCTGTAAAAAATTTTTGGGAAAAGGTTAATATATCGGTTGACTTGTGTTCCGTTAAATTTTCTCGAAATTACGAGACACGCGTCCGTTAATTTTCTTCTTTTGTCCGTTCGGGACAAAGCAATAGCGGTCCATTTTATTACGTTATTTCCAAATCTCCATTGTTCAATTTTTTTCATTAAAAGATCTTTGGTCTTACTCCTATTTAAAAAGGTTTCCCAAGCAATTCAATTTTAAACCTAATAAAAAGAGTTAAAATCCCCTTTCGGGAATATAAATTTATTCTTCTTATTTAAAAAGTACTTTCACCGTCGGTTCCGCTCCGAAGGTTTGCAATTTCCTTTAATTTTCATAAAAAAAAAAAATTGCTGGCGCCCTTTTATTTTTCAGGTCATACGCCCCTGTGGCAATCAAGAAATATTTCAATCAATTCAATTGATCGATCAAAATAATTTAATCGATCGATAAAATTAATTGGTGGAACCCACCCCTTGTGATCTAGCCGTGGTGGTAGCATTGGAAGTGCTACCTGTTGCACTTCGAATTCGAACACACCTTATCGGTGTTTCCTTTTGTTCGACATTCGTTTGACAAACATTTCAATTACATTTTTTTTTACATTTTCGATAAGTCGTGTTTTACCTCGTGTGCCGGTCGCGTTTTGGTTTTTCGTCGTTTAATTGTGAATTAAAATAAACAATTTAGTTATTCGGTTCGTCGCGAAAAAGTGCAGCAAATTGGCGCCCAACGTGGGGCTTCTGAAGAAAAAATTATTTGTTTCTTGAAAAAAAAAACATATATTTTCAACCGCGGTGGAAAGCCATTGTTTTAAACGATACCTACCTAAATTCATTTTCCTATTTCCTAGTGATTGTCCCAGTGTTATTAGGGAAGTTTTTATTTAATCTGTTTTGCTCTTTTACTTTTTTTTTGGTTTTCTTTTTTATTTCAGTGTTATTTTGCCTATTAATTGATATTGATACGATCATCATACTTATATATGTATATAGTGGATAAAGTGTGTACCTACGTAACCTGCATAATATATGCACTATATAAAAGGAAATTACTCGAGGAAACTGTAAGTTGTTTTATTTTAATTACTTTGCCATATTCGAAATCTACATAAGTAAATATACATAACTAAATGCATTTAATATTTTGTACGCAAAATAATTTTAAAATTCATCAAATTTATTCCAACGGTAAATCTTCGTACGGTGTTTATTTACTGCATTCATAGTGGTATAAATATATCTTCCTAGGTGTTTTTTTTTCTTTCACACAAAAGTTTTAATTTGATTACGGTTGGGTTTTTTTTTGGCCTCGAATAATTTTGGAATTAAATTCTTATTTGTTATTCGATTTTTGGTGTGACCATATTTAGGGTGATAACCACTAATTAAATTTTTTTTTGGATACACTTTGTTTTGTTGCTTGATCATTTTGCTATCGTATATTTCGTCATAATTTAAAAGTGGAATATTGGAAAAAATTTCATCAAGTACAAGGTGTTAGGAAAGTTTTATCTCGGTGGAATTTTCAAGTTATTTTGTTTTAGGTATTAATTTTTCTTATTTTTTCTTTTGCTTCTTGGAGGTGTTAGATTTAAAAAAAAAGTTAAATTTTTTTTTGGATATTTTTTTTAAATCCTTTGATTAAAAAATTTTTTTTTGAACGTCGGTATTCAACTTTTCGAAACCGTTATTTTTTTTTTCTTCTGAAGAAAATTGGAAATGGATGTTTACCGGTTGAACAAAGAAGAACTCTCTTACGAGTTACGCGCCCACGGCTTAAAAGAAGGTACGGTGGAGAACATGAGAGCCACTCTCAGATCTTCACGTATCCTAGAACGTTCGGGATCCATATCATCGGATAGTCCGCACTACCCGTTTTCTTTCGCAGAAGATACCGAGGCGGTTAAGAACAAAATTTTGGAAATTAAGGAACTTTTGAAAGTTCCGCCTAAGAATCCGAAGTCTTCGGAGTATCTTAAAGTTTTGACCAAAATTGAGTGGGCTTTAGTTAGGTTGAATAGGGCTAGGGCGGAGTCGTCGGAAGAAGTCAACGAAGTGGCTGATTTGAAGGGGGAGTTATTGCTGTTAATGGCAAAATTATCAGAAGGGGATGAGGATACACCACACGATATCGGTAAAGACAAACCGAAAACAAATACGTTGGCAGCAGGGTTGGATGCGTTACCACCTGCACTCGACCAACGAGCGAGTTCAGGATTTCAACGACAGACCGAGGCTTGCTTACACCAAGATGAAGTCCGTGACCGGAATCCTGAGCGTATTGAGACGTGGGATATAAAATTCTCTGGTGAGCGGTGTGGCTCATCAGTGAATGCATTTTTGGAAAGGGTAGAAGAACTTAGGATTTCGCGTGGAGTTTCTGAGGAAAAACTTTTTCGTTCGGCAGTCGATCTTTTCACTGGGAAGGCACTCCTCTGGTTTAGGGCGATTAGGGACTCGATTTCAACTTGGAAGGAATTGGTTAGCGAGATTAAGTTGGAGTTTTTGCCCTCTAACTACGATGACCTCTTATTGGAGGAAGTCAAGCGACGTACCCAAGGGAAGGATGAGTCCATGGGGATTTATATTGCCCTCATGCAGACTCTTTTTAAGAGATTTTTGGAGCCTCTGAGTGAGAATAGGAAATTGTCCATTCTCATGAAGAACATTACTCCATTCTACCAGACGCAATTGGGGTTGGCCGATATCAAATCAGTCAACGAACTCGTTGCGTTGGGTAGAAAGTTACAGACGATTAGGGCGAATGTAGAAGCTTTTATTCCTCCTCCTAATAACCGCTCTAGAAAGGCTTTGGAGCCTGATGTTGCCTATGTTGCTTCCGTACAGGAAACAGCAGCAACAGTTGCAGTTGAAAGAAACCCACCACCTCGTAGGCCCATTCGATGTTTCAACTGCAATAGGGAAGATCATTTCTCAAATACCTGTTCCGCTCCTAGGAAGTGTTTTGGTTGTGGGGCTGTAGGTACAACCAGACGCGAATGTAGGCGCTGCTCGGGAAATGGGCAACGGTCTCTTGGGCCAGCAGGACAAGAGCGCCGTCGCATTTAGGAAGGTCGCCTGTTGACGACCAGCTGGTAGAGAAAATACAACTCGGTTTCACTTTAGATTCAAGCGGGGACGATAGACGTCCATACTTAGGTACAAATATTTACGGGGTTAGGATTTTAGGGCTCCTAGATTCAGGAGCATCTAGAACTATTATTTGTAGGGATTGGTGGAAACTTTTAAAATATTTAGGATTACATATAGAGACAAGTAATGTAAGGCAGGTTCATTTAGCAGATGGTGCAGGTGTAGGAGTATTAGGGATGGTCAATTTACCAATAATAGTAGGAAACAAAACAGTTTTAGTTGAGTGTTTGGTAATACCCTCACTCCCGCATGCCATGATCCTTGGTGCAGATTTTTGGGCACTATCGGGAATCGTCCCGGATCTTAGGTCAGGAATGTGGAGCTTTTCAAGCCAGGAGATGGTGGCTTCGATAGATAGCACGTCGCTTACCGAAGAGTCGGAACTAGACGTTGAGCAGAGGGCAAAACTAAATATTTTAATTAAAGATTTGTTTAGGAGTATGCCAGAAGGGTTAGGAGTTACAGGTAGAGTAGAACACATAATCAGGACGACGTCAGAACCAATTAAACAGCGATACTATCCGGTTTCACCCGCGACGCAGTTCCACATCGACAAATCCCTTAAGGAGATGTCAGATGATGGAGTCATCGAAAAATCAAATAGTCCTTGGGCTTCACCCATTGTGTTGATTAAAAAGAAAGATAGTACTTTTCGGTTCTGCGTCGATTATAGGAAGTTGAATCAGGCAACAGAAAGGGATGCTTATCCGCTTCCAATTATCTCGGCGATTTTAGATAAGCTTAGGAATGCTAGGTTTCTTTCATCTTTTGATATTAAATCGGCTTATTGGCAAATTCCAATGTCAGAAGAATCTAAAAAGTTTACAGCTTTTACGGTTCCTGGCAGGGGTTTGTTCCAATTCAAGCGGATGCCGTTTGGCTTACACAATGCCCCTGCGACTTGGCAGAGGTTTATCGATAGTGTTTTAGGGCCGGAGTTGGAACCATTCGTTTTTGTGTATCTTGATGACATCATTATCGTCACGGATACGTTTGAAAAACACTTAGAGATACTGAAAGAAGTTTTGAAGAGACTTAGTGAGGCAGGGCTTAAAGTAGGTCGGGATAAGTGCAACTTTTGCAGACCATCTCTTAAATTTTTAGGTTACGTTGTAGATAGGAACGGATTACACGTCGATCCGGAAAAAGTAGAGGGTATGGTTAAAATATCGGCACCCAAAAACGTTAAAGAGGTTAGGAGCTTTGTAGGAACTGTTTCGTGGTACAGGCGTTTCGTACCAAACTTCGCAACAGTAGTTAGGCCTTTAACTGATTTGCTGAAAAAGAGCAAAAAGTTTGTCTGGACTGAAGAATGCGAAGACGCTTTTAGGAAAGCTAAGGAATTCCTAATTAGGGCCCCAATTTTAACTTGTCCCGATTTCAGTCTTCCATTTGTAGTCCAAACCGACGCGTCAGATTACGGTATCGGGGCCGTACTAACCCAAACCTTTGAAGATGGCGAAAAGGTCATCTGTTATTTAAGTAGGTCACTCAATCG
Source organism: Syrphus vitripennis (assembly GCA_958431115.1). Lineage (NCBI taxonomy): Eukaryota > Metazoa > Arthropoda > Insecta > Diptera > Syrphidae > Syrphus > Syrphus vitripennis. The sequence goes on from OY288109.1 coordinate 57,861,457, forward strand.
AAGTGAAAGGAATTATTCGACAACGGAAAAGGAATGTTTAGGAGTTTTGTGGGCGATTGAGAAGTTGAGGCCGTATCTCGAAGGTGTTCGATTCACGGTCATCACGGATCATTACTCACTCGTTTGGTTGAGTAACCTCAAAGATCCACAAGGTAGATTAGCGCGCTGGGCAGTAAGGCTACAGCAAATTGATTTTAAAATCATTCACCGGAAGGGAAAAGACCATGTCGTACCGGACATGTTATCTCGGGGGGTTCCAGTAGTGGCTGGGATCTCGGATGAGGATTTAGACCCTTGGGTGACAAAAATGATTTCGTCAGTTGAGTCGAATCCGTTAGATTATCCAGCTTGGAGGGTAGAGAGTGGCCGACTATACAAGTTTGTTAAATCGACACATATAGTGGTGCATGAAAGTAATGAAGAGTGGAAGTTAGTAGTAGGGAAAGAGAATAGGTTAGATATTTTGAAAGAATGCCATGATAGTCCGTTAGCTGGACATATGGGGGTAAGAAAAACATTTGCTAGAATAGGAGCTAAATATTACTGGCCAAAAATGAGGAAAGATGTAACAAGTTACGTGAGGAATTGTAGAATCTATCAACAAGTGAAACCAGTTAATGATAAACCAGCCGGTCTTATGACTGAAAGGATAGGAGTTTCTGCTCCGTGGGAGATGATTAGTGTGGATTTAGTAGGTCCATTACCCAAGTCAAGTAGGGGATTTATGTACATTTTTACAGTTGTAGACTATCTCACAAAATTCCCATTATTGTTTTCTTTAAGATCTGCAACGGCAAAGGCAGTTTGCAAGGAGTTGGAGGAAAACGTGTTTCTGTTATTTGGGGTTCCGAAAGTAATCATTTGCGATAACGGTCCGCAGTTTAAGAGTAGGGAACTTAGGGCACTTTGTAATGAATATTCATCCAAGATTAGGTTTACCCCCCACTATCATCCCCAGGCTAACCCCGCGGAGAGAATCAATCAAATTATTAAGACAACGTTGAGAGCTTATGTTTCAGAGAATCACAGAGTATGGGATTCTCAATTAGCTAAGATAGCTTGTGCTATACGCACCTCTCAACATGAAGTGTTAGGAGTTTCTCCGTATTATGCCAACTTCGGCAAAGAAATGTCAACTAGTGGTAGGGAGGAAGTGACACTTAGTGATCAGGGTATAGATAGTAATGAGATAGCATCGCAAGGAGAGCTAGTAGAAAGGTTTAGGAAACTTAGGGCGGATATAGCGGTCAAACTTCGAACTGCATCCAAGAAATCTGTGGAATCTTACAACCTCAGGAGGAGAGATATTCAATATCTTCCTAATGATGTTGTTTGGCGCAGAAATTTTGATTTATCCAATGCTGCGAATTATTACGCTGCCAAGTTGGCACCGAAGTATGTCGGACCATTTAAAATCAGAAAACGATTGTCTCCTTGGACCTATGTCCTAGAGGATGACAATGGAAAAGATCGTGGCACTTGGCACTCTAAAGATCTTAAACCTTTCAATAAATTTTCAGAAAACGATTAAGTTGGAAGTCCCATAATAAAGTAACGTTTTTTTTATTTTTTTTTTTTGGTTTTGTTTTGCTTTGTTTTATTTAATTTTTTTGATCTCCTTTCAAACCGACTGCCATATTTGGCCTGATAGATTCCTCTGTAGTGATGGTAACCAGGTCCAGCCGTAGGAATGGTTTACTTTTTGTCAAAAGGTAAACACATTTCCAAGGAGGAAAGGGTGGAGTTTGTCACGGTAAAAATTTATCGCGACAAAAGTCATTCTTTCATTCTACAGGTGTTTCTGTCAATGTAATGAGAGAGAGAAGGGCAGCCATGGTCCATCAGCCATTGGTTCACTCTCTCAGTATTTTGATGAGACAATAATCATCAATATATCAATCTCGATATCGACCGTGGATAACTGATCTACCCTATTGTGACGGACAGACGGGCGGTCTGATCCAGCAGAGAGAGAGAGAGGGTGACAGTTGGTGCCCGGCAGCTAGATGTAACTCATTTTGAGAATGGCTGAGAGCCCAATATAATATATATTCATTAACTTACAAATTCTAAACATATAATTTTCGCTTCTTATCTTTGTGCAAAATGGAACGCTATTCGCTTATCCCTCACCCCCCTAAAATCTAACACAAGCCCACCGACGAAGTTTATTTTTTTTTAATCGCGTATAGGACTCTAACTGCCAACTTTTCCTTCGAAATTATATAAATGTTTTTTGATCAAGTTTTCTTCCACCATTTCCGATTTCTTCTCGATTTGTCTTTGTTATTGTATTCTAGATTTGGAGGGGACTAATGTATTCATTAATTCGAAGTAGAATTTTTGAATCATGACATTTAACTTTCTGCTTAGCTTTCTCGAAAGAAATAGTGGGAAAATGGCTGAACACGTTCATTGAGTTCGCCGCTCCTGGAAGTGACATCAGCGGTCGGCGAATTCAACGATGATTGTGCATAAGCCGGGGTGTTATGTGTGAGTAGGTAGGACCGCTGGATCTCGAGAGCGTCGGCTCACCTCAGCAAATAAGCTGTATGATGCTGAATTATGACGTGATCGAAGTCCGCGCGTCCCGATTGGCCGAAAGCATTGGGGAGATCAGTAAAGAAGAGGTTTGGACAGACATCGAAAACCCTGGAAGGATCACTTCTTTACTGAAGACAGAAGATCGAGATTGATTTTTGGAGAAAGGCAGAAAATCAGAGGGACAAGTGTCGAGTTTTAAGAATTTTATTTCGAGTGGTAAAAGTAGAGGAAAAAAAAATTGAGAAATCTCGTTCGGGACAAAGCAATAGCGGTCCATTTTATTACGTTATTTCCAAATCTCCATTGTTCTATTTTTTCATTAAAAGATCTTGGGTTTTACTCCTATTTAAAAATGTTTCCCAAGCAATTCAATTTTAAACCTAATAATAAGAGTTAAAATCCCCTTTCGGGAATATAAATTTATTCTTCTTATTTAAAAAGTGCTTTCAGCGTCGGTTCCGCTCCGAAGGTTTGCAATTTCCTTTAATTTTCATAAAAAAAAAATTGCTGGCGCCCTTTTATTTTTCAGGTCATACGCCCCTGTGGCAATCAAGAAATATTTCAATCAATTCAATTGATCGATCAAAATAATTTAATCGATCGATAAAATTAATTGGTGGAACCCACCCCTTGTGATCTAGCCGTGGTGGTAGCATTGGAAGTGCTACCTGTTGCACTTCGAATTCGAACACACCTTATCGGTGTTTCCTTTTGTTCGACATTCAACAAACATTTCAATTACATTTTTTTTTACATTTTCCATAAGTCGTGTTTTACCTCGTGTGCCGGTCGCGTTTTGGTTTTTCGTCGTTTAATTGTGAATTAAAATAAACAATTTAGTTATTCGGTTCGTCGCGAAAAAGTGCAACAATATCTCTTCACCAAATTTTTTTAGCTCTCAGAAGAACTTTTTCAAGAAAATGAGTTTTGCCAAAATGTTGTCAAAACGAGGTAAAATCTTCGAAAATAATAATTTTTTTTTGAATTTTTACAAAAAAAAAAAAAAATAGTTAGAGTCCACCCTCATAACAAAATTTTGGCCAAATTGTCCAAAATGTTTGGCCAAACACAAGTAACATCTCTTTAAGGCAAGAGGTCTTACCTCCACGGAGTTCTAATGTTCTAACAAGAACTGAATAAGTCCCGAACCAACACTCCCTTAAATACTTTCAGTTCTACAAAAAATAAAATAAAATATAATACTTTTTAATAGTACTAAAAATGGTATTAAAAATCCCGACAAATATTTCTAAAAATAATTGTTGTCGGGATTTTTATTTTTATTTTTGTCGGGATTTCGTGATTCGGGATTTTGTGAATCGGGATTTCGTGACCCACCCAAACCTATACATACATACATACATAATATACCTATATAATTCACTAATGATTTTTTTTGTGGAATTTTTAGTTTTTTTGAGAAAATAAATTTTTGGATTTTTTTCTTTTGACAACTAAATTTAAAGCCCCATGCTACAATTGATTGAATTATTAGTTTTTCCAATTTGGCTTCCTAGTGGTTTTTTTGAAAGCGTCAAGTTGGCACTACTACGAATTTAATTTTTTCCAAAAACTTGGCCAAAACAATTTTTACAATTTTTTTAATTGCATATTTGAATTTTCAAATTTAGCTTTTTAATGGCAATTTTGGCAATATTGAAAAATTGAGCTTTTTTCATTTTGTTTTTGTTGAAAAAAGTATGGAAAAAAAATTTCTTGAATTTTTTTTCTTTTCACAACTAATTTTAAAGCCCCAAGCTACAATTGATTGTATTATTAGATTTTCAAATTTGGCTTCCTAATGGCTTTTTTTAAACCTCAAGTTAGCACTACTACGAATTTAATATTTTCAAACTAATTTTAAAAGCCGAAGTTACAATTAATTGCATATTTGGATTTTCAAATTTAACTTTTCAATGGCTGTTTTGGCAATATTGAAAAATTGAGCTTTTTTCATTTTGTTTTTCTTTAAAAAAGTATGGAAAAAATTTTTTTTGAATTTCTTTTCTTTTCACAACTAATTTTAAAGCCCCAAAGTACTATCATCAGCACGTTCCACACAGCTTTGTGATGTGGTCGTTTGAGGGCGCACTTGTTTATAAACAGAAATAGCAACCAAAAAATTAGTAAGTGATGTGATCGCTTGGGGGCCATATGAGGATTTGACCTTTCGCTTAGATACATATATTTAATCTATTACAAAGTCATATTACATATAAGATAACGTGTGAATTACATAGGCTAAGATTTCTTGTATGTTCTTAAAACTATATGTACCTATGTACGTCAATATATTACAATATCCCCCCTAGTTCGCTTTTAGGTACAATTCAAAAATAAATTCATAATTTTTGTATTCTTTGACAATAATTTTTAGTTACATATGTACATAAGTAGTACATGTTTTACAATTCAAAATAATTCGTGATAATTGTCATTTATGTATGTATCTTATTTACTCTTCAAAATAATTGATGATTTCTGTTTATTATTTAATTTATGTATACCTATATGCTTTTACGAATGGGTTTTTTTTTAGATTTTTGCCTCTTTGCGGTTCTTAGTTATACAACGCTTCCGATTGTACGCTCTATTGCAATATTTTGCTCATCAACGTATTCGTTGGTGCACTTTTTTTAACGTTGTTTGTTATAGATACATTCGATTTAATCAAAATTCAAAACTTTAGATTTTTGGGGGATAGTACGATAACTCAGGCGACAAATTTTAATGACGGATTTGTATAGAACAGTTAAGAACAAGCATTTTTGGGAGGGGGGTCTATCTCCCCCCGTTTAGGCGGTAGAGGCAATTTAAAAAATATGTACGTTAAATGGAAAACAAATAATTAAAAAATAACGGTAATACTAACAACTTAGTTTTATACATTTTTTTTGAAGCCAACACGTCTGTCTATTAGACAGTTCTTTTTTTTACTCCAATTTTGAGTTTAAAATTAATTTTTTTTAAAAACTATGCATAGTTTTGACTTGATTTAAAAACTGGCTAATAGAATAGAATGTTGGCTTAAAAAAACGTATAGTACTTAATTGTAAGTATTACCGTTATTTTTTAATTTTTTTTTTCCATTTAACGTATGTACATATTTTTAACTTCCCATAGGGAGTTATTGTAATCGGTCCGATTTGTCAAATTGAAATTTTTGACATTTCTCGACGTTTCAAGGTCCTTAGAGCCTATATCAATCATTTTTAGAGAGATGTCTGTGTGTGCGTGTGTACGTACGTTCGTACGTCCGTACGTCTGTACGTCCGTACGTCCGTACGTCTGTACGTCCGTACGTCCGTACGTCTGTACGTCCGTACGTCCGTACGTTCTGGTACCATTTTTCGTCGTCGATATCTCAAGAACGAGTAGCGATATCAACTTGAAATAAATTTTGTTTTACAGATAATAACTTCGAAAGAAGCTGAAAGGGCGTTTATTAATATTCAATCAGTTGTTTTTTTACTATAGCAGTTTAAACAAGTAGTGAAAATTTTGGTTGGGCTCAAATATTTCACGAACAAATAATTATGACGTCATACAAATTTGATATGAATTTGGAAAAAAATCAATATACCTATATTTTTTAAAATCAAAAAAACTAAAAAAAAATTTTATAACTCGAATATCCTTAGATGGAAAAACGATATAAACTTTAAAATAATTTTATTTTATAAAAAATGTGGTTTTTGACTACTGGTATAAATTTCATAAAATTCAGTTTTTTTACAAAAAATTAAAAACTACCAAAAATTGGTATAAATTTGAAAAATTGTCTTTCGACTCAAATTTCTCAAAAACGGGTAACGATATTGACTTCTTGTTTGTTTTATTTTCTACATAACATAATTGTTAGCAACTGATAAAATTTTGAAAAATATTGAATGGGCAGTTTTTTAACAAAAAATCAAAAACTGTTAAAAATTCTAAAGAAAAGTAGTTACAATTGTATTTCAGCTCGAATATCCTGAGAACGAACAACGATTGTGCCTTCTAAAATATTTTATTTTATACATAGTACAATTTTTTATGAAAGGTTAAATTTTGACAAATATCTAATTGACAGTTTTTGACAAAAAATATAAAAAAAATAAACAAAAAAGTGGTAAAATTGGTATGATATTTTTTATACTTCGATCATAGAGCACTGAAGATCGGAGTAGATGGTTATTGTTATTGGCCTATTGGGGATATACCTCGTTAAAAAAAACGCGTGGAAGTTTACCTCCTGGGTCACGTGGAAACAACTTATACATCAACAATCTCTATAATGTGCATTTCATAAATCTCTTTGAATAATTAAAATGCTTTTCAATCTTTAAAAATGATTGTTTGAATTAAACAGCTAAAGTTTGTTTCGCAGAAAATTTGGTTATTTGAAAAAAAAAACTAAATATAAAGTTTTCAAGATCACAAATGGGAAGTTATCAGTGTGGCCTCTTTTTTAAATTGCCCCTGCCGCCTAAAAGGGGGGAGATAGACCCCCCCTCCCATAGTAAAAAATGCTTGTTTTTAACTGTTCTATACAAATCCGTCATTAAACTTCGTCACCTGAGTTATAGTACTCTTACCGATTTTTGTTTAAAAGGATTCAAAATATCCAACCTTGTTGTATGATTTCTTTTGAGCATGAATTGAGCTGGAGAGGCTCCGGTTGTACAATGAATGGAGTTTCGATAGTCGAACAAAAATTTGGCGAGGCAGATACTTAAATTTGCATTGTTTTTACTATCGCTAAATCCTCTTTCTTAAGCAAGATTAACCGTCTTAACACTGTTTTCTGCTTGTCCATTAGTGGCAAGATTTAAAACTAGAGATGTTTTGTGAATAATACCATTGGTATTTAAAAAGTGTTAAATTCGTGTGACACAAATGATGTGCCATTATCGCACATCGCACGTTTGGTAAACCAAAACGAGGAAATATCCTCGCCAATGCATCAATTGTTTGACTGCTGGATATATTATTTCCCATGTCTAAACATTCAACCCATTTACTATGCGCATCCACAAGAATAAAAAATTGCCTGTTAAAAAAAAAATAAGAACAATGTCATGCAAAGAACGTGGGATTACGATTCTGTCACCCCAAAACACACACTCGGACTCGACACTTAACCCATGCTTTTTTTAAAAATACGAACGTAAATTGTCAGCACACTTTTCTGGTCGTCCTTCTAGAATATGATGTTTAACTATTTGTAGTAGAGCTCTTGATACCCGGGTACCCGGTACATTGACCGGGTACCCGGGTACATTGACCGGGTACCCGGGTACCCGGACATTCCGGGTATTACCCGGGTCGCCGGGTACCCGGGTACCCGCACGTGTTGGGTACCCGTCAGGTGTCGGGTACCCGGGAATTTGTGTAATTGGTCCCAATGAACCATCATAACTCAGATGGGAGATGAAAAAATAACAATAACAACAGGGTGCTTCTTAAAGTATAGGTAGAAATAAAAAAAGTCGTTTTCACAAAATTATTTTCTATTAGGGTGGTGCAAATTTTTTTTTGTCGTTTTCAAAAAAAAAAAATATTAGGGTGGTGCAAAAAAAATTTTTTTTTCATTTTCAATATAAATTCAAAGTGTAACTTTACACAAGCTGAAAAACACATTTTTCACATATGTGACACGTATTATTTGGCTGCCATCTTGTTTTTTATGAAAATTTAGATTTTCGCATATAACTCGCGTAGTTTTGATTCTAGAAGAAAAAGTTATAGACAAAACTTTTAAAACAATAAATTTTCTACAAAAAATGTTAAATAACTTTTTTCGATAACTGCTTTTGTTTAAGAGTTACAGTACATTTTGTACTGAGGAAGCGTCAAAAAATTGAATTTTCAACAAAATGTAAATGTCGAAATCAAGAGCTCTAATTTGTAGTTCTTCGTCTGTGTTTACTTCATTAATCATACCTACTTTTAAAGTCGAGAGGAAAATTATTTATTTGACACAGATAAATGAAATACTAGCTTGATCCGAATCTTGTATTGGTGGAATTTTTTTTATTGCAAAAACAATTCCTAGTGCTTCTCCTTCTATTTACGAATATTTTGTCTCGCCATCAGTAAGCTTTCGAGAAACGAAACAAATTGGTCTCTCAGTACCGTTGGCGTTGGCATAAACGTGAGACAACAATCCACCTAAGCCTACTGGACTAGCGTCGACGATTACTTTTATAGGAACTACTGGATCATTATAGTGGGCGAGTATTTTATTAGACGAAAGCAAGCTCTTAACATTTTCGAGAGCTTCTTTTTCTCTCGCTTCCCACTTATACGTAGTGTCTTTTTTTAATAAATCATAGAGAGGGGAACAAATCGTGGCAACGTTAGGAAAAAAAATTGTATAATAAATTAAAAGCCCAAGAAACGATTGTAGTTCCTTAATGTTGACTGGCTCTTTTGCGTTTTTAACTGTTCCTATTTTTTGTGGATATGTTTGGAGACCGTCGCGATCGATTGTATGTCCAATATAATTTACCGATTTAGCAAAAAATTTACATTTTGATTTTGCGAGTTTCAACCCAGCGTCTTTAAAAATTGATAACATTGTCGCTAACCGCTCGAGATGAAGTTCTTTTGTCCTAGCTGCAATGAGAAAATCGTCAAAAAATATGATACCCCGTCCATACCTATGAATAGATTCTCAATGGCTTTTTGAAACTCGGCTTCCGAAGATGTGATTCCGTAAACTAATCTCGTGTATTTGAAAAGGCCTTGTTCTGTCGAAATTTTCGTGTAATTTTGGCACTTCTCATCTGGAACTAGTTGTTGGTAGGCCATATGTAAATCTAGCTAGGTGAATTTCTGGTCACCCTTAAGTTTGGCAAATAATTCTTATATTTTAGGTAAAGGATATTGCGTGACCTCGAGCTGTGGATTAAGAGTTATTTTATAGTCGCCACAAATTCTTATATCATCTGACATTTTTAGGACTGGTACTATTGGGGTGGACCAATTGCTTTAAGCAACGGGAACCAAAACACCTATTTTCATGAGCTTAGAAATCTCCGCGTTAACTTTTTCTTTCATGGGCAAGGGTACTTGCCTAGGTTTGCAAAATTTTGCAGTTGCACCGGGCTTTAAAGTAAGCGAAACGACTTTTTTATTGAAAGTTCCCAAAGTACCATTTAAAACCTGTCTAAAACCTTACCGACGCGACGTCGCGGTCTATGCCATCCAGAAATTTAATTTCTTGCAAACCTACATTGAATGCGCTCATCCAATCTTTTCCTAGAAACGGGGAAGCTTCATTCTCGATGAAATACATATCCAGCAGTAGACTCATTTGATTAATAACATACGAGTATTATATTAATTTACATACCCCAGTTGGTGCGATGTGACCGCCGCCACCTAGCCGCCGCCGTTGTAAGTTTTTATTAGAAGCGTCGTTTTCTAATGGCCATCAAAAAAATGTTTCTTATAGAATTCCCATGACATCGCTGACATAAGTATGTGGATGCTCCACTATCGATCTCCGTTTGTATTTGGACGCGATTCAGGGTGACTTTGGCGAAAATTGGTTGGGAACAGCTACTTGAACTAGACTCGCTTCTAAAATGAAAAAGAGACATATCGGTTTCGCACACATATTTTATACTATTACAATTTTTATTATCAGTATGTGACGGCCTCGTAAAACTTCAATCGTTCTGCAAATCCTGATGTGATTTTCTTGAAATGCTTGTCCAGAGCTGCCATGAGGTCAGTGTATGTCGTGTGATCTCGACTTTTTGGAGAGACCAGGCTTTTCAGCAACTTATATGATAACTCGGTTAAAGCAGTGATTGGTATTGCGCGTTTAAGCTCCATATCTTTCTCGATGACCAAGCCATTGACTAAGAAATATTGTTCCAGTCTAGATTTGAACACTTTCCAGTCGGTTTGCGCAAAATTGAAAGTAGTTATTGTACCTACAGACATATTAATTTTAGTTACGCACGTTGATTATGTTTTAAAAGTACTCGCTCTATTTTGTACCACACGTTATAGGTTCTTTTTTTTTAAGTCCTCGTTGCCACTGTGATATACTCAAACAACTTCGTTTAATTCAATAGATTTTTTATTAATATAAAATTAAAACGTAATGCTTAAATCCATGTTAAGTGAACTAAAAAAGGTGACCGTCGATGGCTAAGGTTATATCAAGAATGAGGTTATATACATTAAACTAGAACCATGTGAGGATTTGACATTTCGCTGAGATACATATAGTACATATATCTAATCTATTACAAAGCCATATTTTGAAAACGTGTGAATTACATAGGCAAAGATTGCTTGTATCTTCTTAAAAATATATGTATGTACGTCAATATACTATAGGTAGATATCAACACACTTAGACCAAAGTTTGGTCCGTTGATGATGAGGAGTGAGAGAGTATAAGCCTCCACCAACCTCATCTTCCGTTTTTTAGTTAAGTTAATAGGATTATCATTCAAAAATGATGTATCTTCCCGAGTAGACCTGGAAGGGATAGTCACCTTGAAGCTATGTTTGTTGAAGTGAGGGGGGATGTTGTAGTCGATATTAGTGTTAATTGATCTGAATGAATTCAGAATAGCGGAATGGCCAATCTCATTATTTATGAACTGTGTGGAGGCTTGAATCCGTATGGCAGTGTTTGCAGTCATTTGCTTGATGAAGATGTCCCAGCGGTATTAGATGGAAAAGAAGATCAAATGAGGTGGAGGGGGTAAAGCGAAGTGCTCCTCCCATACTTAGGCAGACTGTTCGTTAAACTTTGCTGAGTTTATCGCGATTTGTAGCTATATCAAGTGCAGTCCACCACACCGCTACTCAGTATTAAAGGATCGGCCTTATAACCAAGATGTATATAGCCAGTGTGTAATCGCAAGCTGATTAGTTTCTTCGATGCAAGTGCCACTCATAGATAATAGCAGGAGGGGTACGTCTCGCTTTAACGACAGAAGGCAGCATTGAGTTTTCGAAGCATTAAATTCTACGCGATTTTTTAATCCCCATTGTACAATGCTGTTTAAGTCAGAATTTAATGTACTTATCATATTTAGCCGTTTCAGTTCCACGTCCGAAGAACAGGGATGTGAATCTGGAAACGAATATGAAAAGCTAAGGGTGCTATCATCAGCGACACAATTTAATGGATTAGTAGTTGCAGACAGGAGATCTTTAATAAAAATGAGAAAGAGGGTCGGAGACAAAACAGAACCCTGTGGCACACCAGCATTTATGTTGTGATAGAACGATTCGAAAGAAAGTTACTAATCCAACGAAGAAAGGTTTCATCGATACCAAAAGCACGCATCTTCGATAAAAGAGCAGGATGCCAAACTTTATCAAATGCTTTAGAAATATCAAGTGCAATAATCTTACTTTCTCCAAAACGATGTAAGGATTTGTTCCACTGTTCGGTGAGATAAACAATCAAGTCACCAGTGGATCTATTGCTGCGAAAGCCGTATTGCAGGTCATTAAGAAGCTTTCGATCTTCGAGATATTTCTTGAGCTGATAATTTATCAGTATTTTCGGCTCGGCCATTAACGTCCGATATTCGAGTAGGCTCGTTGACAAGCTGAGTAAGGTGGTTAAACTCAGCGAAGATCTCAGCACACATACCTTCGGGTGTTGTCTGGCCTGAATGTTGAAGCCAAGAAGAATTGTGTACATTGAAATCGCCCGTAATAACGATTTCAGTGTGAGGATGCAGGGAAACAATTTTTTGGGTGGAGTCAGACATAGCGTCAAATTCACGAGAAGTTGAAACTCTGTCCAAATTGGGGCTTCGATAGAGGAAACAATAATGTTTACCGAGAACTTGAACCACAAGAAGTTGAACAAGGGGCTGGTACTAGGACCATATTGTGGTTGAAACTGGTAGGCAACATCATTTCTAACGTAAACGGCGAGACCATGGTGGGGGTTCAATGACACTAAGTTATACCCATGAATCTGAAATTCAGCAGAATCGGTATTTTCACCTACTTGGGTTTCACTTAGTGCCAAAACAGCTGGCCTGTTTATAACAGAATGGGCTTTCAAAGCAAGGAAATTTGCTCTAAGCCCACGAATATTACAATAGTCAACTCTGAAATTTACAATCATTGTGATAAAAAAGAAATAAAAAAGACTAAAACAGACGAAATCTACGAGAAAAACTGAATATGATTATAAAATTCTTTTCAATACGCAACACTACTAGTGTTATGCCTCAGCAGTGATGTGATTTGATCCGAACCCTAAAAATCAAACAGTATTTCTGTATGCATCTGTCGTTATTCGCTCAGCAAGTACATCAATTGAGAGACCTTTGACAAGCTCAATACAATTCATGTCCCCGCTAAGCCAAACAACTGCAGGTTAGGGAGGAAAAGGAAGGAGTGCTCACTGCGCTCTGTGGATACGTTCTTGTTGTTTTTTTTAATATTTTTTTTTGTTGTTATGATTATTGCGGCACTGAATATATTTTTTTTTATGTTGATTTTGTTTTGCTTGCTGACTTTTTATTTTAAATTTTTTTTGCAGTATTTTATACTATTTGGTAGGTATTTAGTTTTTTTTTTGTTTTGATGGGACTGAGACAGACATTAGGGGACGAGGAGGGTGACAAAAACGCAAAAACAGAACAGCACACGCGAGGTGACCCTTCGCTTACCACCTGCAAACGATAATGCGGGGTTGTAATCCCCATTTATTACCAATGGCTTTCTTACAAGAAAACAGGGCTTCTGTGGCCTTGTTTATTCTTTCTTGAATGTTAGGTTTCCAAATTAATTTCTTATCCAGAATAAGACCTAAGTATTTTGCCTGTTCTGAAAATTTAAGTGGTAAACCGTTTATATGGGGAGGGTCAATGTATGGGATTTTATATTTCCTGTTGAAGAGGACAAGTTCGGTTTTATGTGAGTTAGCGCCTAGTCTTGTATTGGGTTGTTTTCCTGTCACTGCGATAGCAATATCGCCCGCATAGGCAAACACTCCACCTCTTTCTAGAGTGGTGAGGTAGTTCTTTTATTACTAAGTTCCAGAGGAGAGGGAATAGGACACCGCCTTGCGGCGGCGTACCTCTGCTGACAATTCTTTGTGCAGAAGAATTGCCAAGTTTTGAGTTGATAATCCTGCTTATCAGCATCTGATTTATCAACGTATTGATCGATTCATCTACCTTCAGGGATGTCAATACACGTGCAATTGCAGATGTGTCGACATAGTTGAATGCTCCTTCTATAACTAGGAAGGCAACTAAAGTGTACTCTTTATGATGGAGGGAGTGTTTGATTATACGTACTATGCAGTGAAGAGCCGTTTCAACCGATTTCCCTTGATTGTAGGCATGCTAATGCTGAGCCTTTGAGAGGAGGGCATAATTGAATGTTTGGAGAGGATTTTACGCAGTCTGGATGCTTTAGAGCAATTATCCACATTGCTACAGAAGTTTCTCCAAGACGAGCGCTTGGTTTTCCTCAATTCTTTTTTATATGTCCTCAGTGATTCTTTGTAAGAATCCCAGTCAGACATGTCTCTAGAAGCTTTTTCTCTGTTGAAGAGTTTTCTGCCTTCTTTTCGAAGTAAATCTAGCACGGAGTTTCACCAGTGTGGTTTCTTTTTACCCCTCACCTACTTGTATAAGGGGGCATGCAGTGTCTAGAGATTTATTTAGGGCTAATGTAAGATTATTGACTTTGTCGTCAAGACCTTCAATATTAGCGAGTTGTTGTTGTCCAGGTTGATATCATGAAAATTTTGATTATGATTTTTTTGCATTCGGTATAACGGTGATTAAAGCAATAAATTAGTTCTTGGTTATATTCTGCTTGATCACCATTCATTTTTAAGAAAAGTTACTTTGTAAATTTTTTTTGAACAGTTTCAACTTGTTTTGAATACGTCAAATAAAAAGGGTTCCATATTTTGGACCCATATTCTTACCAGAGACATAAAAGTATATGATTTAGTCATTTGAAAAGATTTAAAAGTTCTCATAACGATAACAAAGCCAAGCATTTTGAATGCTCTCTTTTTAATAAAGTTTATATGTGAAGAGAAAGCGGTTTCGAATCAAAAAATTTGCCGAAATCCCTTATTTCGCTTACCCATTTAAGAATACACCCATTGATTGTATATGAAAAGTTTGTGTTGCTACGTTTTCTAGTAAAGAATATCGTTTTGCATTTATTAATATTTAATGTTAAGCTATTTTCAAAACACTAGTTTTCTAAAAATCTCAGATCATTTTGGAGTTCAAAATAATAATTTGAATTTTTAATTTACCTAAACATTTTCTTATCATCAGCATACATTAAACGAGATGATTTTAGGTTGTTAGGAAAATCATTTATGTATATAATGAATGCAAAAGGTGTTAGAATAGAACCTTGAGAGACAGCCGTAGGCTGATAATGTGGTACAGATTGGCTCCCATTGAAAATAATGACATTCTTTCTGTCTTCAACATACATTTCACATCTTTTATAGAGATTTCTTTTAATCACAGCAATTACCGAAGTCGTATCGCCAATTTTAGCTTTTATAAGAAATTTTTGTATTATTTAACAGATTTAAACAGTATTTTAGATTATCCAACAAAGCATTTAAGTACATATGTGTTGGATTACATTAGTGATAAGATGACTATTCGCCAACTTTCATCATCAATCCCAATAATATTGAGGTTCGTAGTTTCGCTAAGAATTCTAATTCCAGGATAATTCCGTAGCCAGGATTTTTTTCGGAAGAGGCTTGCTTCTAAATCTTACAAAAGGGTTCTTTAAACAAAAAACTACATATATGTATTTCCATTCAAAATTAAACAAATGATGATATAAGGTGTGTTGTTTCCAACTCCAAATAAAATTATGCAAAAAAAAAACCACAAGAAAGGGTGCAATTTACATATTAAACACAACAAAAACTATGTCTATCAGGGGCGTGGCGTCCATATAAGTCGATTATTTCCGACTTACCTTTTGAAATTCCCACTTACAAATAATATACATACTTTCAAACTCCTTCTCCTAACAACATGAATCTTATAAAATCATACGCCTGCACACACTGCACTGCTAACATTATTTTACCCTCTCTGCGGTCTATTCTGCACATACACACACGACTGCTTTTCAACTCACTCCACAAACAAACACAAAATGATAGGAAAAAAATAAAAAAGGTCATCGGAATAAGTCGGGTTATAAAATTCATTTCTAGATAGAACAAATTTGTTGTCTTTCCTCTTTATTCATATACTATTCACTGCGTTCGACACCTCTCTGTTTAATACACGCTTTTTTATGGAATAAAGTAACCCGGTACTCATCGTCATATTTGTTGAATTCGTATGTATCTTTCAATCACTAGGCTGATGAACCAAATGTAGCAAGGTTGATGTAGGCTGCTGTTGGGGTGATGACGATGAAGCAAATGTATTGCGCAGTGCGCAGAGCTGATGCAGGTTGAGGTAGGTTTCTTTTTGTAAGAAAAGGTTATGCAGAAAAAAATGAAAATGAAATAACCCGGTCTACATCCGACTTTTTTGGTGAATTTGTATGAATTTGTATGCTTTGGGCTGATGTGTCAAAGGTTGCACTTCAAGAAAAATATGCGCTGTATATAAGATTTACTGGCATAAGACATATTTTTGTCAGAAAGTACACAAAATTACTGCAATTTCCATAAAGTGGTACAACTGGCCTAAATGAATTCAACAGGTCCCAAGTGATGGCTTTTCTAATTTGAAAAACCTAGTTTACAAGCAGAACGCAGTGTGAAACCTAAATCGATTTTGTGTTACTTGTGATTTTAAAAAAATATTGACAGTTAAATCTTAAAAAATTCGAAATAAAAGTGTAAAAAGTGTGAAAAGTTTTTTGGTAGTAAGATTCAGTTGTTTGATTATAGCTTTATTAAGTGTAGACTGTTGTTTAACAGATTTTCTCTTAGAGGAATCAAATAATTTTAATCAGCTTAGTTTTATGAAGAAAAAAAAAGTTATAGTTTTAGGACGCTCCACCCTTTCCATTATAATAGATTTTAAAAGAAAAGATGGTTTCACTTCTCATTTCAATGTTTCATTATACCAAAAGTATACTTGGTTGACTGCCAGTTGTAAGTTAAATAAAATGTTTTGTTTTCCTTGCCTTCTGTTTTCCAATTCTCCTAGTGTTTGGAGCCGTACAGGCTACGCCGACATTAATAATTTGGTTAACTCTGCAAAAAAGCATGTCAAAACGGAAAAACATATTCGCAGTTGTTTATCTCTGCATGAATTTGGCATTAATCGAATAGAAACCTCTTTAGGCAATTCTTTTATAGCGCACAACAAAACTGTTGAGAGGAATCGTAAATTAATGGAGCGTTTTATTGATGCGGTAGTTCTTTTAGGCAAACAGGAGCAGGCATTCCGAGGTCACGATGAAAAGTCGGATTCCAACAATCGTGGAAATTATATTGAAACAATATTATACTTATCCAAATATGACACGTTAATGGACACTCATTTAGAACAGTGTTCAAGTGCACAAAATCCAATTTTTTCCGGTCTCTCAAATGACATACAAAACTATTTGATACACAGTATCGCTGCAGTTTTAAAATCTGAAATTAAGATTGAAATAAGTCAGACGCAATTTGTGTCAATTATGATAGATGAAACACCAGACGTCAGCCATAGGGAACAACTAAGTGCAGTATTACGGTATTTATCGGAGGATGGGATAGAAGAAAGGTTTCTTGGTTTTTTTTGACGTGAGTGAGTGTCGCAACGCAGACGAGCTGACAAAGCACATTTTGAATGTATTAGATATATTCTCTTGTAAAGAAAAGTTAATTGGACAATCTTACGATAGTGCGGCAGTTATGTCAGGGGAAGTGGGTGGTGTGAGAAAGAAAGGCCTTGATGCTTGTCCAACGGCTAACTTTATTCCTTGCTACGCACATGTTTTAAATTTAGTTTTATCGCGATCACTTGAAAATATATCGGAATTAATAGTTTTTTTTGGTAATATTAACACTATAGTCCGTTTTTTCAATAAATCAACTAAACGTTCAAATCTTTTGAAACAAATAGCCAACCGACGCATGCCTGGAGTTTCGGAGACTCGCTGGCATTATCATTCGCGAATAATAAACGTAATTTTAAATTGCAGATTAGATATTATTGAAACTTTTAACAGAATATTAGATAACCCTAACGAATGAGACAATGACACGCTTTCTATAGCCGAGAGCCTGTTAGTTAAATTAGAAAGCAAAGATGTTTGCTTTTTTCTCAATACTCTCTCCGAAATTTTTGCTAGGACTGATATTCTTTTTAATAGAATTCAAAATAAGCAAACGGATGTTGAATTTGCAAAAAGAGAAATCGAAAGTTTTGAGTCTTGGCTTTGCTCTGACTTTCTGAACAAATTTGAATCAATTTTTGAAAGTTTGAAGGATTTTGCTGAGCCGCCGTGAAAAAGAAGAATGCTCGAAATCGATTCAAAAACACACTACAAACGTCTTTTTGTAGAAATAAAGGACAATATTATATCCCAAATTAATTCAAGATATAAATCCTTTACAAGTTTAATTTTTTTAGATTTACTTAATAAATCGAAATATGATAATTTTGCAATTTCATCTTCCCTTATAAATTTTTTCCCTGGAGTTTTCGATTTTACAGCTTTAAAAAACGAACTTAGAGTTTTATATACAACACCTTCTCTTCGACACCTTGAAGTTCTAGCACTTCATAAGCATTTTAAAAATGAAATATTGCATGACACATTTCCGCAAATTTTTAACTTGAGTAGTTTATTTTTAACACTACCGATAATTGTTGCTTCCGTGGAGAGATCTTTTTCAGCTCTAAAGCGAATACATACATACATATCTAAGAAATTCGCAAGGAGAAAACAGGCTTTCTAATTTAGCACTACTATCTATAGAAAAAAAACTTCTTTAAAAAAAAAAAGTAGACCTGGGGTGGAATCGGCTAACGCGATTGTTGATTGTCGCTTTGTTGATAGTCGTTTTTGATTATCAACTCTGATTTGCTCTGTGTAAAGTGATCAATAAAACAGGCTGAGTTTTTGGCAGAACTTACAGTGAGAAACGTCATTTTGGTTCTCTTATTTATGTATTTGCTTTTATTTGACAATATTCTACACACAATTTATTTGCTTTAGAAATTGAATCCAAAATAACGATGTTACTCACAAAAATGTATAAAAACGATACCTAAATAGCTGTCACTTGAAATACAAGGAAAAAACGATTGTCGATTTAATAATCACCTTACATGGAGCAAAAGTATCGTTTTTGATTATCAACTATCAACTATCGCGTTAGCCGATACCACCCCTGAGTTTTACGAAAAAGTTCTTGCTGAATTTAATAAAAAAGATCGTAGAATAGCCTTAGAATATAAATAAGAATAGAATAGTTTAGTAAAACTTTTCACATTTTTAATTTATTATTAAAAAAAATGTCAACTTATATTTGTTGTATAGGTATATCTTATGAAGAGTTTAATTTATTTTATTTATTTTTTAAATTTATTAATGAAGAAATATTTGTGAAGTTCCTTATTTTTTTTTTTTAAATACCAAAATTTAATTTAAGATATCGCATTTGCATCTGCCAAAAAGGTTTCTTTCGAAGCCGCTTTTATTATGCCTTGAGCTCATTGTAACTTTCTACATTAATGACTTGATGGTATTACAAAATTGGCTGGAATTGCTCAACTTTTTAGGCTTGATAAGCAGATATACATTGCACGAAAAAATTTCAAACATACATTTGCAGTTTACTTTTCTGGTGGCTAATTTTTCTTCGACTTACCTTTTGAGATTATTCACGCCACGCCACTGATGTCTATATAGGCATTTGTTCAAGATAATTATCTGGAGTTAGCCAATGTCCAGGACAGGGTATTGAGCTTTCCAGTATTTTACCTTTGTCGTTTTTTTTTCTGATTTTGACAGTTAAATAAAGAAAAAAGTATCGCCCTTTGTTGGAAGAGTAATCAAAATCAAATTCGGCATTTTCACAAAAAAAAAGTTTATTTTCTGTATTATCCAGGGTTATAATCTATTATTTTGTTAGTTTTTAGTTGATTGCCAACTGACTTAGCAATAAATATTCTAATTTGATTTTTTAACTCACTTTTTTTAACCAATTCGTGCCTCTTGATTTTGATTACTCTTCCAACAAGATTTTTTTATTATTTTCACGCTGACGTTTGGCTAGTTAACTAAATTAAGCCTTATATGATATGGAAATACGGTTAATTACAAAGGAAAAACGTTACGTAACATACTTTTTGGAAAAATGGCACAAATCACATGTTGTTTTTTCACTAACATAATTGTTTTAGGTAAATGTTTTTTATTCATGAAATAAAAATTAAATTATGTTCTTGGTCTTAGAAAATGGTGCTTTACAAAACTGTGTTTTTAAATTATGTATTCATTCTCCTTTTACCTAATTCTGTATAAAAAAGTGAACTTTCATTTTTCACGAAATCTTGTTTAAAAAAAAAAGAAAATCGAAAAAAAAGAAATCGATAGTCGCGTAGTAATTCAAAATAGACACTTGATTCCTATGGGCTGTTTTTGTTTGTCAAATTTCTTATTTTTTATTTGCAGAATTTTTGAACACGGAATTATGTATGTACATATATTCGCACACTTATAATAATTGTTACTATACTAACTTTTTTTCACTTTCTTTTCCTACAATTATTGAGTCTGTAACACTTTCTCCAAAATTTGGGTTTTTCCTTTGTATATGAAAACTATAGTTCTCTCATGGTGGAAGTCGAATGGGGCGACATCTAATGTATGCCGGCAACCCTTACTCTTTTTTTTCGCGGAGAGCTTATGGAGGTTTTAAATGATATTTAAAGCGCACAACAAAAACTATTATTTGGATGCAATAATCCAAAAAATAGTCTCCTCTTGCCCCTACCACCAATTTCCGACGCTTCAAGACTCCCAAAATCCAATTTTACACCTCACATTTTGCAACGCCACCACCAGGATCCGGGCAACCCTAAAAAAAACTCGCCATGAGAGTACTATAGTTTTCATATACAAAGGTTTTTATTATCGAAATCTATCATAATCAAGAGAAACAAAAATTTTAATTTTATCCACATGTTAACCTAATATAACATTTAAATTTTTATAACCTATGCTTAGCAAAACCAAAGAGTTTAGATGTAAAGCGTTTTTATTTTCTAAAAAAGTGCTGATTTCATATAATCTACATAAATACCTACATATGTATGTACTTACATATGTATAATAATATTGGCAGAACAATTCATAAAATATTTGTACTACGAATCTTTAGGTAAGGTACCTAGAATAGTCTCCCCATTATGGCTTTTAAAAGCTAAATAGTCTTCTAGATTCAACACAAAATGCCATACATACCTAAATAGTCTCCTAACTCAGAAAAAAATTTATTTTGTGCATAGGTACCTAAATAGTTTCATGTTTCATAGTGAATTGTTTTCAAATAGTTACTAACTAAAGCTTAATTCAAATAAACTATACACAGGAACCTGGATAGTCTCCTTATTTTTATATATTTGAATTTATATCAGAAAGTTTTAGTTTTTTAATATCATTTCGGGAGGCTTCATCCCCTCAAGCACTGCAGGTGTGCTGCTGTTCTGTTTGTGCGCTTTTTTTTGTCGCCCCTCGTCCCCTTAGTTTGTCTCGTTTTTAATTGTCGCGTAGTGTCCCTATCAGCTAAAAAAAAAAAAAGAAAACAATAATAAAAAAAAAGAAAACAATAATAAAAAAAAAGAATACACACAAATTTATTCAAAGCAAAACAACACAAAAAAAAAATCAAATAAAAAAAAAAATAATAATTAGTGCCGCAACAAATAACAACAACAAATAACAACCAAAAAAAATGTGTACCAACAAAACGTAGTGAGTATTCCTTCCCTTTCCTCCCTAACCTGCAGTTGTTTGGCTTAGCAAGTGCATAAATTGTATTGAACTTATCTAAGCTCTCTCAATTTATGTACTTGCTGAGCGAATAACGACAGATGCATAGGGAAATACTGTTTGATTTTTAGAGTTCGGATCAAATCACATCACTGCTGGTAGTAACACTAGTAGTGTTGTGTATTGAAAAGAATTTATAATCATATTCAGTTTTTCTTTTAGATTTCGTCTGTTTTAGTCTTTTTTATTTCTTTTTTATCACAATGATTGTAAATTTCAGAGTTGACTATTGTAATATTCGTGGGCTTAGAGCAAATTTCCTTGCTTTGTACGCCCATTCTGTTATAAACAGGCCAGCTGTTTTGGCACTAAGTGGAACTCAAGTAGGTGAAATTACTGATCCTGCTGAATTTCAAATTCATGGGTATAACTTAGTGCCATTATTCCATCACCATCATGGTCTCGCCGTCTACGTAAGACACCAACCCCTTGTTTAACTTCTTGTGGTTTAAATTCTCGGTAAATAGGCACATCATACATTATTGTTTTCTCTATCGAAGTCTTAAATTGGATAGAGTTTCAACTTCTCGTGAATTTGATACCTTGTCTGACTCCATCCAAAGAAATATTTCCTGCCATTCTCACACTGATATCGTTATTACGGGCGATTTAATGTACACAATTCTTCTTGGTTTCAACATTCGGGCCAGACAACACCCTAAGGTATGTGTGGTGAGATCTTCGCTGAGTTTAATCACCGTACTCAGCTTGTGAACGAGTCCACACGAATATCGGACGTTAATGGCCGAGCTGAAAATACTCTTGACTTGTTCCTAACCCCTGACCCTGATAAATACACAATCAGTGTATAAACACCTCTAGACACATCTGACTATAGTATCATTTCCGCTAATTTTTCGTGCCAAAAAAAATCCAGTTAGAGAAAGAGCTCCTTCGCCTTCTGTTCTCGTATTTGGCAATACGAGAAAGCCAACTGGGACGGTCTCAATAATTGTTTATATTGTTTTTGTTGACGACACCTTTGCTGTTGTTTAACAATCTGATGTCGAGCGTGTTTTAAATCTAATAAATAGTCGTCGTAGTAGCATCAAATTTACTTATGAATTGGAGAATGCATCAGATCACACATTATTTTTTCTGGATTTAAAAATAAAACGTTTTGGTAATAAAATTCGATTTGACGTTTACAGAAAACCAACTACCATTGACAGATACATAACACACGATTCATATTATTCTTATCAAAACAAAATAGCATCATTCAATTCGATGATTCATCGTATGTGTCGATTACCTCTTTCTGTGGCTGATTATAAAAACGAATACGAGCATATTCTACACTTAGCTCAAGTCAACGGTTATAAAAAGTCTCTTATTGACTATCGTGAATTCCAACAAAAACAAACTCAGCTCTTCTCTTGGTTCTTCCAAAGATGCCAAACACCAAACCAATGAACATTTATGAAATCAATTGTTCCATCTGTGGCAGCAAATACATCGGACAGACAAAGCGCGCCGTTGAGTGTCGTATAGCTGAATATCAGAAGTAAATCAACAACAAAGACATTCAAAAAGCAGTTGCAGCTCATGCATTTGATTTGACCCACACTGAACCTCATAACATGACACCTTTCCTCGACAACTGCAAGCTAATTAAGAGTGTATCTTTTCCATCGAAATTAGACGCATATGAATCCATTTACATGAGCACCAACGAGAATTTGATGAATATAGAAGAAAGCCCAATAAGTTCTAATTTATTTGCTCTTGCTAAATAATTTGTTTTTGTTATACATGTAATAATCTCAATGTTACTCTCTGTTTTTAAATTTTGTTTTTGTTCTCTATTTTTTGCTTTAATTGTACTATAACTTCTATTATAACTTTTATAACTTATAACTTTTTAGTTGTTCACGCGTATTACGCTGATGATGGTAGGCCATTTGCCTTCCGAAATGCATTCGGTATTAAAAAAGAAAAATAAATAAAGTGCAACTAAATTACACAATTTTTTTTTTTCTTTAATCATTTTTGCGGTCAATAAGGAAGAGACCTAAATAATATTAATATAATCGAGACCACAAATTTTGTTCTTTTTAACAGATTATCCCGAACAGGGCTAAAAGCGTCAGACCTAAAGAGAAATCATAGTTCGATGCGAGCTGTAGAGAGGTTATTAGGGTTAAAGAGGTTAGCTTCCGTTGTTGTAGAGCCAACCCAACTGAGGAAAACCGGAAAAAGTTCAAACAAGCTAGGAAGGCCTGCAACGCCCATATTCGAAGGACCAAATTTTTGCATGACCAACAATTAAGGCAAAAAATACTACAATGTCCCACAAGTAGTACAATTTTTTGGTCATTTGTAAGAAACATAAGGCCTCCTCGACGGGTCTCCACCTTGCCGTTAGTGAGGAGGCTTACGCGCGATTCCTAAGGGGGTTCAGTTGCAGATACAAGCTCTCGAGCAGTCTCGCAGCCACCTACTTGGGTTTTTAGCAAACTAAGAGAGGCCCACCCCTATGAAATATGGAAGAATTAACAAAAAAAGAATACAACCATAGCGGGGATATACGCTAAACGGTCGGTGGAGGTCACGGCCACCGGCTTTGGCTCTGCCTCTCGATCTCAATATCGTGAGGAGGAGTCGCCAGTGACTATTTTTCCATTTATAAATGTATTATTTATAACAACCCACCTTATAATTTCAAAACCTTTCCTCTTCTCTTTTTTCTTTTTATTTCCGTTTTCCTTTTTAGTTTCGAACAATTATAAGTGCAGAGATCCTATGATGAACTCCAACAAATCAACAAAGTCCACAGCATGACAGAAGAGGAGGAAGATCTCGTACTGGATCCATTCCCACCCGCTCCTATCGCTGGTTTAGTACAGAGTAAGGAAGGGTGCCCCCATCAAAGGCTGCCGTACCACTCCCCCTAGACGAACAAACACTAACTAGACGGACAAACATTGAGACGTCAACCAATCCTCCTGCCATACCGGTGATCGCTCTGATATCAGTTGGTAAAGCAGGGGGGGAGGTTACACTCAATGAGGGTAAGGTTGATAAAGCTTGTGAAGGTAACCCCTCTGGCAGCAGTCCAGGAGTTAACCTGAACAAAACCCTCAACTCTGAACCCGCAAACCGCACGACCAGACCAATACAACGACCGCCAGCTTTAACACGGTTATAAAGAACAGGACGAAAAAACGTAAAACCAAGATACTCAACGATAACGAAGTACGTCGACGACAAAAAAGATCTCCTCAGCCAAGAGTGGGAAATAATAGGTTGTGAGAAGCCCATTGAAGGAACTGAGGTAATGGTGAGATTGATCCACATATCAATTCCATTGCTGAGGAAAGTGGACTTCAAAGTGCGCGTCGGGATCACCAGGTGCAAACTTAGACTGAAGACAAACAACAGAAAACAGGTTAGTAAGGCGATGAACAAATTCTTTATTATGTAAATGGAATCGAAACTTTTACAAATCAATCTTCAACATAGTAAAGCCGCCAGCGCAAACCTGGTCTACCTAATGGAAAGTAGACAATATGACGTGGCCCTTATTCAAGAACCCTGGACAGTAGGTGGCATGATAAAGGGCCTAAATTCAAAAGAACTCATGCTGTACAAGTCAAATATTGTCAATCAAAACAGTATTCCCAGATCTTGTATAGCAGCCAGGAAACAGTTTAATCTTTTTCTCCTAACTACTAACAGCAACATCGACCAGACCGCGGTAATATTAGAACGCAAGGAGCTCCCAACGCTCATTATAACCTCCACGTATATGCCACATGATGGAGAGGAAGGACCACCAGCGGATCTAGCAAGTCAATTGGTATCATTCGCAAGTAAGAGAAACTTTAATATTATTCTAGGATGCGACTCCAATGCACACCATGTGCAATGGGGTAGCACCAACATTAATATTAGGGGTGAATCACTTGTTGAATTTATTACTGAGAGTAATCTTTGCGTGGCTAACCGAGGTAATACACCCACCTTTGTCACAAAAAACCGTAAAGAGGTGCTCGACATCACCCTTTCAAATAATTCACACTCCTGTCAGATAGAAAATTGGAAAGTTCTAGATGAACCTTCCTTCTCAGACCATCAGCTCATAGAATTTACTATTCCTAATGTTGAGGGTCAGCGCAATCCCTTTAGAAATAATAGGCGCATAGACTGGCATATCTTCAATAGGGAAATTAGTAAAAATATAGAACTCGTTAGTACAACTGCAATTCAGGGACCAAACAGCTTAGAGAAAGCAACAGTAGAACTCACTGTGGCTCTGCAAAAAGCTTTCAAATTGAGCTGTCCCATTGTAAAGTCAAAAAAGAAAAACAAGAAACCCCCCTGGTGGACATAAGAACTAACGTATATTAGGAAAGAAACTAGAAAACTTTTTAATATCGCTAAACGCACTAGACTTGATAGTGATTGGGACTGCTACAAGTCTAGTCAAAGAAAATTTAAAACAGAAACACAGCGTGCTAACCGAAGCTCGTGGAGAAATTTCTGTACCAATATTGAGTCCACCAACAAATCAGCTAGGCTCACAAAGATCCTAGCGAAAACAACTACCTCTATGGGTTCTCTAAAGAAACCCGACAACAGTTGGACAGAGTTAGGTTATGATAGTCCTGGTTGAAACACACTTCCCAGGAAGCAAATATAGTCTTGAATGCGTACCAGACAACTCTCTGCCCTATGCAGATGAAATCCCCACTGACATTATAACGGAAGAAAAGGTAAATTGGGCTATCAACTCTTTCTCCCCTTATAAATCTCCAGGCCTTGACGGCATCTTCCCTTAGATGCTGCAGAAAACCAGTGAATTTATCATTCTCCACCTGATAAACATATTCCACAGTAGCCTAAGATGGAGTTATGTTCCAAAGATATGGTGTGAGATCAAAGTGGTCTTTATTCCGAAAGCCGGCAAGCCCAGCCACATGGAACCCAAAGACTACAGACCTATTAGTCTGACCTCCTTTATGCTCAAAACACTTGAAAGGCTAATTGATATTCATATCCGCAGTAATCTAAAACCGGAGGTCATATGCATATCACCCTTTCAACATGCCTACACGAAAGGCAGAAGTGTAGAAATGGCACTACATTGTGTTGTGAGCACTATAGAAAAATCGCTCGAGCTTAAAGATTACACTCTCGTAGCATTCCTGGACATCGAAGGTGCTTTCAATAACGTTCACAACAGTGCAATTGAGAAAGCACTTCGATATCTCAAGGTAGAAGCAACAGTTATCAAATGGATCGTACATGTTGAAAAACAGACAGATACATAGTGAACTTGGTAACGCACATATAAAGATGCACGTATCTAGAGGTACACCGCAAGGTGGAATTCTTTCACCACTTCTCTGGATCCTGGTGATGAAGGAGATCCTATTGAAACTAAAACATAAAGGCATAACAGTGGTAGCCTACGCTGATAACTTAGCGCTTTTGGCCACAGGAAAGTATCCAACCACTATTAGCGAATTATTAGACAATGCACTCTCCATGGTTAGTAGCTGGACCAATAACTTTGGTCTCAAGGTAAATCCCCTCAAAACAGAGTTAGTACTTTTTACAAACATACCTCCGTTTGATTTACCAAAAATTGAAGACACCCCACTTAAGATTTCCGACCGAGCGAGATATCTCGGTGTGATCTTGGACAAAAAACTTAACTGGGGACTAAATATCCAAGAAAGATACAAAAAAGCCATGTTTACACTCTACTCATGTAATAGGATTCTAGGCAGAAACTAGGGACCTAATCCTAAAATAATCATGTGGATGTATACTGCCATTGTCAGACCTATTCTGACGTATGGCAGTTTGGTTTGGTGGAAAGCCCTGGAGAAATCCTCGAATTTAAACACCCTAACCAAACTACAAGGAATGGCATGCATCAGCACAACTGGTGTGATGAGGACCACCCCTACTGCGGGCTTGGAAGCAATCCTCAATCTCCCACCCTTAGATTTATTTGTACAAGAATCAGCAGCTAACAGCGCCCTTCGGCTTAGTTAAACCAATATATGGAAAACTAGTCCCAGTGGCCATGCTGCTATTCTAACGAAATACGTAGGCAACGATATCTGTACAGATTATATGACACCCTACTTAGATTTTAACAAATCATTTAGTACCATATTCCCCAATAGAATAGATTGGGAAAACAGTGTGCCCTACAACGAGTCAACTTTCGCCGTCTTCACTGATGGCTCTAAAATAAACACTGGAGTAAAATGAACCACAGCAGCGTCTTCCAAGCTGAGATCTAAGCAGTGAAAAACGCTGCGAGGCATATATCGATGAAGGCGATATCACCGGCGGACATCACTTTTTTCATTGATAGTCAGGCAGCAATAAAAGCTCTCTCTGCCACTCAAATCAAATCTAAGCTTATTTCTTGCTGTCGCGAAGAGCTAAAGGTTCTTGGTATACAGCATAATGTAAGACTCTGCTGGGTTCCCGGCCATAGTGGTGTGCCACCCTCGCGTGGTAGTCACCTTGAAGTGGTGCGGGGGCTTAAGTTTCAAAGAGTCATCTGACCTGCCGGCAGGACCGGCACAGCCCAAACGAGCGCCCTGTGCAAAATTTTGCTTTTGCGCCCTTTATTTTTATTACCTATGTACTTCGTTTCTTAAGCCATTTCCATATTACCCATGAGGTAGGCTTTTGAATGCGTTTCTTTTAATGAGGTATCCCCTGTAGGCCTAGTCCTTAATAACAAAAATAATAAAGAATTTAAACAAAAATAAAAAAAATGTAAAAAATAGAAAAATTAATTCTAAAAAAACATATTTACAAAAATAAACACAAAAAAACACTAAAACACTTCACCACTTTCCAGTTCCACCAGTGTTTTCAGCTTTAAATTTAATGGGTTATTGGTACGTACAAATACAAAACACAAATCCCGCAAAACACACGCTTCGTAATTAATAATATATTTTTCAAAAACTTAATCAGAGAACTGCAGTTTAATTTATCTATTTAGCAACAAAATATCGTCACCCCAGTATTGGAGTGACACATTTGCGTTTTTGTCATTTTTGAGTTAGGAATGCTTTGTATGCGACAAAAAGGAGATCTTTCTTTTGGTGCAATTAAATCTATCCTATCTCTATTACTGCCAAAGATATCAGTGTTACAAATGAGCTATATGCACTTTTGGAAATAAATGGTCAGAATTGGTCTGCCACATAAGCCTTTGTATGAGAAGGTCATATTTTTGTATGAATTTTTCTGAATTTTTTTAAATATTTTAAATGACCTATACATACAATTGAACTAAGATTATGTTTTATTTGCAAACACAAATTCAGTGCTTGAATGATCTATACATACAATTCTTACTCAAAAGTGCTTCATATACATAATAATTTTTCAGTGTTTAAATGATACATACAAGCCAAACTCCAAATAAAATTTTCAACCATTGAAAATAACTTCAGTGCATAAGTGATACATACTATACAATCGCTTTAAGAAATGCCATATAGGCAGTGTTACTGTTGTTCAGTATCTAAATGATACATACATACAATTCATTTCTCAAAATGCCTTAAACGCTTTGTAGTTGGTAGTATTTAAATGACACATACATACAGTGACAGTCGTTTGTTCTTCGTTTCTTCTCACAATATTAGTGTATAATAATAATAATATTAGTGCCACGTTTACACAATCCTGGTCTGAAACCGTTAACTTTTTGGCGGCATTTGAATGTGTATTTGCAATACATGCAAAGAATAGAACATAGTTATTGGCGCGTGGCTGGTAATACAGATTAAACAATAACATAAAACATAACACATTCCATCCCAGACGAGCGAAGAAAGAACGTCGATTATGAGTAATGCGGGCAGTGATAGGTAAAAAGTTTTATTATTTTGTTGATTTTTATCTTGTCTTTTTATCCTTACTGAACGTTGCGATTTTTATTGAAGGTCATCCTCTCCTGCAGAAGAAGTTTCTGAGGAGGTTTTATGTGCATTGAAAGATATATTTCTTTGCAACGGGAAAAATGTCTCAAATGGTAATTCGAGAATTGTCGAGTGTGAACCAAGCGCATTATAACTTTTACTTTATTATCGTAAATACAGATTCATTTCTTGATCCCTTAATCGGAAACCAAAGTCATATGAACCCAGAGGAGGAACAAAAATTTGAAAAACTCGTACTTGACATAGAAAAAAACATTGCATCCGTTGCAAGGATTTTAGA
Organism: Syrphus vitripennis; assembly: GCA_958431115.1. Taxonomy (NCBI): domain Eukaryota; kingdom Metazoa; phylum Arthropoda; class Insecta; order Diptera; family Syrphidae; genus Syrphus; species Syrphus vitripennis. The sequence continues at coordinate 57,891,214 of OY288109.1, forward strand.
TATGGAAGTTATAACACCAATAAAGCATTGTCCAGTCCAGTTAGAGGGTGTATGTAATATGAAGAGGTTGTATTATTTAACAATCGTTGTTAACTAGTACATCTGATTTTCGTGTATCTATTTCAGTTATAGTATGGATACGGAGAGCGTTTTTGAAGATTTTGACTCAGATGATTCTATGAAAGACCCCCATTATTTTTTTGATGAAAAGTCGAATTCCTACAGTGAATCTCAGCAATCCGACAATGATGCTCCAGCTGCAAAAAAAATTAAGAAAAATAGAGCTTTGAAATCTCCATTGTTTGATCCAGAAAGAAGTGTGTCTCATTCCCAACAGGATTTGTTACCGTCCACATTATCATACCAGGAAACAGCAGTTACTCCTCTCTATGTTCAAGCAACAAACGATAAAAATACGCCACCATCACGTAAACGCAAAATACATAAAGCAAATTGGAAGTGCAACGTACGGAACCAAAACCGTCAAAAGGGTAAGGCGTATACTGATTACAAAGGGGTGGCACGACCTCCGAAAACTTTAAAGACCGTTGATTGTAAGTCATGTGTATTTTTGTGCGACACAAAATTTGACTATGAAGAAAGGCAAGAGATACATAATGCATTTTGGTGCCTTGATGATAAGTCGAAAAATTTTTTTTATGCCCAATTTACAAGGAAGGACCCTATTAAACGAAAATCAAAGAAAACTCCTTTAAAAAAACGTGAGTATAGCTATCGTTATTTCTTTTCATATGGCGATGAGCTGGTTCGTGTTTGCAAAAAATTTTTTTTGAGCACTCTTGATATCAGTGCTAAACGGATTCAATGGTTTAATAATAACAAACACGATGAAGTAACAGGTATTCCTCGGAGTCCCAAGAAAGAAAAAAAATATAAAGAAAAAAATACCAGAGCATAAAATTGAGGAAATAAAGCAGCACATAGAGAGCTTTCCTCGTGTCGAATCTCACTATTGCAGAGCAACCACAAAGAAAGGATATCTGGGTTCTTATTTAAATATTACGAAAATGTATAACTTATACAAAGAAAGTTGCGAAGGAATACCTGTTAAGAAGCATGTATACTTTAAAATTTTCAACGAATGTTTTAATTTAGCCTTTCATATGCCTAAAAATTATCAGTGTGATTTGTGCACGGAACTAAAAAATAAAGGTGATTTGACAGAAATAGAAACGGAAAAACTCAGGGTGCATGAGGAAAATAAACTTTTGGCCAAAAATGAAAGAGATTCAGATAGGAAAAGCAAAGTTGTTTCTACTGCGATAGTAACGTATGACCTGGAAAATGTGTTTGCCTTACCCAAAGCTGAAGTTTCCAGCTTTTATTATAAAAGAAAGTTTGCAGTCTACAATTTAACCGGTCACTGCAATCTGAACAAGGTCACATACTGCTGCATTTGGACCGAAGCGCAGAGTGGTCGGTCTGGAAACAACCTCGCAAGCGCACTTTACAAAATATTACAAAGCGTCGTAGACGATCTTCCAGTCGTAACCAAAATTATTTTGTGGTCTGATAGTTGCGTTGCACAAAACAAAAACCGTGTTAACAGCACTATGCTCTTAAATTTTTTGCACAGGAACCCTCAAATTTTAAATATAACGCAAAAGTACTCGGAGCCGGGCCACTCCCAGCCACCGTTCTGCAAATTAAAAACTTTAAAATATAGCTCAAAAGACCTTTGTGTAATAGAACACAAAAACAGTTTATCAAATGAGGTTCCTTTTGAGAAAATTATTTTATTTAAAAAACCTAAGAATGGCCCAGCTCCTTCCATTTTTGTTTTAAAGCCGCTTTCATCCCAATGGTTGTTAACAGAAGAAAAAAAGAAAGATTTAAAGTCAATGCTTAAGTACATGCCATTATAATGCCATTTTTGGAAAGAATCAAGCCTTTAAAGATGCTATTGTAAGTACACCTGAGACTGAAAAAATCAAAGAAGTCACTCCAAGGAGAACAACACGTAAAATTAAAAAAAAAATGTGATCAAAATGTTTTTGAATTATTATTTATTTATGTATAAAATTGATGAATTAAAAGTAGTTGATAGAATACTCATAATCTTGTTTTATTATTTTTCATCTGAAGGCACTAAATTAATTAATTATAATATTCCAAAAAGCTGAAATATTGGATTTTTAGATCTCAGTTATGAACGAACCTTATTATTTTACAGAATTGTTTTTCTTTGAAACCTAACCTTATTTTTTACATTAAAAAATAAGTTTAACAAAAAAAACAATAAGCAAAATAAAATAACAGTAGTTTAAAAAAATGCTTTTATTTTAACTTTTGTATGAAAATATGCCACATACGCATCGAAATATCACAATCTCGTTCCGTATTTAAATGCCATATAGGTTGGCCAAAAAGTGCCTCATACCATACAAAAACACATTATTTAAAAAAAAATGTATGCCTCATATGCAATTTCCTTTTTTTCAACTTGAGATTACAAAAAAACTAATGGACCAATTGAAACAAGAATAAAGCGTAAAGTAGAACTCAATAGGAACTAAATTTATAAATTTGTTCAATGCGTATTTAACGAAAGATGTTAGTTTTATTCGCATTCAAACTTAAAACGTCGTTTTCTCAAAACTAGGCTTTTGTCGTTTAGATCACTCCAATACTGGGGTGACGATATCACAAACAAAACAAAACAACCACTTCTTCTAGAGAAATTAAAACAAGTGACAAAGATAATGAGTTACAAAAAACGAGTGCAGAGAGAATAACCGTTATTATTTCCAATTCACTCCTTGCTCTTTTCTCGTCCTTTCCATTTTATCCACAAAAAAAAACGGTTCCTATTTGAAATATTCTACTCATATTTTCTCATTCGAAATGTAAACGAACTACCAAGAGAGGCAAACAGAGAAAATCGTGTTTGACCGTAAAAAAAAACCACCCACATTCATTTCGTTTGAAAGAGTTGAGCGCATAAGATTGAAAAATTTCGCTTGTGTGCAGGATTTAAATCTGCACAGTCTACGTCAGTCGCACTTCTTATTGTGGGTTACATTCATTTCAACTTTTGAGTTCATTTTTCTATCAAAAATTTTGGTTTAGTGAATTCCCATATGTGCAAATCTGAAATGTGCACATTTCTACTCAAACGATTGTATGGGAAATAAAAATGAGAATATTTATTTGTATGGGGATTTTCGAGTGAAACGGGCAAATAAAAATCTTGCACGTATGGAGGAAGTTTGAATCTTTTTTATTTGAATTAATTTATTCTTGGCGTTGATTTTGGTACTTATACGAAGAATTTTCTTTTACAAAATGATAAAATGGTTTAATTCGCATATTTAGAAATTATTTGATAGTGACATAGTAAAAAAATTAATATAAAAAAAATAAATGAAGCAGGTTAATATAAAAAGAATGAAAACATATGAATGTAGTTTTCTTGTCAGTTTGCGCCCCTGCAGCTCTGCGCCCGGTGCATTTGCACATTGTACATCTGGTAGGGCCGGCCCTCTGCCGGTTTGGGGTCACCCAATCCGGGAGTGATTTTGAGGAGTTACGGACTAAGTACTACCCCCCTAATCCAGGGTGTTACGTGCACCGTGCCTATTGGATGGTTTGCAGCCAGGGGGTATACCGGCTGTAACTTTGACCTTACCATATTATGCGGAGCTCTGATATGGCGGACCAACCTTTCTCTAGCTACTCGTGGGAACAAAATTATGCCGAAACAAACAAAACAGAAAAACAACCACAAAAAATACAATATGCCGCGGGATGTCACCGCAAATGAGTATGCGGATCACATGGAGAACATCTTCCATAACGATTCGAGAAAATGTATAACTTATACAAAGAAAGTTGCGAAGGAATACCTGTTAAGAAGCATATATACTTTAAAATTTTCAACGAATGTTTTAATTTAGCCTTTCATATGCCTAAAAAGGATCAGTGTGATTTGTGCACGGAACTAAAAAATAAAGGTGATTTGACAGAAATAGAAACGGAAAAACTCAGGGTGCATGAGGAAAATAAACTTTTGGCCAAAAATGAAAGAGATTCAGATAGGAAAAGCAAAGTTGTTTCTACTGCGATAGTAACGTATGACCTGGAAAATGTGTTTGCCTTACCCAAAGCTGAAGTTTCCAGCTTTTATTATAAAAGAAAGTTTGCAGTCTACAATTTAACCGGTCACTGCAATCTGAACAAGGTCACATACTGCTGCATTTGGACCGAAGCGCAGAGTGGTCGGTCTGGAAACAACCTCGCAAGCGCACTTTACAAAATATTACAAAGCGTCGTAGACGATCTTCCAGTCGTAACCAAAATTATTTTGTGGTCTGATAGTTGCGTTGCACAAAACAAAAACCGTGTTAACAGCACTATGCTCTTAAATTTTTTGCACAGGAACCCTCAAATTTTAAATATAACGCAAAAGTACTCGGAGCCGGGCCACTCCCAGCTCCAAGAAGTTGATAGTGTCCACAGTGCCATTGAAAGGCATTTGAGAGGTGTGTCACTTTACAGCCCACTTTCATTGGTTCAACAACTCCTAAAAATTAAGTACGAGAAAGTGCATTTGAAAATTATGCAAATGCAAGATCATCACTTTTTCAACTTTGCTGCAGCATCAAAGAACTTGGTCATGCCACCGTTCTGCAAATTAAAAATTTTAAAATATAGCTCAAAAGACCTTTGTGTAATAGAACACAAAAACAGTTTATCAAATGAGGTTCCTTTTGAGAAAATTATTTTATTTAAAAAACCTAAGAATGGCCCAGCTCCTTCCATTTTTGTTTTAGAGCCGCTTTCATCCCAATGGTTGTTAACAGAAGAAAAAAAGAAAGATTTAAAGTCAATGCTTAAGTACATGCCATTATAATGCCATTTTTGGAAAGAATCAAGCCTTTAAAGATGCTATTGTAAGTACACCTGAGACTGAAAAAATCAAAGAAGTCACTCCAAGGAGAACAACACGTAAAATTAAAAAAAAATGTGATCAAAATGTTTTTGAATTATTATTTATTTATGTATAAAATTGATGGATTGAAAGTAGTTGATAGAATACTCATAATCTTTTTTTATTATTTTTCATCTGAAGGCACTAAATTAATTAATTATAATATTCCAAAAAGCTGAAATATTGGATTTTTAGATCTCAGTTATGAACGAACCTTATTATTTTACAGAATTGTTTTTCTTTGAAACCTAACCTTATTTTTTACATTAAAAAATAAGTTTAACAAAAAAAACAATAAGCAAAATAAAATAACAGTAGTTTAAAAAAATGCTTTTATTTTAACTTTTGTATGAAAATATGCCACATACGCATCGAAATATCACAATCTCGTTCCGTATTTAAATGCCATATAGGTTGGCCAAAAAGTGCCTCATACCATACAAAAACACATTATTTGAAAAAAAATTTATGCCTCATATGCAATTTCCTTTTATTCAACTTGAGATTACAAAAAAAACTAATGGACCAATTGAAACAAGAATAAAGCGTAAATTAGAACTCAATAGGAACTAAATTTATATATTTGTTCAATGCGTATTTAACGAAAGATGTTAGTTTTATTCGCATTCAAACTTAAAACGTCGTTTTCTCAAAACTAGGTTTTTGTCGTTTAGATCACTCCAATACTGGGGTGACGATATCACAAACAAAACAAAACAACCACTTCTTCTAGAGAAATTAAAACAAGTGACAAAGATAATGAGTTACAAAAAACAAGTGCAGAGAGAATAACCGTTATTATTTCCAATTCACTCCTTGCTCTTTTCTCGTCCTTTCCATTTTATCCACAAAAAAAAACGGTTCCTATTTGAAATATTCTACTCATATTTTCTCATTCGAAATGTAAATGAACTACCAAGAGAGGCAAACAGAGAAAATCGTGTTTGACCGTAAAAAAAACCACCCACATTCATTTCGTTTGAAAGAGTTGAGCGCATAAGATTGAAAAATTTCGCTTGTGTGCAGGATTTAAATCTGCACAGTCTACGTCAGTCGCACTTCTTATTGTGGGTTACATTCATTTCAACTTTTGAGTTCATTTTTCTATCAAAAATTTTGGTTTAGTGAATTCCCATATGTGCAAATCTGAAATGTGCACATTTCTACTCAAACGATTGTATGGAAATAAAAATGAGAATATTTATTTGTATGGGGATTTTCGAGTGAAACGGGCAAATAAAAATCTTGCACGTATGGAGGAAGTTTGAATCTTTTTTATTTGAATTAATTTATTCTTGGCGTTGATTTTGGTACTTATACGAAGAATTTTCTTTTACAAAATGATAAAATGGTTTAATTCGCATATTTAGAAATTATTTGATAGTGACATAGTGAAAAAATTACTATAAAAAAAAATAAATGAAGCAGGTTAATATAAAAAGAATGAAAACATATGAATGTAGTTTTCTTGTCAGTTTGCGCCCCTGCAGCTCTGCGCCCGGTGCATTTGCACATTGTACATATGGTAGGGCCGGCCCTCTGCCGGTTTGGGGTCACCCAATCCGGGAGTGATTTTGAGGAGTTACGGACTAAGTACTACCCCCCTAATCCAGGGTGTTACGTGCACCGTGCCTATTGGATGGTTTGCAGCCAGGGGGTATACCGGCTGTAACTTTGACCTTACCATATTATGCGGAGCTCTGATATGGCGGACCAACCTTTCTCTAGCTACTCGTGGGAACAAAATTATGCCGAAACAAACAAAACAGAAAAACAACCACAAAAAATACAATATGCCGCGGGATGTCACCGCAAATGAGTATGCGGATCACATGGAGAACATCTTCCATAACGATTCGAGACCGGGGATGAGTTTTTTATTTGAAGAGCAGGCCTCTTGATAAGACTGAGAATCGGGCAATTCAAGGAGAATCGTCAGCAAGTCAAGGGAAAACACAACCCAGACGAGCAAATGACGAAACTCCCAGCACATCAGGAGCTAGTACTGCAAGAATACCTCCAGTGCCAGTAAAAGAATGCTGCCAAAGCCACAGAAGGTGCAAAAGCTGGGAATATACCAGAAAAAAACTGTCTCTCCACCTGCAAAAGGCCCTCCACAGGAGAAGACCAGGAAAACCACTGGTCCACTTCCGCAAAAGGGGATGCCAGGTGCATTTGACGACCCACTCAGGATAGGGCTTAGTCGATCGGGTTGCAGATGGTACCTCCGGTTCCTGGGTCAGGGGATGTCCCCGCAGGAAGCCAGGAAAAAGGTGGACGATAGAAAGGCAGACACTAACAAGGGAAATGTAAGTAGCCTGGATAGTGGGAAGAGGAAGAGCCAAAGCATCACTCCTCCCCAAAGGCAAGATGCCAAAAAATCCAGGACGTCGGCCACAGTAACGGCGGACCAAGCACCGCCAAAAGGTAGCTGATGAGCTTTCGTATGCGAATGCGGCCAGGAGTGTGAGGATTGCGGTCCTACCATCAGGTTTCCCTCAGTGCAGATGAATTGTCGGCATTGGAGGAAGCCATTATTGAGGAAGTGTCTCTTGGGTGGAGGCATAAACTCAAGTTCAACGGCCTGCACTTTAGAACGGGGCTGCTGTTAGTCGATTGTGCTGGTCAAGAGACAGCAGAATGGCTTAAGGAGAAGGCGTCCAGGCTGAGCACTTGGAAGAGCAGCGAACTGATGGCGCGCATGGGTGGTGATATCCCCAAAATGCGTAACATCACCCTATTTTTGCCAAGAAGTTTGGGGCAGGATGATAAGCAAACGCTGTCACTCATCCAAGCTCAGAATGACGGCCTGATGGTGCATGCCTGGAAGGTGCTCACCAGTAAGGCAGAAGGCAAGGGACAGCTAATGGTGATCGTCATCGACGATCAGTCCGCCGAAGCCATAATGAAAGCAGACCATCAGCTTCATTATAAGTTTGGAAGGATCCCCGTCACGGGACTCCGTAAACACACGGCAGGCCAAGCAACTGCAACCAAAACCCATACTGCATGTTCTAACCTACACCCCGCTCCTATACTAACCCAAATAACCCAACCTATTCCTACCTCTGAACCATCCAATCCTACCCAAACACCTGTTAATCCTAAGCCCATCCAAAACCCTGTAACCCCCAAACCCCTCCTAATCCCAGAAACTCCCAACCCCCCCACGACAATCCTCCGAGGCCGGGAACAGCAACTGGCTATGGATGAGTCTAGCCGGATGGACGTATAAATGGAGGAATTGACTTCTCTTCTAGTTCATCTGACTCAGATGAGGTGCTTCCTACCAGCCCCCACCTGTTAAACAGATTATTGCTCCATGCTACTATATGCACCATGCAAAAGCAGCATCAGCTCTAATATCCCAAAAATTTACAGCTGATGACCTGGGACTAGTACTGATCCAAGAACCCTGGATTTACGGGGGTCAGATTAGAGGCCTAACATGTAAGAACTCTAGATTAATTTGGGATACGAAAAGTGACTCGCCCCGAGCATGCATAAAAATAAGAAATAACATAAAATTTATATGTCTTTCAGAATTTATGACGCGGGACCTGGTGCCAATTCAAGCCCAATTTGACAACGAGGGCAACCTCGGCACGATGGTGGTAGCAGCAGCTTATTTCGCCGGTGATGAAGAAAATATCCCACCAACTGAAGTACCGAAGTTAGCGGACTACTGCAGCAGCAAGGGACTAACATTGTTGGTCGGCTGTGACGCAAACTCCCACCATACAACATGGGGTAGTACCAATACTAATCAAAGGGGTGAGTACCTTTTAGACTTTATTATCGAGAAAAATCTAGATATTTGTAACGTAGGGAACACACCTACCTTTATAACTAGAGTAAGAAAAGAAGTCTTAGACTTAACGTTTGGAAGCCCGAAAGTAGGTAGCCTGATTAGGGATTGGAGAGTTTCAAACGAACCGTCTTTGTCTGACCATAGAATTATAGAGTTTACCTTAGACAACTTGCTCACAGAGAACACCTCTGGCAGGAACCCTAAGAAAACAAACTGGAACCTGTACAAAAGCGTTCTCAAAACAAACCTTGAACGAATAGGTCGAGTTGAAACGACAAATAGTAACCTTGAGTTAGAAGACTTAGTAAATAAGTTTAGTGGGGATATAATTGAGGCTTATGAACTCAGTTGCCCCCTAAAGCAAGTTAAAAGACAAATGGATGCTCCGTGATGGAACAGAAATCTGTCAAAACTAAGATCCAAGGTAAGAAAACTCTTTAATAAGACAAAGAGTACTGGAGAGTGGAATAATTACTCTGCAGAATTGACCAATTATAACCGGGAAATCAGAAGGCGAAAAGAAAGAGCTTTGAGAGGTTCTGCGAGGGGGTTTCTTCTACTCCGGTAGCTGCTAGACTTCACAAAGCTCTAGCAAAAGAAACTACCATTACATCGCCAAGTCACACTTCATTGGGTACCGGGCCAAGCTGACTCCCTAGCTAAAATAGGAGCAACGGGACCCGTAATAGCGCCAGAGCCTTATTGTGGTATAGGGGAAAATATAATTAATAACCAAATTAAATTATTAGAGGAGGCAACAAGATCAAAAATCTGGAAAGAACTCCCCAAACTGAGACAGGCCAAACTCTTACTCGAGAACTATAACCGGGAGCGTTACCAATCCTGTATTAGCCTAAGCAGGAACAGTCTCAGGAAAATAACGGGCCTCCTCACAGGCCATTGTAAACTGAGAAGACATCTCAGCATCCTTGGCCTAGTGAGCAGTGCTTCTTGCAGATTCTGCAACGCTCATGAGGAGACACCGGACCACATAATAGGTAAATGCGATGCACTGATGCATCAAAGACAAAAATATCTGGGCAAGTACCATATAGACGAGAACCAAATACATTCTCTGAAAATACCCCAAAGTCTTAAATTTCTAAGGGGCAAGTTATAGCGAACAGGAAAATGGATCAGGAAAATTTTTCTGATGGATTATTTAGTAAGTTCTCGATCGATTTGAAACACATAAGCTGAAGTAATCGATGACAAATGACAATTTTAATGCACTATGTAAAAAAAAAACTTATTGAACGTAGGATTTTTGATAAAAAACCATTTGTTTATTTTCCTGATGCAAATTCATCAGGAAAACAAATAAATGCATTTTTTATCAAAACACCTTTGTTCAATCATTTCTTTTTTTACATAGTGCATTAAAATTGTCATTTTTCATCGATTACTTCAGCTTATGTGTTTCAAATCGATCGAGAACTTACTAAATAATCCATCAGAAAAATTTTCCTGATCCATTTTCCTGTTCGCTATAACTCACCCCTAAAAGGAACGAATCTGGAGGATGAACTGTAGATGAAAAACCTCATCCGGTTCAAAAGGGGGGCACAATAGATCTTATGGTCGCAGTGCAAATATACCCAAATTCTTCATTCATTCATTCATAGTGGTGTGCCAGGAAACGAAAAAGCAGATGATCTGGCAAGGGAAGGCTCAACACTTGAACCTTCTCTCATAGATCACAACATAGCAATCCCACTATGTGAACTGAAACAAAACGTCGGTAACTTAATTATTCAAAAATCCAACGAAAGATGGAATCTCCTAGAAACCTGTGTTATCACCAGGAAACTATGGCCTAGATACGATAAGAAAAGGTCCGATAGAATTTTAATTCTTAATAAACCTTCCTTAAGATCCCTTATAAGTATAATAACGGGACACAACTTACTTGGCTACCATAAAAAGAAAATGGGGCTCAATGCCGACGATCTCTGCAGAGGCTGTGGCGATGAAGATGAGCATGAAGACACGGCTCACTTTCTTTGTCACTGTCCAGCACTCTGCCACACTAGGAAAAAGACCCTAGGGAACTACTTCTTTGCTGAATTAGAAGAACTATCAGAACTCTCAAGCAAGAGCTTACTGAACATGGGATTCATAGGTTTAACACTTCAAGAAGTTTTAACACTTCAGGGTATCACAATGGATCTACATTGATCTAAGTATGACGGTAACAAAACCAACTGTCAGCCCATTAAACCTAACCTAACCTAAGAAACATACGGAACAAAACATCTTCCTCGGTCCCAACACTCGTTTTCAATGACACTCCCTTCATTAGCTCTCTCGAGAAAGCTAACTTATTCGTTAGGCAGTTCGCCGCCAACTCTTTGCTGTCTGATAGTGTCATGACTCCCCCAGTTCTTGAGCGCGTAAATGATTCTATGGGACAAATCCTCTTTCGTACTCTAGCTGTGGCGAGAGTCTTAAAAGATCTCAACACTCATAAATCCACTGGTCCGGATGTTATCCCCGACATTGTTCTGAAAAGGTGTTCTTCCACGCTGGAAAAACCCCTGCGTAAGCTTTTCCATCAATTCTATTCTTCTGGGCTTGTTCCGAGCAGTTGGAAAACAGCATTTGTCCAGCCTATCCGAAAAAAGGCGAATCTTCTTCACCCTCTAATTAACGACCAATTGCACTCACGTCCCTTCTTTCCAAGGTCATGGAAACGCTGATAAATTATCAGCTCAAGAAATATCTCGACGATCGAAAACTTCTTAATGACCGGCAATACGGCTTTCGCAGCAATAGGTCCACTGGTGATTTGATGGTTTATCTCACCGAACAGTGGAACAAATCTTTACATCTTTTTGGAGAAAGTAGGATTATTGCACTTGATATTTCTAAATCATTTGATAAAGTTTGGCATCCTGCTCTTTTATCGAAAATGCGTGCTTTTGGTATCGACGAAACCCTTCTTAGTTGGATTAGTAACTTTCTTTTGAATCGTTCTATACAAGTAGTATTAGACGGATTCAAGTCTGAAACCCACAACATAAATGCTGGTGTGTCACAGGGTTCAGTTTTGTCTCCGACCCTCTTTCTCATTTTTATTAAAGATCTTCTGTCTGCAACTGCTAATCAATTAAACTGTTTCGCTGACGATGGCACCCTTAGCTTTTTATATTCGTTTCCAGATTCAAATACCTGCTCTTCGGACGTGGAACTGAAACGGCTAAATATGATAAGTACATTAAATTCTGATTTAGACAGCATTGTAAAATGGGGAATAAGAAATCTAGTAGAATTTAATGCTTCGAAAACTCAATGCTGCCTTCTGTCGTTAAAGCTAGATGTACCTCTGCTGCCATTATCTATGAGTGGCAGTTGCATCGAAGAAACTAATCAGCTTGCGATTTTAGGTATTTGTATCACAAACCACCTTTTGTGGAATGATCACATTCTTAACGCCGCCAAAAATGCCGCAAGATGTTTAGGTTTCCTTTGGAGATGCAAGAAATTCTTTTCCCCTTCTGATCTGAAAGTTATATACGTCCAAAGCTTGAGTATAACTCCCATCTCTGGGCTGGTGCTCCAGCAACTTACTTAAGCCTCTTGGACAGCATACAAAGACGAGCCTTCAAAATGATCGGAAATAGGAACATCATCGATACTATTACGTCACTCGATCACCAACGTAACTTTTCCTGTCTATCACTCTTTTATCGTTACTTTTACGGTAAGTGCTCTAATTTGATTGCTAGTTGCACTGTAATGTTGCTTTTAAACGCTTAGCTGAGTTTGCCACTACTTGTTTGCTAAAGATGTCCAGGTGTGTACGATTTAGTAATATGTCCAGGGCGTCCCAAGGGGTTGACCTTAGCGCTCCGCTTATACATATACTCGCTGACCTTTGGACTTTGATAAGCTTGCTCAAGTTTGTCTTTATGTCCAGTGCGGTCCACCATACTATCACCCCGTATGTAAGTATTGGTCTTATGACCGAGATATACAGCCAGTGTGCAATGTTTGGAGAGAATCCCTATTTGCCACCTATGGCATTCTGGCATGAAAAGAGTGCCACACTGGCTTTTTTGACTCTTTCTTCGATATTGAGCTTCCAGGTCAGTTTTTTTTTATCAAAAATGAGTCCTAGATATTTGGCTTGATTCGATAGAGTAAGTGTTACATCTTTAAAATTATCATTTAGCCCTCATATAGATTTAATTATTAATAAAGCTAATTCGATGTTAGGTTTTATTAAAAGAAATGCACGTGAGTTCTCTGATATTTTTACACTTAAAACGCTTTACTTTTCATTGGTTCGGTCTGTCTTGGAGTATTGCTCTGTAGTCCGGAACCCATTTTATACAACTGTATCTGAGAGAATTGAAGGAGTTCAACGACAATTCTCAAGGTACGCTATCCTAAAACTTAATTGGAATTGTGAGATTATCTGCTATAATGCTAGGTGTTTATTGATGGGAATTCATACGCTTTCGGTACGTAGAAAATACTTTTCAATTATGTTTATTCGTGACATGCTTACTTTTCGCATAAAATGTGCATTTCTCTTAGAGCACTTAGGCTTCTATATCCCTCCAAGAGATACTCGAGTAAATGTATTATTTTTCGTCCGGTTTCATCGAACGAACTATGGTTGCAATGAACCAATATCACGATGCATCAAAGAGGCCAACTCAATTTGTAATTCCATAGATTTTTTCGAAAATTGTTCTAGAGATACTCTTAAAAATAAACTTTTAATTTTATTATCAAATCTATAATTCTTTAATTTTTGTATTAATTCATTATATTTTTATATTTATAACTTATATTCTTTTTTTTTTGGAATTACTATTGTATTGTATTTGTATTTTCTTTTTTTTTTATTTAATTATTATCTTGAAATTGTTATGCTAGTCTGTAAGAGAAACTCTGATTGACGAATAAAACTAAAATTATGGTTAAATTAAATTATGGTTAATTGTGGGGGGTTTGAATTCTGGAATCTTGTATTTCCTCGTGAATAGGACAAGTTCCGTTTTGTGGGGATTTATATCCAGTCCACATCCATTTGCCCAGTTAATTAGCTTGTTTAAAGCTGTTTGTAGCAGTTCAGCGAGGGTTTGTGGGTACTTGCCTGATACGGCAACTGCCACATCATCCGCGTAGGCTGTAACTTTAAAGCCTTCCCCCTCTAGGTCTAGTAGCAGTTCGTTGACTACCAAGTTCCATAGGAGAGGTGATAAGACCCCCCTTGAGGGGCACCTCTGTTGGCTACTCTGCGTGTTTTGAAGTTTCCCAATTCTGAAATGATGATTCTGCTGCTAAGCATGATATCTATAATGTTCTATTGTCTAGAACATTCATGATTGCTGAATTCCTGACATTATTAAACGCACCCTCTGTGTCTAAAAATGCGACTAGAGTCGTATTGTAGGGAGTATTCAATGGTGCTAACCAGAGAATGCAGAGCCGTTTCCACCAATTTCCCCTTTGTGTAGGCATGTTGTGCCTTTGAGATCAGACAGGGTTCTATTTCATGTCTTAGATGAATATGTATCATACTTTCTAGAGTTTTAAGTAGAAAGGATGATAGACTGATAGGTCTTAAGTTCTTTAGAGTGACAGGAGAGCATTTTCCCGCTTTAGAAATAAAAACCAACTTTGATTCTCTCCAGGCCTTCGGAATATATGAGAAGCTTATGCAGCTTTTCATTATTATTTCTAGCTTTTGCAGGATGATATCTAAGACGTGTTGGAGTTCGGTGGGTATGATACCATCTGGCCCTGGTGATTTGTATGGATCGAAGCTGTTTATTGCCCATATTAGTCTGTCCTTGGAGATAAGACTCTTACTCTTATGTAAGATCTGGTTAGGACGGTAATGCAGGTCCCTTATTGAAACCGCGCTACCAGGAAAATGAGTGTCTAGTAGCAAGTTTAATGATTCCTCATATGAGCTAGTCCAACCACCGTTAAAGTCTTTTAGGGAGCTCGGCATGGTTGGGTTAGTTGATAGGATTTTCCTGAGTGTAGATGACTCTGAGGTGTCTTCTATTTTACTACAGAAATTCCTCTATGATGATCTTTTGCTTTTCCGTAATTGTTTCTTGTACGTTTTTAGTGAGACTGTGTACAGGTCCCAATCTGATGGGTACCTTGATTGTTTAGCTCGGTTGAAAGCTCTAGAGCTATGTCAATCGTGATTGATTCGGTCTTTATGACCCGTTCACCAAAAGGATTGATTGATTGCAATCACAATGGACCAAACCAATCAATCCTCATGTCAATCTCTGTTCTCTGCTTTTGAAAGAACGAACGTGAACGAAAAGATCGAAAGAAACGAAACGAAACGCTTTAAGCTTAGTTATTATTATGGTTTCTTGTGTTTCGTTCATCCCATTCATTCTCAATCAAAAGATTGGTACAGAATGAGTACTTATGTCAATGAAACGGGTAGAAGGTATGTTTCGTTCATTTAACAGAAAAGAAAGATACAGTTTGGGAAAAGAAACGATCCTAAGAGCGAAATGATGGTGAATGAAATGCATTGGATTGAAAGATTGACCGATTGAAAGGAACGAATCTTTCAACCAACCAATACTTGATTGATTCGATCCTTCAAAATGAACGATTGACCCAGCTCTAGAAAGCTCCTAGTTCCACCAGTGCGGTTTTTTCTTTCCCCTTATTATTGTAAGAGGACAGGAGTTAACCATGAAATTGTTTAGAGCTTTAGTAAGATTGTTGACTTCTGAGTCAAGATCATCAGTATTAGAAGGGAAGCTTTGGTCCTGAAAATTATAACAGGTGATGAACGTTTCCTATATTTCACCCAATCAGTTTTCCTGTAATTTCGAAAACCCGTGGGTACTGTACCTTTATCATCGATACTGAATTGGATACCTTCCAATTTCTAATCTGATGTAAAATTAAATACCTATTGGCAAAGTCAATATCATTGCTCGTTCTCAAGATATTCGAGTCGAATATCTTGAGAAAGTTATTATATTCGAAGTTATTATCTGTAAAACAAAATTTATTTCAAGTCGATATCTCTACTTGTTCTTGAGATATCGACGACGAAAAATGGTACCAGAACGTACGGACGTACGAACGTCGAACGTACGAACGTGAAAACACACGCACACACAGACATCTCTCTAAAAATCATTGATATAGGCTCTAGGGACCTTGAAACGTCGAGAAATGTCAAAAATTTCAATTTATGGGCATAATTTGTGCGGTATGTAGGAAGGTGAAAGAATGGGATGGATCGAAGGTTACATGGATTGGTATTAATGAAGATTTGTTCAAGATCGCGGATAGAAGAAACTACGGGAATGGGTTCATTGCAGAAGTTATAAGTTCTAGGGGATAAAGGGAGGCGTTTCCTAGAAAAGCTCATACACTGACATTTATTAACATTAAGTTCAAGAAAATTTTGATCACACCATGCAAGAAAAGAATTTAGATCTTGTTTAAGTAGGGAAGAATCAAGAGAGTTATGTATTACCTTTATAATTTTTATATCATCGGCATAAATAGAAAGGTTGGAGTAAGAAGTAATGCAATCAAAATCATTAATAGCAAGAATAAAAAGAAGGGCCAAGATGGCTTCCCTGAGGAAGGCCTGATGTTGCATAGATGGGTTCGGATACAGAGCATCTGAACAATACCCTGTAAAGATGGTTCTCTAAATAGGATTTAATCCATTGAATGAATAATGGTGGAAAACCAAAGGCTTTAAGCTTAATGTATGTATTATGTATTAATAGAATAGAATAGAAAGTTGACTTTATTAATCTTATATTGAAATTTACATAATAAATGATAGTACAAGTCTTGTATGAGCCTGGTTTTTCTTTTAAACCGTCGGCCAGATTGACAAAAAAAATAATGAAAGTTAAATAAAGCATGATTTCTAATTTATGAAAAATTAATATTAAGAAATAATTGATTGAACAAATTGTTAAAAGCAAGAAAAATTATGATTTTAAACGATAAATGATTCTAAATTTAAAAATTATGTGTTATAATACTTTCTCTATAGTTGAAAGCAGATTTGATATATGTAGCTGTACAGTTTATCCCAGCCATTCCTACCATTCAGGATGCATAAAACGTCTTCTCTTTCAATATAGTTTGTTCCAAAAACAAGTCGCCTGTGTTCACGTAGGATTGGACACGTGCCCAAAAAATGGAAAATATCTTCTCTTTCCCGAGTGTTGCATAACTCACATTGGAGAGGCAGATCAGGTCTGTGTGGAATAAAATTCAAACGTAGAATTTCCCCTCTCGCACGAAAAATTAAGGATATCAATTCTGTTGAGTTTTTGTCTTGGAAATAGTTTGCTGGGCCAAGATTGAACTGAAGCTTACTGTAGTAATCTCTGTATTGAGAAGCTCTAGCTTGATTTATACAATCCTCGCGATGATTCGAATCCAACTTTGATAGCATGACGTAGAGAGTTTTTTTGAGATCGAAAATGTTTCCTTCATTATAGTTAATTGTTTCTCCAACAGATTCCGACAGGGTTGACCAGGATTTCAGAAAATTAAGTTTATTTACAATTAGATAATTAAGCATTTTCTTGACTAGCCTCGATGAATCCAATTGATATATTTTTAAAATGTAGTCAAAGTGAATTTTCAACGAATCTATAAACATTGGAGGAATTCCAGTTTCAATGTGGAGCATATAGTTAGGAGTCGTGGAAGGTAGTTTAAAGACTCGCTTTAGAAAAAATCGAAGCAGCTTTTCCACATCATTATACTCTTTGTACCCCCAAACTTGGGCTGAATATAACATGATCGATTTGGAAACCGCCTGAAAAAGTTTGTACTTATGTGAATGACTGATTAAATTATTATCGATGCATTTTTTCCATTAAACACACAGTGCAGATTTCGCTTCTTTCAGCTTTGCCTGGACGTGATTTTTAAATGAAAGATTACTTGATATTACAACTCCCAGATATTTGGAATCTTTTACCACTTCAATTTCAACCGCCTTATACTTCCAATATTCGTTAGCAGCATATCTTCCATGCCCTTTTCTGAATATCATTATTTTCGATTTATTCAAATTAACAGTCAGGTTCCACGTGTCACAATACCTCTCAAGAATATTAATCATCCTTTGCAATTGGTGAGGAGATTCTGCTAAAAGAACAATGTCATCCGCATACATTAAAGCAGGAACTTCTTCGCCTGCTACCTTAACCCCGCCACCAACACAATCCACTAAATCGTTAATAAAAATTGTAAAAAGAAGGGTACTTAGCGAGCATCCCTGCTTCAATCCCATTGACGAACTAAATTCCTCTGAAAGGCTCTCACCATCCCAAACCATTATGGAGTCATTTTCATAGAGAGCTCTTAATATTTCGATGATTTTTGAAGATAAGCCAATGCCTGCGAGTTTGAAGAAAAGAGACTCTCTGTCAATGCTGTCAAAAGCTGCCTTGAAATCTATGTAAAAAGCGTACATTTTCTTTCCTTGTTGTAAGTATAGATCTGCTATGTTTACCAGAAGAAATACTTGATCTATTGTGGAGTAACCAGTTCGAAAGCCAGCTTGAAACTCACTCAACACCAATTTTTCCTTCGCCCATGCAACAAGTCTACGAAATATTAAGCTGGCAAAAAGTTTCATGGATGTGTTCAAAAATGAAATCCCTCGGTAGTTTTCAACAGCTAAAGCATCTCCTTTTTTGAATAGCGGATATATTATTGAAGACAGGAACGCTGATGGGATGGCACGCGAATTGAATATGTGATTATAGCAGTTTTTAAGGCTTATTATAAAATCAGTCGACGCGAATTTAAAGAACTCATAGGGGATTCTGTCGGGACCTGCGGCTTTATTCAAACATACTCTATCTAATACGCAAAGAAGTTCATCTACAGAAAAGTTGGAATCTAAAAAATTGTCCTCAACATATGGCATTGCATATTGAACTCGAAGAGATGTAAACTCAGCGTTTAGCAGAGAAGCAAAATAGTTTTTCAACTCCGCTGCTTTCAGTTGGCATCCATTAGTTAGGTTTGATCCGCTAACATTTTTCATTATTTTCCAAAATTCGGCAGAAGACTTTACATTTGATAAAGATTCAATGATGTTCGTATGATAATCCCTCTTCTTTTGTACATACAAGGTCTTATAGATCTTATTAAATTTTGCGTAACACTGTTGAAATATGGTGACGTTATGTTTACGAAATAGAGCTAGGTATGCAAAAGAAAGATTTCTGGCTCTCTCACAATCATTATCGAACCACTTCTCTTTATGAATTTGGCGATTTTTTTTGCACTTGGTTGACGTGGGTTTGCCTTTCTAACAATATCGAGTAGATCCTCCAATGCTGGGGACTGCGCCAAAGTATTAAGCGATCTAAGTTCAATGTTCAGGTTTCGTTGATATTTCTTACAGAATGAATTGTTCCACTTGAGCTTTGGTGGTAGATTAAATACCTCATGTTGAACCGGTGAGTTGGTGCTGAATGACAGAATCATTGGCATGTGTTCGGAAAAAGTTTTAACACCAATCTCAAAATCCAGTGTTTTGTTCAACCAGGCCTCTGCAGCGACACCATAATCAATAACTGAGTGAGCAGAAGAGCGCACAAACGTATAATCTCCGTTTTTATCTCCTGGGCACCTTCCGTTCAATACAACAAGGTTATACGAATCGCAGAGTTCTAGAAAGTTGTTGCCTTTGGAATCCTTTCTATTGTCTTTCGAAGAACGAGCACAAATATGTTCATAAGGATACACTGTAGAATATAGAGGCCGACCTTGTTCATTACCTATACGTGCGTTGAAATCTCCCAGCAAAAGCAGGTTGGGCGTTGACAATTGAGCTAACAAGTCTTCCAGACCGGCAAAATCTTCAAACCAGTGGTTACAATTGAGGTACATTGGAACAATTAAATGTGGAACTCCTTGCTCTTGAAGCGAGATGACGTTGAAATCTACGTGTTTTTCGAATTTTAAAATGTTTTTAAGTTCACTTTTGAATCCTAACACCAACCCACCACTTGCTCTTCCAAAGTTATGTCTTCTCGTTGCAGGTGTCCATGCTAATTCGTATCCTCTAAATACCTAATTAAACATTTCAAACTGGCTTTCAACTAAAAAAGTTTCTATCAGGATAAAAATATCGAATTCTCGAACAAAATTGAAGAAATCGGGATAAATCAGTTTATTTTTGAGACCAGTAACATTATAACACAGAATTCTTAAACTTAAAATATTATTTTCAAAAACATTGTTTGAATTTAACGTCTGGCTGACGGTGAGGTGTCAATTATAGGAACTTCCAGAAGATGAACGATTTCCGGAGTGACTTCCAGGTGGCGCTGTGTTAGGAAGGGAGAACTTATTGACAGCTTGTCTTGATGACAGGTCTGTTTTATATGTTTCGTTTACTTTTGTGGTTAACATTCCTTTCGGGTTGAATTGCAAGTGCAAATTAGTTAAAACTGGAAAAAGTTCACTCAATCGCGCAAATCCATCGCTATCTCCACATCTTAGACCTAGGTTGTTCTCCCAAGTAAAAAAGTTTCCATCGATGTACAGCCTATCGTCTTTATGGGAAGTTTTAACATTCGGGAGCTGTAACCTTACCGCCGATCTGATTTGCCCAAGGAACCTTCTTTTCTGCCGGACACTGAATGGTAAATCCTTGCGGATTGACATGCCTGTTCCTTTAAGCTGAGCTGATTTTTGGAGAACTTTATCTACTGTCGAGTGGTTAGGGAGTTGTACCAACACGCTGACCATTCCCGGCTTGCTGCCTTTCACTTGGTGTGCATTTTGGGCCACGTCTTCTTCAATGATATTGCAGATATTTTTTGCTTTTGAAAGCGGCTCGGACGATTCATCCACAGGTAGGTGCAAGATCAGATTATTCTCTGTTTCCTTCTTCAAAAGTCTTTCGACTTGGGCTTCTAAATAAACATTTTGTGTCTCTAATTGTGACACTTTAGCTCTAAATTCCTCATGACTTGCTTTTAAAGAAGTGATTTCAAAACCTAGGGTAGCGATATCGTTTTTCGACGCAAGTTTTCTCAGCTTAGAGTCCAAAAGCCGCTCTAAATCTTCAATGGACATGCTACTTACATTGGACATGCTTGATTTAGTGGTTTGGTAACGTTTCTCAGTTCCAAAAGATTCTGGAGATGTGTCTATAATTGATCTTTTATTCATTCGTCTTATACAGTCGTAGGTTGAGATGAAAGATGTTGTTTTTTTTTTTGATTTTGCGTTACTTATTGCTAAGAACTTACTTATTTTTGATGAGAATAGAAAGCTGGTTATTAAATCTTTCTTTTAAAGGCTAATATAACTTAGGAATTATACTTAAGTAGCTTATTTTAAAACTTTTTAGCAGAGCCTAAATCAATGCTATCTCACTACTTTGACGTTCAAATGTCAATTTAAGCTTAATGTAAATGATTTGATGAGAGATTTTATCGAATGCATTACTGAAATCGGTAGTGACTACATCATAGTCTTTTTCCAAAGCACAAAGGGTCATGGAAACAAATTGAATAAGATTTGTCGTCGTGGATCTACCCTTTAAAAAACCATGCTGAAGAGGAGAAACAATTGATTTACAATGAAAGCTAAGAAAATCATAGACAATACTTTCAAAGAGCTTGGGTATTGCACAGAGTTTTGCAATCGGGCGATAATATGAGATATCATTTTTACTACCTTTTTTGTGGATCGGGAATAAAAACGAGTTTTACCAGGAAGTAGGGAATACTGCTTGCGAAAGAGATGTGAGTGGTTGGCAAAGTGCATTAACATATTTTGAGAAATATGGCTGGGATACCATCAGGACCAGGAGAAAAATTGTCTTTCAATAAGTTGATCTTTTCACGCACCGAACTAAGAGTTATATTGACAGAATAAGCGACGTATTAGGATTGTTCGATAGGAAGCGAAAATATTCAACCTCAGGTTCATTTATCACATCACTGACTGACCGAAAAAATTGGCAAAGAGATTAGCTATAACTTGCGGATCAGAAGATGATGAGTTGAGAAAATTGAAGGTAGTAGGTAGACCATCAGATTTTCTCTTTATATTTATAAATTGGTAGAAACGCTTCGGTTCGGATATAAGGCTACTCTCCATTTTGACAAGATAATCATGGTAGAGGTAGAGCAGAGGGAAGAAAAATTATTAGCAGCATTTCGGTAGATTGAAAAATCTGAGGGCGTCCGAGATTTCAAGTAAATGTTCCATCGCTTATTCCTAAAATTACGGAGAGAGCGCAACTCTTTTGTGTACCAGGGGGGAGATGATAAACAACTTTTTTAAGGTAGGTAAGGGACACATTTAATAAGACAATCAAAGATAGCAGTATAAAAAAAGAAATAGCAATGTCAATGAGAGTATAAGGATTTATAAATAGGTTGTAATCAATATTGTTTAAAAGGATATTAAGTTCATTAAAATCAGCCTTACGAAAATTGAAATAATAACATATTTCCGAATTAATTATAGGAATTCCTTGATCATATGTGAAAAGAAGAGAAAGAGGAGGGTGATAGAGTGTCTGATGAATAGATAAGGTCAAGACGACGGCCAAGGTTGTTAGATATTCCGCTTAATTGAAAAAGCCCTAATTCAAAAAGACGATCGACAAAAAGAAATTCTTTTTCAGAAGTGGGATTACAAGGAACGAAACACGATTCATCATCTGATGGTATCGAAAGTAGATCAGGTAAATTGAAATCACCGACGATAATGAAATCGTCGCTTGAATCAACACCCTCAATCAAGGAGTCAAAGGAATCAGTAATTAATTGATATGCAAGAACGGGTTGTGAAGGACGTATATAACAACAGAGAACATAGAAACACCGGTTAGAGACGGACATTTTTACACATACATATTCGTAGAGTGGAGAACTAGAAATATTAACTAAAGTAGAATTTATATGGCTGTGTACTCCGCGCTCGGAGGGAGCATTATAATTACTTTGACCATCTGCACGAAAAACAACAAAATCGGAAGAGAATAACTCTGAATCAAGAAAACTCGGACAAAGATTTGTTTCAGTTAGGGCATAGATACTTTGATGCATTAAGGAAGGGTGGGTGTACCTCAGAAGCAAACTCAGAACTCATGTAAATACATTTGAATGTATTAGTAGAAGAATGATTCTCTTCTATAAGCTAACTTCTCTCTGGTGCAATACTTTTCTCAGAGCCAGATAATGCCAGCCACAGAGACATATGGGTATGGTATGCATCAGCAGACAGAGGCGCACAAGCGCACACAGGCATACATACATACTACATATTTATTGCCAGCCTGTTGTGCTGAGACTATGAGAGATGACAGATGAGTCTGACCGACACGCGACGAGACGGCCGGTGGCGATGACATAGGCACGGCGCGAATGATGTTTTTTTAAGTTTTTTTTTTTGCTATAGGTAGGTAGTTGTTTTGTTTTTTGGATGTTACGAGTATGTCATACTATGAGAAATGAGAAAAGTAATATACATAATATGAATAAGCGACAAAAAACGATATACATAATGCTAGAGAGGGGTTTTCGGTTTGGTGGCGGTGGATATTTTTATTTGTTGTAGATATCTACCTACATATTTTTTTGTTCGTTATGATATGATCTTCTAATTTAAAAAAAATATTCATTATTAGTTATGTAGGTATTATGTAAAATGTAAGTTTTCTTTTGAGAATTTTTTGAAAGAACATTTCACTTACCGGCTCATTCATACGGTTGTATTGCAGGTTGGAATATAATTAGGAAAATTGTACGGAATTGAAAATTTTGACAGTGAGTAGCAACCTAGGCAGGTAAGACATGATTTTTGGAAATTTATTCAAATTATAGGTACCTAACTAGAGTAAAAAAAGTATAAGTTTTTGTATGGGTCGAGAAACTACCTAGGTTCTATACGGGAAGGGCTAGGTACCTATATAGTTGATATTTTTTTAAAAATAAGGTAGGTACAGTACACATCATAAAATGCTTGTTTAAGGCTCAACAACATTAATTGTTGCTTATTTATAATTTAAATATAATTTGTTATTAAATTTCATAAGCACTTTATTTAAATTCATTTTGCTTAATTTTCAACCCTGGTCAATGTAAATAGTACTTTTGTTTCTAAATTATTATCATTTGGTACATTCTAAATTAAATTCTCATGAAAGTTAAATAACTAAATTCAGTACCTTAAAAAAGTAACTAGTTCTCTTAATTTTAAATCATATTTTTGTTCTCATTGTTTCATTTTCTTGTGCTCTCATTTTTTGTATTGATCTTATTGTTCCATTTATTGTGTAACCTGTAAGCCTGCAAATTATAATTGATTGCACATATTATGTTGTACTGGTACAAGGTGTGGTGAACATAATTACTCTTTCGCTCTTGCTGCACACGCATCTCTAATAAATACATTGTTTAAGAGAGGCTGCATTTTTGGATAGATAAGACATGTAGTTTTATCAGCTCGTCCATTTGGATCTTGACCATAGCACCAACCACACCTGGACCAGAAGCATATAAGTATCGCTCTATACTTAATAAATTAATTTCTACATACATTATATTATATATAAATTCGATTTTTTTTTATTTCTTTTGGGAATTCAATAATTTTTTTTGTGGTTGAATCCAAATCATTATTGGTCCTTCGATTGCCGATTCTTTTTTTTGAATCTAGCTCCAGCTTATAATAGTGTTTTTTTTTTTGAGAAATTAAAGCTGAACAATTTTGTGTGTTTTTGTGACTATTCTGAGGAAGAAAAAACCTCGTGTGCAAAATATTACTTGTGCTGTGATTAGGCGATATAAAATTGATTAATCGAAATCAATTAAATTTACCTCGTGGCTGAAAATCTTTCAATTATAACACGTGTTATAATTTGCAATAGACATTTCTTGCTATATCTAAGCAGCATATTACCGCGGTTTTTTCCTTGAACATTTTATTCTTTGGAATACATACTTTTGATTTTTTGTTTGCTGATTTTTTTTGTTTGTTTTTGGGTACAAAAATGAATATACTGAAACAAAAACGTGGGAATGCAAAAGCATGTTTGACTCGAGCGGTCGAATTTGTATCGAATTTGGACTCTCAAATTACTATTGAGATGCTTGAAGTTCGTCTGAGTAGGGTTGCTGAAGCTTGGGCCGAATTTTCTTCATATCACTACGAATGTCTCAAACTCGTCGAGGCAGCTGAAGTTGAGGAGTTTTATGAAGACTTCGGGACATATGAGTCTAAATACTTTGAAACATATTCGGGTCTAAAAAGGGCAATTCGCGAAAGACAATCATTAGAAAATTCAGAATCCACAAACAATATTTCGGTTTTAGAACACGTGGTCAGCCAGCAAGGCGATATGCTAAAGGTTCTGGATTTTTCTACGAAGGGTTCGGATAAGACGAAATTACCACCAATTACAATTCCTAAATTTTCGGGCGACTACAAGGATTGGCCATCCTTCCGTGATTTATTTTTGGGTGCGGTTGATAATAAGCCAAATCTGTCACCAACTCATAAGTTTCATTATTTAAAATAGCTTCTGAGTGGCACAGCCGCAGATCTCATTCAGCATATTAAAATTTCTGATGCCAATTATACTGAAGCTTGGGATAGGCTTGAGAGACGGTTCGATCGGGTTAATTTAATCGTGCAATCGTTTGTGCAAATGTTTATAAATCTTCCATCTGCTGGCGTTTCAAATACTCAGACACTTAGGAAAATTACCGATGGCGCAGACGAAGCTATTCGTGGTTTAAATGCGTTAAATAAAACAAGCCGTGATCCGTGGCTTATATATATTTTACTAAATAAGTTAGACAATGATTCGAAACAAGCTTGGGCAGAAGAAATTGGTTCGCGTGAAGATTCTTCCATACACGAACTCATTGAATTTCTCGAAACACGTTGCAATGCATTGGAAGCATGTCAATCTCTCAATCGTTCGACATCATCGCGAGGAAAACAATCGGGTTCTATTCGAGCTCTAGTAGCTGAATCGTCGGATACAAAGTTACAATGCGCCATGTGTAAAGAGCCTCATCAGATATATCAGTGCCCTAAGTTTGTAGGGCTAGACATTCCTTCGCGTAGACTCTTCACTAAAAATAACTCAATCTGTTTTTGTTGCCTGCGGTCAGGTCATTCGTCAAACAAATGTCGGTCATCTTTTCGTTGTCGTGTTTGCAAAGCTCGCCACCATCATCTTGTCCATCAAGACCAAAACACTACTTCTTCATCAGTACCTGTATCATCCATCGCTTCGACATCCGCAGCATCAAATCCTTCGACTGTTACCCCATTGGTTAGTAATCACTCGTTGAAGATTAGCCTTCGTGCTCAGACTATTCTGCCAACAATTCTCGCTAAGTTTAAAAATAAATGGGGTCAGTTTGTAGATGTTCGTGTTTTGTTAGACACGGGATCACAGTCATCTTTCATTTCGGAGTCTTGCACCCAAAGACTTGGTCTTTCACGGACTCCTGCTCGCATTCCAATTATGGGATTATCCTCGATAGATGCTGGACACACTAAGGGCTGCGTATCTATAAATCTTCTTGGTCGTTTCACACCAGCATCTTCCAAACTTGCATTTGATGCATTCGTGCTAGGTAAATTGACGTCGAATTTACCTTTGAAATCTTTTGATAAGGCAACTTGGGAATACATTCGGGAGTTAAATTTGGCTGATCCTAACTTCAACATATCAAGTCCTGTTGATATAATTCTTGGAGCAAATAAACTCTGGTCTATTTTGAAGACAGAACAAGTACGTGGACCGCCAGGAAGACCATTTGCTCAAAATACTTCTTTTGGTTGGGTCGTTTCTGGAGAGTATTTAGAAGCAGATAATCATGAGTTTCGTTTGTCGTATTTTCATTCGGTTGTTGATGACGATTCTCTTTTTAAGCGTTTTTGGGAGCTTGAAGAAGTCCCTTTTCAATCACCGATTAGTATTGTTAATGATCCAGCTGAAGCTCATTTTCAAAGAACATTTGCTCGGGGTTTAGATGGAAAATATATTGTTTCGCTTCCATTTAAAACATTTAAGCCAATATTCGCAGAGACTTTGAAATCGGCGGTTTCGCGATTACATTCGATGGAGCGTCGGTTTAAACAAAACTCTGAATTACAAGAACAATATTCCAAATTTATGAAAGAGTATATCGATCTTGGACATATGCAACTGATTCCACGTGATGAAATTAAAAACAATCTTTCTCGCCAATTTTATCTCCCTCATCATGCGGTACTCAAACCGGATAGCTGAACAACTAAGCTTCGTGTTGTGTTCGACGGCTCGTCAAAAGACTCAAACGGGAACTCGCTAAATAGCCAATTGTTGATCGGTCCCGCAATACAACGTGATCTTATCGGCGTGTGTTTGCGTTTTAGGCAACATCGGTTTGTATTTACAGCCGATATAGTTAAAATGTTCCGTCAAATTTGGATTGCCGACAATGATTCAGATTATCAACGAATCGTTTGGCGTCAGTCTCCGAGTGATGAAATTCAACACTATCGTTTGAAAACAGTAACGTATGGTACCGCTTCGGCTCCGTTTTTATCTGTTCGGGTTTTACAACAACTTTCGGATGATTATAAATCGAAATACCCAAACGCTGCTCGGGTTTTACTAAACGATGTCTATGTCGACGATATAATGACAGGAACAAATTCAATCGAACAGTTGGTAGAATTAAAATCGGAATTAATCGCATTATTGTGTGAAGCGGGCCTAAACCTTAAAATGTGGAGTTCTAATTGTTGGACTTTACTTGCTGAGCAAAATCCGGAAGATTGTGAATATTCATATTTTGATCCCGAACATTCACAGCCACTAATTAAAGTTTTAGGAATGTTTTGGAATCCTGCCGCTGACTTATTTTCATATCGCATTAATTTGCCTGATTCACCTCCTATGCTCACGAGAAGAACTTTGCTATCGGAAATAGCACGCATTTTTGACCCTTTAGGGCTTCTTGCCCCTTCGGTTATTCTTTTTAGAATGATGTTTCAAAAACTTTGGTCTTCTGAGTTGAAACTAGATTGGGACTATCCCCTTCCTTCCAAACTTTCTGATGAATGGCTAAACTACCGCAAACAACTGTCGTGTTTCGAAAAAGTTCGCGTTCCGCGAAATATATTTTTATCCGAAGATACAATTGAACTGCATGGTTTTTCGGATGCGTCTTCGCTTGCCTATTCTGCTGTAGTATATGCTTTTTCAAAATTTTCTGATGGTACCACAAATATAACTATCGTCGCAGCAAAAACTAAAGTTGCCCCTATTAAACCTATTTCGATTCCAAGACTTGAACTGTGCGGTGCTTTATTATTAACTCGGCTGATGAATTTGGTGCGATCGTCGGTTAATGCCAAAATAAGTAGAACGTTTGCGTGGTGTGACTCGGAAATCGTGCTTCATTGGCTCGCTTCGCCTCCTCGTCGCTGGACAACTTTCGTCGCGAACCGAACGGCTAAAATTTTGGAAACTTTACCTCGAAGTTCGTGGCGTTACGTTCCTTTAGAATCAAATCCTGCAGATTGTGCTTCACGGGGTGTGCCACCTTCTGTTCTTTTTGAGCACTCCTTGTGGTGGAGCAACCTGGCTAACTGGCCCTGAAGAACAATGGCCGAAATCGAATCTATCAGCAAATCTATCTGACCAAATACTGGTCAAAAGGGAGGAGAAGTCGCTCGCAAGGCATGTACTGGTCACGTCGTTTGATAGGCATGTCTTCGACGACATTATTGAGAAGTAGCTGCATACGTTTTGAGGTTCGTGTCTAATTTAAAATCATCAGCCTCGCTTCAAGTTCCTCATGGACTAAATTACGCGGAAATTCGTAATGCGAAAATCGCAATTATAAAACATATCCAGCTGAATTCGTTTGAAAATGATATCAATCATCTAAGGTCAACAAAACAACTTCCTATAAAATCAAAACTCATAAGGTATTCAGCATTTCTAGACGATGATGGATTGCTTCGCATTGGTGGACGAATTAAAAATGCTTGTGTATCGTATAACATAAAACACCCTATAATTTTACCAAAACATAATCCAATATCTAGTCTCATCATTACAGATATTCATCAACGATATATGCATGCAGGAGTATCCGAAACTTTCGCCTTTGTCCGACAAGAATTTTGGATTATGGGCAGTCGAAACCTAATTCGAAAAATCATCCATGATTGCAAAAGATGTTTTATGCAGAGAAAGCAGACTAGTCAGCAGATAATGGGAAATTTGCCGTCATATCGTATCCAACCAAGCCGTCCATTTGCAAATACTGGATGTGATTACGCAGGCCCACTAACGATAAAAATGTCCCGCTGTCGCAATGCTAAAACTTTGAAGGCATATATTGCCTTGTTTGTATGCATGTCCACTAAGGCAATTCACCTGGAGCTGGTGAACCACTGACAGCTGTTCCAGAGCCGAGCATTTTAGAGACTCCAACCAACCGCCTATCTCATTGGAATCATATACAAAACCTGGTACAAGGATTCTGGAAAAGATGGCATCTTGAGTACCTTACAACGCTACAAGAACGACCGAAGTGGCAAAAAATTACGACCAATTTCAAATCTGGGGACTTAGTGGTAATCAAAGAACCAAATTTACCACCCACAAAATGGATTTTGGGCAGAATCATTTCTGTCAACCCAGGTGCCGACCAACAAGTACGAGTTGTAACTGTAAAAACCTCAGCCGGAACGTTCATGCGCCCAATATCAAAATTAGCGCTTCTACCGATGTCCTGAAACTTGTTCCAGGGGAGGCGGGATGTTTAAGACTCAACAACATTAATTGTTGCTTATTTATAATTTAAATATAATTTGTTATTAAATTTCATAAGCACTTTATTTAAATTCATTTTGCTTAATTTTCAACCCTGGTCAATGTAAATAGTACTTTTGTTTCTAAATTATTATCATTTGGTACATTCTAAATTAAATTCTCATGAAAGTTAAATAACTAAATTCAGTACCTTAAAAAAGTAACTAGTTCTCTTAATTTTAAATCATATTTTTGTTCTCATTGTTTCATTTTCTTGTGCTCTCATTTTTTGTATTGATCTTATTGTTCCATTTATTGTGTAACCTGTAAGCCTGCAAATTATAATTGATTGCACATATTATGTTGTACTGGTACAAGGTGTGGTGAACATAATTACTCTTTCGCTCTTGCTGCACACGCATCTCTAATAAATACATTGTTTAAGAGAGGCTGCATTTTTGGATAGATAAGACATGTAGTTTTATCAGCTCGTCCATTTGGATCTTGACCATAGCACCAACCACACCTGGACCAGAAGCATATAAGTATCGCTCCATACTTAATAAATTAATTTCTACATACATATATACATATAAATTCGATTTTTTTTTATTTCTTTTGGGAATTCAATAATTTTTTTTGTGGTTGAATCCAAATCAATGCTGAAGAGCAAGATAATTTTTTTTTAAATTTTGGAGTGATTTTTGAAAGGTTTCAACTACATATGTATTTAAATTATGGTCAAATCAAAACAAAATAAAAATAATTTCAAACGTCTTCTTTTAAAATATTGAAAAAAAAACAATTTTTACAGACATTGCCGGCACAGGTATGGAAAATAACGGGATATAATTTTGTCATTGTTCAAATGTGTTTTTTTCTTTTATCATTGATATCCCAAAATCTAATGATCATACAAAAAAATAGAACTTACTGTTTTGAAAACTTGATACTCTATAGGTAAGTTGTTAAATAAAAAAAACCGCAAGAAAAATAACAAAAAACAATTAAATCTCAATTATCATTATTTCCTTATAAATCGACAAAAATTTTGCTCTAAAAATTAAATTAAATTAAAATTTTTTTTGGCATATTTTACACACAAACATAACACTACTACTTTTTAGCTTCTGATTTTTTAATCAAAGAGTTAACAGCTTCGGACCTATATATATATATGAATATGTATCGACCTAAATTACGTATACTAGATTCTTACGTACATGTATGCATATTTTGGCGCCATCCACTTGACATTATTAATTGCACATATCTGAAGGTATTACCCTCCCAGTGAAATGCAAACTGCATTCAATCACACAATAATAATGTTAATCAAATCTATCGCTACCTATACCTACTCAAAATTAAATTCTCCACCAACGATATCAAGCATTTCAATCATTCATCATTCAATTACACTATTTTACATAAACTATCGAAGAAAAAACAATACAAAATGACTTGTATACCTATATATGTATATGTATACATATTTCTTTTCGCAAAACAAACAAATGACCCAACCAATGAGTATACATGTATGCACATAAGTATATATACCTATACTGCACAATATTCAACCAAAAATCCTGCATCCATCCGACCACAAGAAGTGAACACGAACTTCCATCAACCATCAAGTCTACGAGTTACGATTTGAACAGAGAAAAAAAACAGGACATAGGTATATAATTATCTACCTAATTTTTCAAACTTCTGAGTTTTATATCTAAAGAACGATCATATCCATCGCGAAATCATGGATCGCGATAACAAAATACAATGTGTAACAACCTACAAGTAACTTGCCCAACCAAAAAAATCAAATTCTTCTGCATGTGGCTACGTCATATACAAATTGTCATTCATGAATCATGACCTTGCATCAAATATATCTAGAAAAAAAATTATTTCTAACAGCAGGTTTTTTTTTACATTTTCTAATATGTAATTATAAGATGACGGGTAAGAAAAGAAAAATAAAAAAAACTTAGCCAAGCACAAAAAAAACAAGACAAAATATATGTGAGAGCGAACGGGCGGGCGAAATTTATTTGCAAAGAGATAGAAATTCTCTTCTTTAGCGCTGATATTGCAGTGGAATTGTGTGGAACTACAACTTCTTTGTGTGCGTGTGCAAAGAATTTTTTTGTTAAAAAATGCAAAATAGACGTCTTTTCTAAAAATAAAATTATATAAATAGTAAGCGGAAAAATTATTTTGTTTTGAAAAGTGGATAAACAAAATACCAGAAAAAAATAAAAAAAATATGCCAGAATTCTATTGCCAGTCGTTCTCTTACAATGGTATTACAAATATTGTCATATTGAATTGCATTTTGAAATATATCCTATGAGTTTTTTTTTTCAAAACCGAGACTGTTTTCAGAATATATGAATCTTTCATATGAATTATTCACAAAAATTAGAAAATATAATTCTAAAAGCCCCGGTGCAAACCAGAAAATTTTAAGAAAAAAAAAGTGTTTTTTTTACTTTTTGTTAAAAAAAAAAAAAAATTGAAAAAATTGAAAAAAAAATTAAGTAATTACACACCTATTTATTGGCTTTGTAAAAAAGATAGTTTGACTTCTTTATCTCATATACTTATTAAGTTATATCCAGTAAAACATTCATACCACTTAGTAAATTTCCTTCATTTTTCATGGGTTTGTAAGATTTTTTTTGGAATTAAATAAAAAAAAAAAAAAATTAAACCGATACTCATCTTGCAGATATATTTTCTTAAGAAAAAAAATAAAAAAAAAAAAAAAAATTTTATTTATTATATGCCCCATCATTTTTGCAAGCACTCTACAATTTTTTTTTGATTTTTCCATCTGTTTGCTAATTTTTAGGCCCAATTTTAATTTTTTTTTTTTTAAAGCTCCTGAAATATTTTACCCATCCTATTTCCTATCGATATCCGTTTGTTTCATTAAAATATTCGGAAAAGTGTGAACGCTATACGACTTAGCGCAAAACTCTAACCTATTTTTTCATGGGACACTCACCCTTAAGGGTGAGTGTCCCATGTAAAATTGGACCTTAAAATTAGAAAACAGATAGAAAAATCAAAAAAAAATTGTAGAGTGCTTGCAAATATGATTGGGCATATAAAAAATAAATTTTTTTTATTTTTTTTTATTTTTTTTCTTAAGAAAATATATCTGCAAGATCAGTATCGGTTTTATTTTTTTTTTATTTTTTTTATTTTATTCCAAAAAAAATCTTACAAACCCATGAAAAATTAAGGAAATTTACTAAGTGGTATGAATGTTTTACTGGATATAACTTAATAAATATAAAAGATAAAGAAGTCAAACTATCTTTTTTACAAAGCCAATAAATAGGTGTGTAATTACTTAACTTTTTTTTTCAATTTTTTAATTTTTTTTTTTTTTTTTAACAAAAAGTAAAAAAACACTTTTTTTTTCTTAAAATTTTCTGATTTGCACAGGGGCTTTTAGAATTATATTTTTTAATTTTTGTGAATAATTTTTTATGAAAGATTCATATATTCTGAAAAAAGTCTCGGTTTTGAAAAAAAAAAACTCATAGGATATATTTCAAAATGCAATTCAATATGACAATATTTGTAATACCATTGTAAGAGAACGACTGGCAATAGAATTCTGGCATATTTTTTTTATTTTTTTCTGGTATTTTGTTTATCCACTTTTCAAAAAAAAATAATTTTTCCGCTTACTATTTATTTAATTTTATTCTTAGAAAAGACGTCTATTTTGCATTTTTTAACAAAAAAATTCCTTGCACACGCACACAAAGAAGTTGTAGTTCCACAAAATTCCACTGCAATATCAGCGCTAAAGAAGAGAATTTCTATCTCTTTGCAAATAAATTTCGCCCGCCCGTTCGCTCTCACATATATTTTGTCTTGTTTTTTTTTTGTGCTTGGCTAAGTTTTTTTTTATTTTTCTTTTCTTACCCGTCATCTGTAAGCGAAAAAGAAAAATTGTGCTCTCTTAAAGAGCCAAACAAAGGCACTCAATACATAAGCACGCGATATATGTAAAGGGCTGCCATTAGTTAAATATATATTAAGTATACACGCCACCGAGACAGTCAATTTTAGTCTGCCTTGCTGATCGGTCGCGTTTAGTTTATCTCGTTGAATAAAAGTTATATTGTTATAAAGTATTAAATAAGCTGTGTTTCATTTAATATAAAAACCTAAAGATCGAGTGTGTTATTTTTACAAAAGACCGTACCCAGAACGAGAGTGTGAAATTAAAAAGAGGCCATCCCTTGTATTAATAATATTTTCTAGAGAGCCCACAACTTAAAATTTTAGAAAGAGGCCATACCTTAAACATCTTATAATTATTAGAAAATGTAAAAAAACCTGCTGTTAGAAATAATTTTTTTTCTAGATGTATTTGATGCAAGGTCATGATTCATGAATGACAATTTGTATATGACGTAGCCACATGCAGAAGAATTTGATTTTTTTGGTTGGGCAAGTTACTTGTACTAGGTTGTTACACATTGTATTTTGTTATCGCGATTCATGATTTCGCGATGGATATGATCGTTCTTTAGATATAAAACTGAGAAGTTTGAAAAATTAGGTAGATAATTATATACCTACATATGTCCTGTTTTTTTTTCTTTGTTCAAATCGTAACTCGTAGACTTGATGGTTGATGGAAGTTCGTGTTCACTTCTTGTGGTCGGATGGATGCAGGATTTTTGGTTGAATATTGTGCATTATAGGTACCTATATATACTTATGTGTATACATTTATACTCATTGGTTGGGTCATTTGTTTGTTTTGCGAAAAGAAATATGTATACATATATATAGGTATACAAGTCATTTTGTATTGTTTTTTCTTCGATAGTTTATGTAAAATAGTGTAATTGAATGATGAATGATTGAAATGCTTGATATCGTTTGTGGAGAATTTAATTTTGAGTATGTATAGCGATAGATTTGATTAACATTATTATTGTGTGATTGAGTGCAGTTTGCATTTCACTGGGAGGGTAATACCTTCAGATATGTGCAATTAATAATGTCAAGTGGATGGCGCCAAAATATGCATACATATACATACGTAAGAATCTAGTATACGTAATTTAGGTCGTTTTCAAAACAGTGAGTTCTATTTTTTTGATCATTAGATTTTGGGATATCAATGATAAAAGAAAAAAACACATTTGAACAATGACAAAATTATATCCCGTTATTTTCCATACCTGTGCCTGCAATGTCTGTAAAAATTGTTTTTTTTTTCAATATTTTAAAAGAAGACGTTTGAAATTATTTTTATTTTGTTTTAATTTGACCATAATTTAAATACATAGTTGAAACCTTTCAAAAATCACTCCAAAATTAAAAAAAAAAAATTATCTTGATCTTCAATGTGTATGATGTGTACTGTACCTACCTTATTTAAAAAAAAAATATCAACTATATAGCCCTTCCCGTATAGAACATACATACCTAGGTATTTTCTCGACCCATACAAAAACTTATACTTTTTTTTACTCTAGTTAGGTACCTATAATTTGAATAAATTTCCAAAAATCATGTCTTATCTGCCTAGGTTGCTACTCACTTTCAAAATTTTCAATTCCGTAGGTACAATTTTCCTAATTATATTCCAACCTGCAATACAACCGTATGAATGAGCCGGTAAGTGAAATGTTCTTTCAAAAAATTCTCAAAAGAAAACTTACATTTTACATAATACCTAACTAATAATGAATATTTTTTTGCAATTAGAAGATCATATCATAACGAACAAAAAAATATGTAGGTAGATATCTACAACAAATAAAAATATCCACCGCCACCAAACCGAAAACCCCTCTCTAGCAGTATATCGTTTTTTGTCGCTTATTCATATTATGTATATTACTTTTCTCATTTCTCATAGTATGACATACTCGTAACATCCAAAAAACAAAACAACTATACTCTGTTCAACAAAAATTGTCAGTACAGGGCTTATGGGCGAGCTTTTTTCAAAGCAGTAGCGCGCGTGTATACTATCACGACACTGAATTGAGAAAACTTCAAATAAAAAACATACTACGCCAATGACTAACCTACATGAATTGTGTGCGAATCTTTAAAAAATATTCGTACACTCCACCATAACCGATCTCCATCAACGCTGATGGAGAAGTGACTTGATCATTTACCCTCTTGTACGTAGTATCTCTACCTACCCTTTCTGTGTGAATACAAAAAAAAAAACATATTCCAACAGAGTTACCTTTGCCAATTGAAAGCAATACTATAGAGCTTTTCCGTTGGTTTTTTATCAAGGAGCTTTCGGGTTTGAAGCTTTTGAGAACAAAATTTAGTATTGTGAGAGGGTAAGTGTTGTCGTATTTGTGTATTTGATTGTATCTTTGGATAATCGTTAAAATGCAGCTATTTTTTTTTTGCTTTTGGTTATTAAAGTGGAAAGAAGTTAGGTATATTATTGAAGTTTTCACATTCATGAGGTACTGAATAATTTTTGAAAATGTTATTCGACCTGATATTGTATTTCAATAATATATATATATATATATATATATAATATGCATAACATATATAATATTATTATATACAATATTAATAGACAATAGAAACCTACAAAATGAACGGAATCTTATCAGCAAAAATAAGAAATGAAATACCTACTCGTAAATTGTAATTTATATTTTTTTATTTTATTTTATTTTATGTACATATTTGTTTTTACTGAAAATGGATTAGGCCTACCGGGGATATCCTTAAAAAAACGCGCCTATCATCTTACCGCTTGGTGGTGTGGGAAAAGATGAATTATTTATTATTACTATTTTTATTTTTATTATTACTATAATATGCGTATGGTAACCATACGCATATTACTCTCCGATCTGCTACAATTTATAATGAAAAGACGGAAACCCTGTTAGAGCTTTTTCTTGAAATAGATAAATTGAAATCAATGCAACCAGACAGAGAGGCAAACATCCTATCTTCCCTGTACTGACAATTTTTGTTGAACAGAGTATACCTACCTATAGCAAAAAAAAAACTTAAAAAAACATCATTCGCGCCGTGCCTATGTCATGGCCACTGGCCTGGCCGTGCGTCGCGTCGCGTCGCGTGTCGGTCAGACTCATCTCTCATGTCTCAGCACAACAGGCTCTGGCAATAAATATGTAATATGTATGTATGCCTGTGTGCGCTTGTGTGCCTCTGTCTGCTGATGCATACCATACCCTACCCATATGTCTCTGTGGCTGGCATTATCTGGCTCTGAGAAAAGTATTGCACAAGAGAGAAGTTAGCTTATACTTTGTATATGAAAACTATAGTACTATCATGGCGAGTTTTTTTTAGGGTTGCAGAGGTCCTGGTGGTGGCGCTGCAAAATGTGAGGTGTACAATTCGATTTGGGGAGTCTTTAAGCGTCGAAAATTGGTGGTAGGGGCAAGAGTAGACTATTTTT
Organism: Syrphus vitripennis; assembly: GCA_958431115.1. Taxonomy (NCBI): domain Eukaryota; kingdom Metazoa; phylum Arthropoda; class Insecta; order Diptera; family Syrphidae; genus Syrphus; species Syrphus vitripennis. The sequence continues at coordinate 57,928,241 of OY288109.1, forward strand.
TGGATTATTGCATCCAAAAAATAATAATAAATATCATTTAAAACCTCCATAAGCTCTCCGCAAAAAAACAAAGAGTAAGGGTTGCATAGGTAAATTAGATGTCGCCCCATTCGACTTCCACCATGATAGTACTACAGTTTTTATATACAAAGGCTTATAGAATAGAATCATTCTTCTACTAATACATTCAAATGTATTTACATGAGTTCTGAGTTTGCTTCTAAGGGACACCCACCCTTAAGGAGTCTTTTGAGTGAGGTGGTATTGTATCTTTTGGATTATGGACGGAGTTGAGGTTGGGTGGATTATACTTAGATCTAGTTATTAAATAATTTATATTTTTACTGTAGTTTGCCATTTTGTTAGAACTATTAGAAATCCACTTGGTGATTTTCATATTGCCAATCCAGCAAGCAGGATGAAGATCAGAGGTGAATAACCATTGAAGTTTGGAAGGAATTGAAATTTTGAAGCTAGATGGGGTTAAGTTATGACATTTTCCAATGTTGATTTTGAATTTGCGGAAAAAAAGGTTACGAATTCAAGAGTCATCTGAATTTCTAGGATTATCTTTCACAAAGAACTGAATTCAGTAGCGTTTTTTAATTTATTAAGCCTGTTGTTCCATTCACTGGCAGTCCAGGTTGTACCAAATTTATGGATTATAGGCTCAGACAATGGAGGGCTTGCATTATAGTTTGCATTTGTTGAGGTTGTTGGCGATGGTGCAGGTGCAGGAGATGAAGGTGGACTCTGAGTGGATTCTGACATTTCAGCAAGAATGGATATGTTTGTATAGTTGGACACGGATTGGTGAAGGCATACTTTGAAGATAAGTCACGAAGTATGGAAGTAAGGTGCCCGGATACGGAAGAAATAGAACTGGAGGCGTTTTGAAGGAAAAGATCAATATCGGACCGAATGATTTGAATTTGTTTATCAATATTATCGAGAGGAGATGAACTAAGGACTGCCTCAAGCGAAGAGCGTATTACGGGGATAATTTTATCAACGTGGCAATGGTTTTGTGAGTCCACACACGAGTTGAGCGACAGTTGAATGGAAGAGAGTTGTTTATCGATTGAAGATGGATTGGAGAAACACCGGTTGCTCAAGATTTCGAAAGAATTTTTCAGTGTTTCTATACTTTTAGAAAATTCTTCGAAATGTTGAAATTTAGCTAAAACATTTTTATGAAAACGATTAGAGCTATTGATTTCGACCTGGTACCCGGTACATTGAACGGGTACCCGGGTACCGAAATAACCCAATTTCCGGGTATTACCCGGGTAGCCGGGTAAACGGGTACCCGTCAGGTGTCGGGTACCCGGGAATTTATATAATTGGTCCCAAGGAACCATTATAACTCAGATGGGAGATGAAAAATAACAGTAACAACAGGGGGCTTCTTAAGGTACAGATAAAATTAAAAAAAAAGTCGTTTTCACAAAAATATTTTGTATTGGGGTGGTGCAAAATTTTTTTTATTTTCGTTTTCAAAAAAATGTTTTGTACTAGGGTGGTCCAAAACAAAACATTTTTTTTGTCGTTTAAAAACAAAAAAATATTAGGGTGGTGCAAAAAAAAATGTTCGTTTTCAATATATCGTCGCTTTAATGCAGAACTAGTCTAAGTCCGAAATTTCTGTTTCATTATGCGCGTGTCTGTTTGATGACCGTGTTCCAATGTGCTGTTTGTCGTTTATTTATTATTTTAATCGTACAAAATTACAGCTTTGTTCTAAGTGTTATATTTTCATTTTGCGGTTTTAAAACCGCTCCACAGAAAAATTTTTAAATTGTGACTTAGACAAGTTCTGCATTAAAGCGACGATATATTCAAAGTGTAACATTACAGGAGCTGAAAAACGCATTTTTCACATTTATGACACTTTTTATTTGGCCGCCATCTTGTTAGATTTTCGCATATAACTCGCGTAGTTTTGATCCTAGAAGAAAAAGTCATAGACAGTTTTGTTTTTAAAACAATAAATTTTCCACAAAAAATGTTAAATTATTTTTTTCGATTACTGCTTTTGTTTAAGAGTTATAGTACATTTAGTACTGAGGAAGCGTCAAAAAATTTATTTTTCAACAAAATGTACTATAACTCTTAAATAAAAGCAGTTCTCGAAAAAAGTTATTTAACATTTTTTGTAGAAAATTTATTGTTTTAAAAGTTTTGATTATAACTTTTTCTTCTAGGATCAAAACTGCGCGAGTTTTCATTAAAAACAAGATGGTGGCCAAATAAAACGTGTCATAAATGTGAAAAATGCGTTTTTCAGCTCCTTTAATGTTACACTTTGAATATACTATATTGAAAACGATTTTTTTTGCACCACCTTAATAATTTTAGTTTTTAAACGACAAAAAAAATGTTTTGTTTTGCACCACCCTAATACATAACATTTTTTTGAAAACAAAAAAAAAATGTTTGCACCACCCTAATACAAAATATTTTTGTGAAAACGACTTTTTTTTAATTTTATCTGTACCTTAAGAAGCACCCTGTTGTTATAATTATTTTTTCATCTCCCATCTGACTTATAATGGTCATTGGGACCAATTACCTATATATAAATTCCCGGGTACCTGACACCTGACGGGTACCCGATCACGTTTCGGGTACCCGGCTACCCGGGTAATACCCGGAATTGCCGGGTACCTGATCAGTGTACCGGGTACCCGGCTATCAAGAGCTCTAAAAACGATTATTGTCCACGATAATTGAGTTTGTAGAGTCACTTAGGCATTTGACTGCAATAAGAACATGGGCATTGTATAATGTATATAGAACCTATAGTACTATCATCAAGATGGTTTTTGTGTTGTGTGATGTGGTCGTTTGAGGGTGCACTTGTATATACACAGAAACAGCAACCAGAAAATTAGTTAGGGGTGTGATGCTACGTGGCCGACGTGTGGAACGTGTTCATGAGAGTACTATGCAAATTTATATACAATGCACATGGACATTGTATATCAAACTTATAGTACTATCATCACGATGGTTTATGTGTTGTGGGGTGTGGTCGTCTGAGGGCGCACTTGTATATACACAGAAACAGCAACCAGAAAATTAGTTAGGGGTGTGATCGCTAGGTGGCCGACATTGTATATAAATTTGCATAGTACTCTCATGAACACGTTCCACACGTCGGCCACCTAGCGATCACACCCCTAACTAATTTTCTGGTTGCTGTTTCTGTGTATATACAAGTGCGCCCTCAAAACGACCACACCCCACAACACAAAAACCATCGTGATGATAGTACTATAGGTTTTATATACAATGCACACGGACATTGTATATAAAACTTATAGTACTATCATCACGATGGTTTTTGTGTTGTGGGGTGTGGTCGTCTAAGGGCGCACTTGTATATACACAGAAACAGCAACCAGAAAATTAGTTAGGGGTGTGATCGCTAGGTGGCCGACGTGTGTAACGTGTTCATGAGAGTACTATGCAAATTTATATACAATGCACACGGATCAATTTCCATTTTTTTTTAATTTTTTTTTATTTTTAGCGACTATTTAAAAATTTTTATTTTTAATTGGTTTGTAATTTTTGGGCATTAGTGTACTCGAATTAAAAATACAAGTAGTGAAGACACGAACCAAATCCGAATCTGCTGTACAAAATGCCCAAACCGCTGTACAGGATGCCAGAAGAGTTTTTGGCGTTTTGTACCAATAAATACCAAACGCAAGATTTGTTTTACAACTTATAATTTATATTTCTTAAAATTCTAATGTAACAAAATTAGTCTTGAACGAGGCAGTCTAGACGAGATCGAAAAACAAGAGTGAAAAGTATCTCAAGGTGCAGATGCTTCTAGAACGTTGCTTCAGTTAATTTTTGTATCTGTGATCGCTGCGCCATCTCTCAGAGACTATGGAAATTTGCAATGAGTTGAAATGGTTGCCACATAACTCCCCCTCTAGTACAGAAGGGACGATTTAATTAGTTGCCAAATTTAACTCGGTGTTGAACATCTGGTTTTGGTTTGTTTTGTAATATTTTTTCATTTTTCTTTAAAATTGACTGAATCTTTGTTGTGGAAAACTGATTTAATTGGACTTGACTCGATGTTTGATAACCATCGCTGGATGTTGGAAGACTTGGTTCTCGGGCTGTGCTGTTTCCGGACGAGATGTATGCTGGTTTTAGACGTTCTGTTGATACATTTAAAATCCTTCCATATGCGTTTATTGTAAAAAGATGATCGTTAATTCTTTTTATTACAGGATGAGGACCAGAGTATGGTTGTTCCAATGGCTTTTTAACGTAATCGCGTCGAAGAAAAACGTGTGAAGATTTGTACAGGTCAGGTGAAACGAACAATTTTGTGTTGGTGGCATGATTTGATGTCGAAGATGCACGAAACTTGCGCATGACCTCTCGATGTTTTTGAACGAATATCTGTGGGTCAGAGACAGTGTCTTGGTTAACAAAGAACTCACCAGGTATGGTTAAACTCATTCTATAGAGCATTTCGGCTGCGGACGCTTTAATGTCTTCTTTGTAGGTTGTTCGAAGTCCCATTAGTACTGTTGGAAGTGCGTCTACCCAGTTTGTCTCCTCGCGGCACATCAGAGCGGTCTTCAAAGAGCGATGCCATCATTCCACTAGTCCGTTTGAAGCAGAGTGATAAGGTGAAGTTCTTACCCTCGTGGTGCCAATCAACTTCATGAGCGCTGAGAAAAGGGCAGACTCAAATTGAGTACCTTGGTCGGTCGTGAACCAAGCAACCCAATGGTTGTAAAATGCTGCTGCGACTGTTTCTGCACTCATCTCTTGTAGAGGTATGGCTTCCGGCCATCTGCTGAAACGGTCAATCATTGTCAGACAATATCTGTTTCCTTTGCAATGCGGGAGGACAATTAGGTCGATGTGTACATGTTGAAAACGTTGGTCTGGAACATTGATTGATTCCGGTGATTGTCTTGTGTGTCGATTGATTTTTGGACGTTGACATTGAACACAAGTACGAGACCACTCCAAGGCGTCTTTTCTGATGTTTGGTAAATTCATGACGTAGAGACGATGGTATATATGGTCGAATCAGGTTGTCCGAAATGTCGCAGTAAATTTCGATGCCAGGTTCTAAGGCCAATTTGGTCATTTTGAGGGAAGTGTTTCCTGGCTTTAGAAGTTCCTGTAGTTCAGGATCTAGCAGTTGCGACAGATATAATTCACGTTGATCGAACTGTGATGGCATTGTTAAAGCGTAAACTCTTGACAACGCGTCTGCCACGGTGTTGTCCTTGCTGGGAAGGTAAATTATGTCTGTTGTGAACTGCGATCCAATTGTCTAATTGTGTCAACCAGCGTTGGGGAGCTTTTTTGGAGCTCTGCTGAAAGGCATAGATCAGTGGCTTGTGATCCGTTTGCACCACAAAGCGATGACCATCCAGTATGTGTCTGAAGAAACGTATGGCAAGGTAAATAGCAAGACGTTCTCGATCATAAGTGCTGTATCGAGTCTGGGACTTTGAAAGTTTGCACGAAAAGAATCCGATTGGTTTATTATGAGTCGAGTCTGTTTGTTCCAACTTGGCACCGACTGCGGTGTCTGAGGCATCAGTTGTCAGAACCAGTGATGAATTTGGATTGAGGTGCGTCAGTAAAGTTGTTTGTTTGATGCTGGTCTTCTACTCTTGAAAAGCCAGAGGATTCAATGGAACCGGTCGTTTGTCGTTCCGTTTCGAATCCTTGATGAGTCCAATCAATGGTGCTTGCATGTCAGCACAACTCGGAATATAGCGACGGTAATAGTTGACTATTCCTAGGAAGTGACGTAGATCGTTTATGGTGGCTGGATTTGGATAGTTGGATATAGCCTTGACCCTGTCTTCTGGTGGTCTGCAACCAACTTTATTTATAGAATGTCCAAGATATGTTACTTCAGATTTCGCAAATTGGCATTTAGAGATGTTGATTACCAGACCGTACTCTTGGAGACGTTGAAGGACTTGAAGAACATGCTGTTTGTGTTCTTCTTTTGTATTGAGAAGATCTGGATGTCGTCGATGTAGCAGAAAACGAAGTCCAGGTTGCGAAGAACCATATCCATAAACCGTTGGAACGTTTGAGTCCCGTTTTCAGGCCGAATGGCATGACCAAAAACTCAAACAATCCGAAAGGGATTGTGATCGCAGTCTTCTCAATGTCTTCAGGTGCCATCGGAATCTAATAATACGCTTTATCTATGTCCAAGATTGAGAAATAAGATTTTCGGTGAAATCCATAATGTGTGGTATCGGGTATCTATCGGGTTGTGTTTCAGCATTCAACCGTCGATAGTCACCACAACATCTCCAACCGCTAGTTTTTTTCTCTACGAGATTAATTGGACTAGCCCATGGGCTGCTGGATACGCGACAATATCCCTTTTTGACGAAATTCTCGATGTCTGCTTTGGCTTGTTTAAGCTTTTGTCCGGTGAGACGTATTGGACGTTCTGCATTTGGCTGGCCTGTAGTTATTATGCAATGTTGCGTCTGAGTTGGCTTCGATTTAGAACAGTTGCTGTTGGCAAGTACAAATTGTTTCACCAGACTAATGTATGTTTCAGGTCCATTGATGGAAAGTAGCCTAGTGATGTCGGTTGACTCAATTTTGCCAGGTGCCGTTAGCGATGTTGTCTTGTCGATGATGCGTTTTGCCTTCAGATCAATTAAAAGCCCGTAGTGTGCCAGTAGGTCTGCTCCAATGATTGCTGTTTTGACGTCTGCGATGCTGAAAAGCCATGTTATAGCCCTCCGAAGCCCGATGTTGAGTATGAGGGTTTTGCTGCCGTAGGTGTGAATTGGCGTGTTGTTAGCCGCAAGAAGTATTAGATCTCCTCTCTGGTTTGGGCAATCATTGGAACGAGGTAGGACGCATATCGTTGAACCAGAATCTAGTAAGAATTTTTGATATTCTCTTTGTCGAAGATAAAACAGCGGCTTTCTTTGTTGTGTTGAAAACTGTTGTCAACCGCCTTGGATGAGAACAGGCTGGTTAGTTTTTTGTGGAAAAATTGCATGGTTTGTCACATCTTCTTGCTTCCTTTCCATACTTCCTGTGTAAGAAACAAACTGCATCTTTTGATGAAGCCCTTCTTACCTTTGAAAAGGATCTGTTTCTGGACTGCGATCGAGATCTGTTTTGACCGACTTTGAGACTTTGCACGAGTGTTGTAAGGCTGGACAGTGCAGATTCTACCTCTGTCAGGCGTTGTTTCGACACTCATTTACATCTGCAGCGAAAACAAGATTTGGTGCTGTTGACATGTTGTCCAAAATTTTGTCTGCTATTTCGGATAAGGCTGTGAGACCAATGTTCAGACTTGCAGAAAGAATTCCCCTCACATGGTTCGGCATTCTCGACATCCAAATTGTAGAGAGCATATCGTTGGGAACATTTTCTCCTGCAAGTCTTCTCATCTCTCTCAACAAACTTGAAGGACGCCTGTCGCCGAGTTCGGGTGATGTCATAAGTTTGTTCAATTGTCGCTCTTTGGATTCAGTAAACCGCCCGCCCTATTAACTGCTTTTTAAAAGCAAGATATTTGTCTGTGACTGGTGGTGTTTGCACCAGATCCGAAACCTCATTTAAGATTTCAAGATCCAAGGCAGCGATTATAGCATTGAATTTGCTGTTGTCTGACGAGATCCTGTTGTTGTGAAATTGCGCCTCAATTTGTACAAACCACAAGGCTGGATTTATTTTTCAGAATGGTGGAATCTTGAGGTTCTTCAAGGCTGCAACTTTGGCTAGCGTCGCTGGCGTTTGCAGCTGTCCCTGCTGGTGGGTCCATCTTGTCATTATTTTTATGAAAAGGAAAAAAAAAAAAAATTGGATGCTTGTGCTGGGTAATTGCAACGAGATCACGTCGGGGTCACCACTTTGGCGTTTTGTACCTTTAAATACCAAACGCAAGATTTACTTTACAACTTATAATTTATATTTCTTAAAATTCTAATGTAACAAAATTAGTCTTGGTAAAATTGGTCTTGCACGAGGCAGTCTAGACGAGATCGAAAAACAAGAGTAAAAAGTATCTCAAGGTGCAGATGCTTCTAGAACGTTGCTTCAGTTAATTTTTGTATCTTTCTTTCCTGCGATCGCTGCGCCATCTCTCAGAGACTATGGAAATTTGCAATGAGTCGACATGGTCGCCACAAGTTCACCTTTGTATGTATATGAAAACTATAGTACTATCATAGCGATTTTTTTTTAGGGTTGCCCAGACCCTAGTGGTAGCGCTGCAAAACGTGAGGTGTAAAATTCGATATTGGGAGTCTTTAAGCGTCGGAAATTGGTGGTAGGGGCAAGATGCAATAATCCAAAAAATCGTCTCCTTTTGCCCCTACCCCCAATTTCCGACGCTTAAAGACTCCCCAAATCGGATTTTCCTGGTTCGAGTCACGACTCTCTTGTTTGGGTGCATGCCTGTACTAAAAATCGCTATACGATAATGGAGACAGAAACACAAGAATGCTTGGTATGGATATTTGTACTGAACACCAATAAAATTAATTATTTAATGACAATTTTACCATTTTCTCGAATTGGAATCTATTTGTTGTTCTTTTTCTGCAAAAAAATCAAAACTATAATCTAAAACTCAAATGTTAAACTTACTTTTTCCAGCTTTCCATTTTTGTATTTTGTTGCATACGCAACAACTTTGGTGCGGATTTGAAATGCCAAAAATTATATGGAGTTCGGATGGACTGAGTATTTCATAATCGAATAAAATTTCAACTACGTTACCGACATTTATGAAGGTTCTTGCGACGGATCCTCTAATAGTAAAAACTGAAAAAAACTGTCGGAAGCCATCCGCAGACCATTCATCGGATTCTGTAATCGAGGTGATTAGCTTAATTATTAAGAGATGAGGCAGAGGTATTTGCTAATCAGACTAAAACAGCAGCTGATGGGTTAATTTGTTGTTGTTATGATGATGAGGTTAGAAGAACACTTTTTCAGCACAGGCACTCGATTGATTTTTTGCATGCAATAAAAACAATGCGGATTTGTGTAGGCTCACTTATGCTTCTATGGCAGAACATATGCCAAAAAAAATGCACTCACCAGGGAGAAAGAAAGAGAGAATTTAAACGGGTAGTTGAATAACAAAGGAAAAACTCTTTTAACTCAAAGAAGCAAATACGAAATTATATTTAATCTAATAACTTTAAAATGCTGCAATAAAAAGCTAGTACATTCGAAAAGTCAAAAGTTATATGGTGAGCTTTAAGTTAAATGATGCACACAAAATTGTTTTTTTTTTTATGTATAATCAAAAAGATTTAGTAATTAATAAACTCGGGAGCGATTAAAAGCACAAGCAGACGAGAGAGCGCACAATTATGAGTACTTCCAACCAGGAGATCTATTTTTTGGCTTGCTGCCTCTGCGATCACTCGCATAAGTGTCTCCCCCGGTGGCGGCCCAAGATTTTTGCCTAAATATGCCGACGTAATCCACTATATACCGCTGGTAGTCTGCAGTCTAGCGGTTGTGGTATCATAGGTTAGGTTAGGTTAGGTTAATGGGCTGACAATTGATGTAGTATGTGTCCTATGGTCAATCAAGCCATTTAGAGGCATTAATGAAGTTCAATATGCGGATTTCTGATGTATTGGATAGATCTTCGAGATTATCGAAGAAGTATCTACCAAGAAATTTCCTTCTTTGGTGACAGAGCGCGGGGCAGTGACAGAGAAAATGCAATGTATCTTCGTGCACCTTCTCGTCACCACATCCCCTGCATAAGTCATCTGTACTGAGTTTCATTTTGAATTTATGATACTTCAGTAAATTATGTCTTCTGCTTATTAAAGCAGGGCCATATTTTTCTAGTAGTATCACAGGTGTCAAGTAGACTCCACCTTTCATTGGATTTCTCTAGAATTAAATCTGAAATTTTCTTTTTAATGTTGCAGGGTGGGATATTGACTAGCACTGCTTGACTGGCGTCAAGCGCTGATCCCTGCCTTGCCAACTCATCGGCGTTTTCATTACCCGGTATCTCGCTGTGCCCCGGGACCCAGCAGAGTCTAATATTATGCTGCGTGCCAAGAACCCTTAGTTCTTCGCGGCAGCAAGACACAAGCTTCGACTTAATAACATTGGCAGAAATCGCTTTTATTGCCGCTTGGGTATCAATGTAAAAGTTGATATCAGCCCGTGATATCGCCATCATTGATACCTGTCTAGCAGCTGTTGTCACTGCCATGACCTCCGCTTGGAAGACACTACTATAATTTGGGAGCCTAAGTGAGTTGTTTAGCTCAAGAGGTTCTGAGAAGAAGCCTGCACCAACACCCGTGTCCATTTTGGAGCCATCTGTATATATTGCTATTGCAGATTCACCGGTATAGGGTTCATTGTTCAACCATTCTTCTCTGCCTGGAAAAGCAGTTTGGAATGGTTTATGAAAGTCAAATTCGGGTGTTTTATAGTCTGTGATGATACTATCACTCGAATATTTGTGAAGAATCTGAGCATGTCCTTTTGTGCTGTTTTTCCAGGAATTAGTCTGGTTTAGCCATAAGGCGCTATATGCTGCGGATTCCTGTACGAAGAGGTCTAGGGGTTTCAGGTTGAGTATCGCTTCCAACCCTGCAGTTGGAGTAGATTTCATGGTCCCTGTAATCCCAATGCACGCAAGTCTCTGTACTTTTGTCAGAGTTTTGAGGTTTGTGCTTTTCTCAATTGCATTCCACCAGACCAGATTACCATAAGTTAGTATTGGTCTAATTATTGCCATATACATTTCAAACAGCTTCAGAGTGCCTCGTTGTGGTATCATGGTCGCTGTAATGAGGTAGTAAAAATACGTTTAGTGTTTTCTTTTCTAGTATACAGGATCTAGGCTCACCTTTATACAGTAAGATTTGTAACTATTAACTATTATTATCCACGTTTACGTACCTATATATGAAAACATAAATTCATGCTACCTACAAAATACACATTTGGTTTTATTTGTCAACTCCTTTTCCGTACAAAAAATAATTTGGCTATAAAATTCTAATTAAATTCCAATGAATGAAACAGAAAAAATATTATGGCTTTCAGTTCGAAAAAATTAGATAACTTTTATTAGAAGTGTTAGAAAATAAAATTCTTTTAATTTTACATTGGACACATTACCTATGCTCGTATCTATGCAATTCAGTCGATTTTATGTTTCGATTTAGTATAATCTTTAAAATTAAGTTGTTTTTTTTTTATGTCAAAAAAAGTTTGTTCTGCTGACCTTGGTCTGCTAACTTGAGGGACATGTTTTTTTTTCATATATTTACTTTTTTTTATTAAAAATTTGATTTTGATATAATTTTCTTTATGCTGTAATGTAACGAAACATTTTTTTTATGTATGAGGAACTTTTTGGGTTTGTCTCTTACATCAGAAAAAAATATTTCCTTCTGACATTTCAATAATTGATAAGCTGCGTGAAGTTAGCATCCCATTTTTGAAAATCCGTATGTTGGTGTAACCGGGGAGAGTATGATAACCGGGGCGCCGAGAAATGATAACGGATTTTTGTAGAACACGGCAATACAAGCATTTTTTTTACTATGGAGGGGGGTCTATCTCCCCTCCTTTAGGCGGTAGGGGCAATTTTAAAAAAATGTATACGTTAAATGGAAAACAAATAATTAAAAAATAACGGTAATACTTACAACTAAGTTTTATACTACACTTCTGTCTGTTAGCTAGTTTTTGAATCAAGTCAAAACTATGCATAGTTTTTAAAAAAAATTGTTTTAAACTCAAAATTTGGGCAAAAAAAGTTTTAAAAAAGGTTTAAAGTGTGATTTTTCAAAACTTTAAGATTATCTACTATTGTTTTTTTACTATTAATTGTTCTTCTTTGTTTTTGACCAAAAACTGAAAACTAGATGATTTTATGTCTTCTAGTTCTTGAGAAAAAAAAATATTTTAATTAAATTATTTTTTCCTTGTCTTATTTAGATAGTAATAATCGAATATGGATTAAGACATAACTAGGATAAATTAATTTTTAGTGAAAATTAATAAGAGCAACAAATTATTTAAAAAAAAATTATTCATAAACTTATGGTTTTGAAATTTAGAAATTAAAATTTTTTTTTTTACTCAATTTTTTTCAAAAAATATACATCTTTTTGACTTGATTTAAAAACTGGCTAATAGAATAGAATGTTGAATTTTAAAAAAACGTAGTACTTATACGATATTTATTTATTTATTCATTTTGTTGCCTATAAATACAAAATACTTTCTTGGACTTAATAAAATAACTTAAAATCTAAATACATATGTACATACATGTAAATATTGATAATTTACATTTTCACAGACAAAAATTTAAATAAATATATTATTATTACTTTAAGTTAGATCATTAATATTATTCAAATAAAATTACTTTCATTATTTTATTTTTAAAAACAACTTAAGAGCATTTTAAATCGATTACATCGGCATATTGATTAAAAAATTTACAAGAACAAGTTACTGGTTCATTAATACCGTAGTTTGTTGAATGAAATGTAAGAGAAAAAAAGTGGTTATCCCTTGGTCTTAAACAACGAGTCGGAGTGTATAGTTTAAACAGAAATTCTAAAGGAGGACAATCAATATGACCAGTTATAACACCACGAGCTAGGGTGATCGAAAAGTAAATTCTCCTAGATTCAAGACTTTTTAAGTCAATTAAAGCACAACGAGCTTTATACGCAAGTAGAGGATCGGCCCAATTTAGTTTTCGAAGCGAAAATCATGTAAAACGTATTTGAATCCTCTCTATTCTATTCAAAGCTTTTTTATAATATGGTGACCAAACAACACAACAGTATTCCAAAAACTGTCTAACCAAACTAACAAAAAGTGACTTCAATGTGAAAGGGCATTTGAAGTCCTTTGAGTTCCTCATCAGAAATCCAAGCATAGAGTTGCCTTTAGAGATAACGTAATCTACGTGCTTTTTAAAATCAAGTTTAGAATCAAATATAACTCCTAAATCATTATGGTTATATACTCTCTGTAGCTCATTGTTTGACAATCTGTAACCGTAAGTAATAGGAAAATATGATCTTGAGAATGAAAGAACACTACATTTTCCCATATTTAAAGAAATATCATTCCAGCAACACCATTCAAGCAATTTATCAAAATCTTCTTGAAGTTGGTTACAATCAGCAATAGATTTTATAGTTTTATAAATTTTTGCATCATCCGCAAAAATTAAACATGATGAATTTGAAAAACGTAGAGGCAAATCATTAATAAATAACAAGAACAGAAGCGGGCCCAGGTGACTGCCTTGGGGAACTCCCGAGTGGTTAAAAAATTTTTGAGATTTTGCTGAACCTATCTTCACATATTGAACACGGTTAGTCAGGTAGCGTCTCAGCCAATTTAATAATTGACCACGGAAACCTAAAATTTCAAGCTTTTTAAGCAGGATATTTTGATTCACTTTATCAAATGCCTTCGAAAAGTCTGTAAAAATTACATCAACCTGATTTCCTTTTTCAATCGCATTAACACAGAAATTTGTAAATAATGTAAGATTAGTTGCTGTTGATTTACCAGTGACAAACCCGTGCTGAAAGGGTGATATACATATTTTAACAGCTTCATACATCCTTGTCTTAATTAGAGATTCAAACACTTTTGGAATTAACTGTAATTTTGCAATAGGCCTATAGTTTTCAACATACTGTTTGGGACCTGATTTATGAATCGGAGTAAAGTATGAACTCTTCCAGCAGTCAAGAAAATGCCATTTTTTAGAGACATGTTAAAAATAAACAGAAGTGGTTTTGATAAATTTGATTTACACTTTTTTTAAAATATCGCGGGAATGTTATCCGGAGGCATACTCAGACTGGTTTTCAATTTGCCTCATTGAAAACAGATCTCGTCTTCAGATAGAGAAATGTTAGACAAATTAACATAACTTGTAGCAGATATATCAGATTCAATTCCGGAAATATTAGAATTAAGTTTGAAATTAGATTGAAAGAACGATGCAAAATAATCACAAATATTTTTGAGATCACTACTCACAGTACCCGCACAGCTCATAGAAGATGGAATTCCAAAAGATTTCCTTTTAGATAAACTGCCAAAAACATTTCGAATTTGATTTAATTTTTGATTCGATGGACCAAACATATTGTCTGTGCAAAAATTTTTTAAGATATTTCATACTCACGGCGTAAACGACAACATTCGCTTCGAAAACCAGGATCAATCTTACTTTTACTTTGCATTTTCATCATAGCACTTTTTAATCACGATAGACTCTTGCAAAACCAAGTTGGTTTACCACTCTTTTTAATCCGTTTAACTGGTACGAAACGAGAAAAAGCATCATACACAACATCAAGAAATTTTACATAGTTACCAGATACATTTTGACAACATAAGATTAACCCCCATTCAATATTACTAAGATAATTATTATTAATGCCAATGTAATCAGCCTTATTGGAATCATATCTATAATTTATAGATAAAATCAATCGAAATATTTAAAGCTTCATGGTGTACATCATTTTTTCCAATATTTAAAAGAGGGAAATCTTCTTTGAACAGTAATACATTTAAGTCTTCATTAATAAGAGCAACAAATTATTTAAAAAAAATTATTCATAAACTTATGGTTTTGAAATTTAGAAATTAAAATTTTTTTTTTACTCAATTTTTTTCAAAAAATATACATCTTTTTGACTTGATTTAAAAACTGGCTAATAGAATAGAATGTTGAATTTTAAAAAAACGTAGTACTTATACGATATTTATTTATTTATTCATTTTGTTGCCTATAAATACAAAATACTTTCTTGGACTTAATAAAATAACTTAAAATCTAAATACATATGTACATACATGTAAATATTGATAATTTACATTTTCACAGACAAAAATTTAAATAAATATATTATTATTACTTTAAGTTAGATCATTAATATTATTCAAATAAAATTACTTTCATTATTTTATTTTTAAAAACAACTTAAGAGCATTTTAAATCGATTTCATCGGCATATTGATTAAAAAATTTACAAGAACGAGTTACTGGTTCATTAATACCGTAGTTTGTTGAATGAAATGTAAGAGAAAAAAAGTGGTTATCCCTTGGTCTTAAACAACGAGTCGGAGTGTATAGTTTAAACAGAAATTCTAAAGGAGGACAATCAATATGACCAGTTATAACACCACGAGCTAGGGTGATCGAAAAGTAAATTCTCCTAGATTCAAGACTTTTTAAGTCAATTAAAGCACAACGAGCTTTATACGCAAGTAGAGGATCGGTCCAATTTAGTTTTCGAAGCGAAAATCATGTAAAACGTATTTGAATCCTCTCTATTCTATTCAAAGCTTTTTTATAATATGGTGACCAAACAACACAACAGTATTCCAAAAACTGTCTAACCAAACTAACAAAAAGTGACTTCAATGTGAAAGGGCATTTGAAGTCCTTTGAGTTCCTCATCAGAAATCCAAGCATAGAGTTGCCTTTAGAGATAACGTAATCTACGTGCTTTTTAAAATCAAGTTTAGAATCAAATATAACTCCTAAATCATTATGGTTATATACTCTCTGTAGCTCATTGTTTGACAATCTGTAACCGTAAGTAATAGGAAAATATGATCTTGAGAATGAAAGAACACTACATTTTCCCATATTTAAAGAAATATCATTCCAGCAACACCATTCAAGCAATTTATCAAAATCTTCTTGAAGTTGGTTACAATCAGCAATAGATTTTATAGTTTTATAAATTTTTGCATCATCCGCAAAAATTAAACATGATGAATTTGAAAAACGTAGAGGCAAATCATTAATAAATAACAAGAACAGAAGCGGGCCCAGGTGACTGCCTTGGGGAACTCCCGAGTGGTTAAAAAATTTTTGAGATTTTGCTGAACCTATCTTCACATATTGAACACGGTTAGTCAGGTAGCGTCTCAGCCAATTTAATAATTGACCACGGAAACCTAAAATTTCAAGCTTTTTAAGCAGGATATTATGATTCACTTTATCAAATGCCTTCGAAAAGTCTGTAAAAATTACATCAACCTGATTTCCTTTTTCAATCGCATTAACACAGAAATTTGTAAATAATGTAAGATTAGTTGCTGTTGATTTACCAGTGACAAACCCGTGCTGAAAGGGTGATATACATATTTTAACAGCTTCATACATCCTTGTCTTAATTAGAGATTCAAACACTTTTGGAATTAACTGTAATTTTGCAATAGGCCTATAGTTTTCAACATACTGTTTGGGACCTGATTTATGAATCGGAGTAAAGTATGAACTCTTCCAGCAGTCAAGAAAATGCCATTTTTTAGAGACATGTTAAAAATAAACAGAAGTGGTTTTGATAAATTTGATTTACACTTTTTTTAAAATATCGCGGGAATGTTATCCGGAGGCATACTCAGACTGGTTTTCAATTTGCCTCATTGAAAACAGATCTCGTCTTCAGATAGAGAAATGTTAGACAAATTAACATAACTTGTAGCAGATATATCAGATTCAATTCCGGAAATATTAGAATTAAGTTTGAAATTAGATTGAAAGAACGATGCAAAATAATCACAAATATTTTTGAGATCACTACTCACAGTAGCCGCACAGCTCATAGAAGATGGAATTCCAAAAGATTTCCTTTTAGATAAACTGCCAAAAACATTTCGAATTTGATTTAATTTTTGATTCGATGGACCAAACATATTGTCTGTGCAAAAATTTTTTAAGATATTTCATACTCACGGCGTAAACGACAACATTCGCTTCGAAAACCAGGATCAATCTTACTTTTACTTTGCATTTTCATCATAGCACTTTTTAATCACGATAGACTCTTGCAAAACCAAGTTGGTTTACCACTCTTTTTAATCCGTTTAACTGGTACGAAACGAGAAAAAGCATCATACACAACATCAAGAAATTTTACATAGTTACCAGATACATTTTGACAACATAAGATTAACCCCCATTCAATATTACTAAGATAATTATTATTAATGCCAATGTAATCAGCCTTATTGGAATCATATCTATAATTTATAGATAAAATCAATCGAAATATTTAAAGCTTCATGGTGTACATCATTTTTTCCAATATTTAAAAGAGGGAAATCTTCTTTGAACAGTAATACATTTAAGTCTTCATTTAGGTACAAAAACTAAATCTAAAATTCTTCCTAAGGTATTAAAAACATTATTCACAGTGTTGTGTTGTTCCATGTAGTAGACAAAAAATGTAGACTACATGATTGTCTACGTGTAGACAATTCAACGTAGACAATTCATCATTATCTACAGGTCAATGTAGACAATGTACGAGTAGACAATCAATTTTATTTCAATTTTTCAAATCAAAAGCTCAA
The DNA here is from genome assembly GCA_958431115.1 of Syrphus vitripennis. Classification (NCBI taxonomy): domain Eukaryota; kingdom Metazoa; phylum Arthropoda; class Insecta; order Diptera; family Syrphidae; genus Syrphus; species Syrphus vitripennis. The sequence goes on from OY288109.1 coordinate 57,945,650, forward strand.
ATTTTCGATATTTAATTGAAGTCAAACACGCACCTTTTCTTAATAGAAATAAACCTTGCGAAAGAACAATCAAGAATGACAGGACTGTGACAGATTATAATGAAATATCCTCATTGTCTACATTGTCGACTTCATTGTCTACATTGTCGACATTGTCTACAATGTTGACACAATTGTCTACGCAGAAAAGTAGACAGTCAAAGTCGACTCGTAGAGGAACAACACTGCTTGGGAACAATTTAAAGCAAACATAGTATCTTAAACAAGCGTTTCACTTTCCCTTATCACATTAAATGGAAGCAAAGTCTTATCATCATGTGAATAAACCCAATTTACTTTACTTAAATTAAAATGTCCTAACACAAAGACATAAGAATTAGAATCCAATTCACTTACAATAGATTGAATATTATTAGTATGAGAAGCATACACATCAAAAGTTGCAGTTGGAGGAATATATGACACAAAAAAATAAATATTGATTGGATTACAATAATTATAATCCTGAGTATAAGGAAATTCTACCTGTACATACAATTGTTCGATCGAACCTGAAGAGTCTGATAGATTTATTTGTTTACTCTTGAAACTAGATTTCACCGCCAGTAGCACTCCACCTCCTCTAGTTAGTTCTGTGCAGATAAAATTACGAATCTCTTCTATAAACATTATACTCATCATTACACAATTCGGAATTGTAAATGTCGTCACTCAACCAAGTTTCTGTAATTGCAATAATAGCATAAGGACAGTCAACCACGGCAGCATAAAAACTTCCAAGTTTCGTTCTCATCCCCCCCAAATTATGATAATATATCGAGAGAGCATTAGAATTATTAGCATCATGACTAGCAGAATTAAGAGCAACGGGAGCACAAACAGCAACAACAGCATCAGCAACAGTAGCAATATCATTGACATTAGTATCGACACCAGCAACATTGACATCAGCAGCAACAACTTCATCTTCAACAGCAACAGTATCAGCAACAACAACAACGACGACATCATATTAGACTCAATATCAAAAACAGGTTTTGTTGTTGAGTCATCTATATTATAGAGTGTAAGTTATGACACGGCTGGTCACCCTAAATTTAATTATCAACATTTCTTGTCCGTTGGAAATCAGAGATGATTGCAACGTTCTTTGTAAATTATAGTTAGTCTCTTCTTGCTAGCTGACTACTTAGCATTACATATTTTTTATTATTATTTTGTCTTTATTTTTTCAACATATAAATTACAAACATTTAAATACAAAAAGATTTACAAACATGGCTATAAAGCCGTCTGCCGGTATTATCAAGATTTAATTACATTGAGAATAATACACTAATATACTTGAAAAAAACAGCAAAAGATTAAAAGTTGAATATATGTAAATTAATTAAGTAAAAGTTAAACAAAGGTTTCGCCAGTAAGTCAATTTAAATGTAGATATGGAAATGTCGGGAAATTTAAACAATTATTTCATTAACATTATAAAAAAAAATAAATGAAAAACAAAAAGAGTAATTTAAGAGTTGCAATATACATACATTAAAAAGTGGGCTTTTAGTTTAGCTAAAACAAAAATAATAATAGATTGGATCTATAGAAAATTTACGTACATATTTCTATACGCGGTTGCTTGTGAGACAAATCGAATAAGATCTTTCCATCAACTCTCTCCATTCAAAATTAGGTAACACTCCTCTGTCGAAAGAAAGCTCCTATTAAAACATAAACGCCGTATTTCTTGCAGTATTGGACAACGGGCTAGGAAATGATAAACATTTTCGATTTGATTTAGGTTGCAGAGCGAACATTTGTGATCTATGTCTTCTCTGTGTGGTCTATAATTAAGTTCAATCATCTCCGTACGGATCTTAAACAGCAAACTGATCTCATTTACTGTAAACTCATTTCGAAAATAGTTAGAACCACCTAAACAAAGATTAAGTTTGCTATACACCGTCCTTGTCATGGATGCTTTCGCACGAGTAATAGAACTTTTGTACTGTTAATTTGAAGATCCCATAGATTGCAATAATTGCTCAGTTTGTTAATTTGGAGTTGTAATGTTACCGGATTATCAATAAGGACAACAAGATCATCCGCATATAAAAGAACCTTAATATGCAAATCACCATAATATACACCGCCTGGTACACTGTCTTCAATATCGTTAATAAAGAGTGAAAATATCAAAGGACTCAGAATACAACCTTGTGGGACACCCAACTCTGTCTTGAATTTGTTTGAGGACAATTTACCATTTGATACTACAGCAGTTGTATTCAAAAGGAGTTGTTCAGGAATTTTGTCGATAATCCGATACCTGCTAATTTGAAAAGCAATAGTTTTCTGTTAATAGTATCAAAGGCAGCCTTGAAATCAACAAAAAAAGCGTACAGATTAATTTTATTTTCTAAAAACCGTTTGGCAACACTTGTCAAGGTAAAAATTTGATCAACGGTAGAGAGATTAGATCGAAAACCCGCTTGAAAGCAAGTAATTTTGTTGTTCGTTTCCACCCAAGACACAAGTCTTAAATATAAAATCTGAGTAAACAGCTTCCGTAAAGAGCTGAGAACAGAAATACCTCTATAGATTTCAGGGAGATTAGGATCACCTTTTTTATAAACCGCAGAGATGGATGACTGTCGGAAATTATCTGGTATCGTTTCGTTGTTGAATATACGGTTAAGTAGGTATAATATATGTTCTAAAAATTGTGAGCTGGCATTTTTATAGAACTCAGCTGGGATGCCATCTAAACCCGAAGCCTTGTTGTTTTTCATTTTTTTCAATGCAAATATTAATTCTGACATTGAGAACGGAACATCTAATTCTTCGACGTAATTGAAAGGTATCGCAAATCTTATATACGATTGATTAGGGTCCGCTAGTGTAAGTTTTTCAAAATACGAGCCCATTTCATCCATCATCATCATCGGCTCGACAACCGGGGTCCGGTCCTGGCCTCCTTCAACAAGTCTCTCCACCTATCCCGGTCTTGAGCCGACGCCATCCAGTTGCGCACCCCAAGGCTTCGGGCGTCCTGGTCTACGCCATCTCTCCAGCGCAAGCATGGTCTACCACGCTGCCGTCTACCATAGAATGTACCACAAAGGACTTTCCGAGCAGGTTCCTCTTCACTCATGCGAGCTAGGTGCCCTGCCCACCGGAGTCTACTGAGCTTAATTTTTGTCACTATGTCTGCTTCAAGGTAGATTGCGTACAATTCATGATTGTACCGTCTCCGGAATCGCCCTTCCTCACATATGGGGCCAACAATTCTCCTTAAGACTTTTCTCTCGAACGCGGCTAAGAGGTCGGAGTGTCTTTTGCTAAGCACCCAAGTCTCGGATCCATACGTGAGTACTGGCAGGACCATGGTCCTGTACAGCAGCAGTTTTGAAGTTATGGTGAGATTTCTGGATTTGAAGAGCTTTGACAGACTATAGTAGGCTTTGTTGGAATTGAGCAGCCGCCCGCGTATTTCTTCTTCTATATTATTATCGGCTGCTACTATTGACCCAAGGTATTTAAAGGATTGCACCACTTCAAATTCGTGCTCCGCTACCTTGATTGTTTGACCAACTGTTCTTCTCGCATTCGACGCCATCATGTACTTTGTTTTACCTTCACTAATGTGCAGCCCCAGATTTTGTGCCGCCTGTTCGATCTGGATGAAGGAATCGTGTACAGCTTGTTCGGTTCTTCCGATGATGTCAATGTCGTCTGCGTAAGCCAGTATCTGGCTGGACCTGTTGACGATGGTCCCTCTTGTTGCCGTGCCAGAGTCACGGATTGCTTTCTCCAACGCCAGGTTGAAGAGGAGGCAGGCCAAACCATCCCCTTGTCGGAGTCCATTAAAGATGTTGATTGGTCTGGATAGCAATCCGGCTATTTTTACTTGGCTTGTTACGTTGGTCATGGTCAACCTACAAAGTCGTGTCAACTTATTTGGGATGCCGAATTCTCTCATGGCTTTGTAAAGTTCTACCCTGGCTATGCTATCATAGGCGGCCTTAAAGTCTATAAACAGATGGTATGTTGGGATGTTAAATTCTAGACATTTTTCCATCGCCTGCCTAAGGGTAAAGATCTGATCAGTTGTTGATTTGCCTGGAATGAAACCACACTGATATTGGCCGATTATGGTTTTAGCGTATGGGGCTATCTGTTCTTGTAGGATAGAGGAGAGTATCTTATAGGCGGTGCTCAACAACGTGATACCTCTATAATTGCTGCACGTTGTGACATCTCCTTTCTTATGTATGGGGCAAATTATACCTTTTCGCCAGTCTTCTGGCATTTCTTCCTGCTCCCATACGTGCACTATAATATCATGAATTGCTTGGCGTAAGGCTGGCCCGCCGTGATGGAATAGTTCGGCTGGTATGCCATCGGCTCCCGGGGCTTTGTTTTTCTTAAGCCGGGCTATAGCCTTCTCAACCTCTTCTATGCTTGGTGGCGGTAACATAGGGTAATCTTCTTGAAGTAGTGGAGCCTCTACTTCTGCAGTGAGCTGACCATTTAGCAATTCATTAAAGTACACTTCCCATCGCTCCAGTATGCTTTGGGGATCGGTGATCAGATTTCCCTCTCCGTCCTTGCAGTAAGTGCAGCGTGGTGTGTACTGCGTCATGTTTCGGACGGATTGGTAGAACTTCCGCGCCTGGTGCGGACCTCGCTCTCGGCTTCTTTCTAAATCACAGATGATGTTCTTCTTCCCATTTCATCCATACTGATTGGAAAAGCAGCCGACCTATTCCGATTACCTAGAATTCGTACATTTTTCCAAAACTCTCTGGCATCTTTACATTCGATCAATATCCAGGCCATCTTATGCAAATATTGTTATTTTTTATAGATGCATAGGTTTTTGTAAGCACTATTTGCCTGCAGGTAAAGAGATCTTAGCGCTGAATTGTTGGTTTTCCTAAAAAGCCTAAGCCATTTGAACGAAATATCCCTACTTCTCCTACAGTCTTTGTCATACCAACTGCACTTAAAAGCACTACTTCTGTTGACTGAATAGGTGACAACTGACTGTCTAACAGTAGCAATAATGGCATCAGTTGCTTCATCGATTGTGCTAGCATAGGTTGTTTGAGAATCGAGTAAATTTTGATTCAAGTTTTGCTTGTAGAGCTCAGATTTTTTTTTTACCCAACGCAATTTTTGGGTTCTACTTTCATTTTTTTCCTGAATATGATTTTCTTTAGCATTGAACTCACATGAAACACAAATTGGGAGATGCACTGAGTAGTTAGCTGGAGTAACATTGAAATCTTTAACAATATCAAGCCAGTCACCTTTGATTAAGCAATAATCTAATAAAATAATAAGCTAATAAAAGTTAAGTTTCCTACATTATAATTTTTCGATACTCCGTTTAAGACAAAAAAACCGAAATCCTCAATCAACTCAATTAACCGATGGCCATTCGAGTTTATGCAATTATCAAGAGAATTTCTTGCGACCGAGAACCGTTCACCACTCATAAAATTAGAATTTTGGAAACCTCCTATTCGACTGTTTAGATCACCAATAATTAGAACATTTTCGTCATTTTGGCTCAATAGAAAATGTTGAAGAGATTCAAATTCTTGATTCCATTTAGCATAGTTCAAATAAAATGGAACAATAAGGAAATGTTTCATGTTAATGAAGCAATCTATTATTAGTTTGTTTTCACTAATTTTATAACTAATGTGATTGTAAGTGGTACTACTTTTTATTCCACATAGAATGCCGCCACTAGCACGACCCCGACTATTATTTCTAGTTGCTGGTATCCATTTAAGATTAAAACCTTCAAAATACTTCAGATATTGCAACTCTTTACCCTGTTCTACAAATGTTTCCAATAATATAAATAAATCGTAATTTGAAACAAGTTTAAAAAATTCTGGCATTAATAATTTGTTTTTAGGACCTGTAACATTGTAGCAAAAAATAGTTAAATTAAAAAAGATTTTAGAAAAAGGATTTAAGTGGCAGACGGCATCTGAATGCTAGGTTGAATAGTGATGTTGCGATGACCCTGGACACGAACCATGTTGATTTTTATTTTTGTGGCGTACAGATGACTCTCTGATCGTATTAGAGTTGTTATTGATGTTTACGTCAAAAAAGCACATTGCTCCCTCGCCAAATGTTATTTTGACAAATGACAATGACAAATGACAAATGAGTTCAGTGCTTGTTGTTATTTTTAAGCCTCGTAAGGAATCATGTGAAAACAAGAAATCCGATATTTTTAATTTCGATCCTCTAATTAATATTCTTATATTCGGGTTAATCTCAAGAAGCTTTGATCTCAATTCGAAAAGTGCTTTCCTTTTGTTTCGGTAGAGAAAAGATTGTTCTCGGTGAACCACAACTCCGGTACCTTTCATCTTTGGCGCAGCTTTCAAGATTTTCTGTGCAGTGGCTTTGTCGTTGAATTTTTATACCATTGTTGTTTTGTTGTTGTGCCGGTTGACAAATTCTTGCGACTTTTCATAGGATAATTGTGTATTTACATCTAGATCGAGAAGGCTGAGAAGGCTGGGGGCAAATGCAACACAACTGAGTTTTCATGAGACCTTTCATGTAGAAACTCTAATTGTTTTTCAAGAGATTCGCAGTAGCTCTCAACAGCAGCTAAGCGTCCCGTAAGGTGTTCGTTCTGAGACCGCAAAAGCTGTATTTCGACGGAGATAGCGCTAATGTCATCCTTTGTTGAGATATTCTTTAAATGCTCTAACAGGCAGCCATCAACAATCGATTTAATATTGTCAATCTGAGATAAAGAACTCATATTTGTGCGTTTATTCCACAAATCTTCCTTTTGTAATCATTATTACATATTGTAACATTAAGATTCCTCATAGAGGAAAAATAAATACTTAAATAAAATTTATAAAACGTGTGTTTTATTTGGCGCCCAACTCTAAGTGTCGCGTTGTTTAATAATTTATTTTATAAAATTAAATAAAAAACAAATAGTTTGCGACGCTTTTTCGTGATCCACTTTGCCGGAGCATTTATCCAAAAAAAGAAAGGCAAATCTAAAAAATAATCACCACTTTATAGTGGAAAAAGGAAAAAAATCATAAAACAAGCAAAGTAAAGTTTAAAACAATAGGTATAAACGAAGGTACAAGTGAATATAATAAACAGTTGCAATAAAAAAAAGGAAAAAGTGGTGTGATTCGCTAGTACATACAAAAAAGCAAACGAAACCCATAAATGCGCAAATACGAATACAAATACCTAAAAATATGTGTCGAATAAGTGAACAGTATATTTTTTTTGCCGTCAATACATAAATCACATAGACAAAAAAAGGCTAACCGAAGAAATCTACAATAAAATCAAACCGCGCTCGCGACAAAGAAAGGCAATGCAAATTATTATACACAAAAAGAACAAACACATAAGGATCCCGTTGCGCACAGAAGTCCATGCAAAGCCAACTCAGGGGAAATTCAATAGGTATACCTACGTTACGAATACTGAGCACTGAGTAGGAGCAAGTAGCTAACAAAGACATAATAATAACCAACGGTGCATTCGACTATACATATACCTACATACATTCACAAAATATGAGAAAGTGTAAAAGAAGACGCGAATCGTATTTTTCCGCAAAAATTAAAACCTTTTTGAACTTCGTCGTGAACGTTTGTGCCGTGTGCGGTGGTAAAGAAAAAAAACATATTTTTTAAAATCAAACGAGTTAAACAAAACAATAAACAGTGCCTGAAATTGACAAATAAAAGCAGTGAATTTAAAATTACAGAAAAAATATGTAGGTACCTACAAAATATAATATACCTATATACCTATAAAAAAACAGTGCCGTTGAAATCGCGATAAAGGCGATTAATTAAATTACAAAAAAAGAGGCTGGGTGCGACCCACACTGATAACTTCCCATTTGTGATCTTGAAAACTTTATATTTAGTTTTTTTTTCAAATAACCAAATTTTCTGCGAAACAAACTTTAGCTGTTAAATTCAAACAATCATTTTTTAAGATTGAAAAGCATTTTAATTATTTAAAGAGATTTACGAAATGCACACATACATATTATTATAGAGATTGTTGATGTATAAGTTGTTTCCACTTGACCCAGGAGGCAAACTTCCACGCGTTTTTTTAACGAATGTGGAATTTTCTTAGTTCTGTTTAAATTTTTGTTTAAAATGTCAGTTAAGTATATGTCAAACATATACCCGCTGTAAAAAATTTTATTATGTATAAAATTAAATACCTAATAGCAAAGTCAATATCATTGCTCGTTCTCAAGATATTCGAGTCGAAAAACAAATTTTACCACTTTTTAGTTTATTTTTTTTATATTTTTTGTCAAAAACTGTCAATTTGTCAAAATTTAACCGTTCATAAAAAAATTGTATTATGTATAAAATAAAATATTTTAGAAGGCACAATCGTTGTTCGTTCTAAGGATATTCGAGCTGAAATACAATTGTAACTACTTTTCTTTAGAATTTTTAACAGTTTTTGATTTTTTGTTAAAAAACTGCCCATTCAATATTTGTCAAAATTTTATCAGTTGCTAACAATTATGTTATGTAGAAAATAAAACAAACAAGAAGTCAATATCGTTACACGTTTTTGAGAAATTTGAGTCGAAAGACAATTTATACCAATTTTTGGTAGAATTTTTTGTAGTTTTTAATTTTTTGTAAAAAAACTGTAAATTGAATTTTTTTGAAATTTTCACCAGTAGTCAAAAACAACATTTTTCGTAAAATTAAATTATTTTAAAGTTAATATCGTTTTTCCATCTAAGGATGTTCGAGTTATAAAATTTTTTTTTTTAGTTTTTTTGATTTTAAAAAATAACGGAATTTTGATTTTTTTCCAAATTTGTAGAGAACGCTTAAAAATATGCCATATTATCTACAACTACATCAAAAATAAAAATTAAATACAATAATAAAGCGGATTGAATTACTAGGGCGTATACGCGTTATTTTTAAATAATTAATTAAATTTAAAAAAAAAAGAAGATGAATTCACCAGAATAGAATGATAAGGAATTAAAAGTTTGCTTTAGAGATCACCATCAATGCCCCATGAAATTCCCATCTGCCAACACTTATTCTACTAAGAGAAATGTATGTATAGCATTGCTATAATATTTTTTTTTTACATTATATTTAATTTTTACGCATAAATAAAATTGCGTAACAAAAGGAAGTAAGAATACTGCAGTGGGATTATCGAAATTGAAATACCGCAGTGCGGGTGGCTTGTTTCATTTTTTTTAAATCATTTTTGTTGTTTTATTTGGAAAGATAATCCAAGAAACAAAGAAGAAGGTAAAATAGGAAGCCTGGGTAGGTAGGCAGTCGGTGATCATAAGTCAAGCTGTGCAGATTGGTATAACAAAATTAATTGCCAACTAAGTATTAAAGAAAAGAATTTATTAACTTAAAACAAATTAAAGTTATTGGTACGCCAAAAGTTTAAATCAAAAAGTTTAAACAAAAAAACTATTACTAAAAATATAAAATAAAAGTAAAGAGAAAAAAAATATATTTCAGAAAATTATAAAGAATAGTAAGTCTTTTCATGTGCTAAAAAAAAAGGGAATTTAGTTGTGAACTGGTGTCTATATTTTTTAGTAGAAGCCGAGAAAAATCCCTGTGAAATAAATTCTTTTTTGAAAAATAAGATAAGAACAGGTTCATTACCTCACGGGTGTCCACGAACCTGATGTATTTGAGCTAAGTCGATAAAATAAAATTTTTTTTAGGTAAGTCAAAGGAGTGAACGATCATTCTCAGAACTCCTGACCTAATTCTTTTATTAATATTTTTTTTAGGATAACTAAGCAAATTTTGATCTCGTCACACACTCAGTCTTTAATAGAACTTCAAGTAAAGCAAGATCAGAGCGCGGCTGAGTTTGCGCTGATCACCGACCTCAATTCTCAACACAAAAATTTAGCTTTAAGGAAAATTGTAATCCTCACCCAAAGTCCCTTCCACCTCCTTATTCCTACCAATTGTAAAGAGGACAAGGTCAGTGGGAATTTACTAAATAATTTCGAGGAGTGAGATTTTAAAGGCGTTCGAGTTTAAAAATAATTTTTTTAACTAACTACTACAGATCGTAACTAGATCACTACAGCGACTCCCTAGCAGGATCCGGAAAGGTTGTGCACAGCTTCGCCAGGATTTTCGAGCAATGGAATGTAATAAGTACCAATCGTAACAAAGTAAGTTACTCTTATAATTTTATTTTTGATCTGGAACGTACTTTACCTTTATGTGACTCACAGTCTGGTTCGTAATATTATAAAAAAAAAAGAAAAGATATTTTTTTTTTTGGTAAAACAATATCTATTTTAAATTCCTGTACTGAATTTTTCCTTTTACAAAAAAAAAAATAATTTATTTTTTACCTTTTTATTAGTTTAACTTTGTATTTTTTTTTGAATTAATAAATATTTCAATTATAATTAAAGCTAAAAGAAAAGAGATTAATCTTAGTTTTAGTTAGAGTTAGTTACGCTTGATTTTTTTTATCACTTCCATGATTTTTCTTTGGTGACATTTAAGAATGCGAAGAGTAATTTTTCTTCCTCATTTCATTGTTGTGAGATCTTTTAGGTGTCTAATTAACGTCAGATCTATTCCCATGAGAAATTGTTTTATCAGATCTTCGATACTTCACTTTAATTAAAGAGAAAAGTATGTCTCTCTGAAGGAGTTAGTATAGGATGTGAGATGGAAAAAAAAGAGATGTCTGAGAAATCATGTAAAATGACATAAAAAAAAAAGAAAAAAAAACACAATTTTTCGCATAAGGGGTTAACGCTTAAACTAAGAGCGACCACGTTAACCAAGGAGTGCTTTGGAATTTTTTTTGAAGAAAGCACAGAGGGAGGGAGAATTGCTCGGAGAACATGAACATCTATGTTCTCAATTAGTGTGGCCATCTCCTCAATGGTAACCAAATTTCGGGCGTTTTTTTTTAATATTTAAAAATCCAAACAACATCTTGGATCAGGCCTGGAATAAAAACGTAACGTCGTCTTACTTCTTCTGACAAGATCCCACCCGTCCGACGAGCTAGGATGAGCATGTACTTGCAGGCCAAACGTTAGATGGAGGTAGGACAACCTTTTCAACTTCCTTTTTGGTTGATTAAGAAGACCTGTAACCTTTGATCTCCAAAAGGGGGTTAAGTTGTGAAGGGAAATTACACGCTTAAAATAAGTTGATAGATGAGAAAAAAAAAAAGGAAAATCTATTCGAGGATAGTCTCTAGAGTGAAGTTCGGTGGCTTTCAGCTGTCGGGTATATTAATTAATTAACCTTTTGTTTTCGTAGCTATTTTTTTTTTTTACAGCGCGTATTTGTTACTTGGCGAGTTAGCAAGAGCCAAAAATTTAAATCGTTACAAATTCATATCGAATTTGTATAACGTCATAATGTGTCGAATAAAATTTATTTCAAGTCAATAGCATTATTTGTTCGTGAGATATTTGATCCGAACCAAAATTTTCATTTCTTTTTTAAACTGCTATAGTAAAAAAACAACTGATTGAATAATCATAAACGCCCTTTCAGCTTCTTTCGAAGTTATTATCTGTAAAACAAAATTTATTTCAAGTCGATAACTCTACTTGTTCTTGAGATATCGACGACGAAAAATGGTACCAGAACGTACGGACGTACGAACGTCGAACGTACGAACGTGAAAACACGCGCACACACAGACATCTCTCTAAAAATGAACATGTTTCATTTGACACAAATAAACAGCTTTCTTTGTTGTTGTCTCGAAATTCCAAAGTTTTTGCCGATCCTAATGAATCGTTGCCCTTTAATACGAAAAGTATTGCTACCATTAGAACAACCAATAACGAACCCGTTTATTCGAAAGCCTACCCGTATCCTATGTCAGCAGCTGAGTTTGTAAACAACGAAATTGTAAATTTGCTACAAAATGGAATTATAAAACCATCACGATCTCCATATAACAATCCTGTGTGGATTGTTGACAAAAAAGGGATTGATGAAACGGGAAAACGAAAAATGCGCTTAGTAATAGATTTTAGAAAATTGAATAGCAAGACCATAAGTGATAAATACCCTATTCCGAACACTACAGTGATTCTATCTAATCTAGGAAAGGCCTCTTTTTTTACCACCCTTGACCTGAAATCAGGGTTTCATCAAATAAAGTTATGTGATCGTGACAGGGAAAAGACGTCTTTTTCTATAAATAACGGAAAATATGAATTTTGTAGGCTTCCTTTCGGGCTAAAAAATGCACCCAGCATCTTTCAGAGGGCGATAGACGACGTGCTACGGGAAGAAATCGGTAAGTCTTGTCATGTCTATATAGATGATGTGATAATTTTTTCCAAAACGGAAGATGAACACTTTCGGGACATAGACAAAATTTTAAAGCTGCTTTTTGAAGCCAACATGAGAGTTTCACCAGAAAAATCTAAATTTTTTAAAAAAGAAGTAGAATTTTTGGGCTTTGTTGTTTCCTGTAAAGGAATAAAAACATGCCCTGAATAGGTTAAAGACATTGTAGGCTACGAAATTCCCAAGACCCTTCGTAGCTTGCGATCTTTCCTTGGACTTTCCGGGTACTACAGGCGTTTTATTAGAGACTACGCTCAAATAACAAAACCTCTCACTCGATACTTGCGAGGTGAGAATGGAAATGTGGGCAAAAATCAGTCGAAAAATATGAAGGTGGAATTAGACGTGGAAGCTCTTGATGCTTTTGAAAGAGTTAAACGAATTCTGGCTTCAGAAGACGTTTTACTTCTATATCCAGATTTTTTGAAGCCTTTCGATTTGACGACTGACGCCTCTTCACATGCACTTGGAGCCGTTCTCTCGCAGGATGGCAGGCAGGGGTAGGGGTAGGGGTAGGGGTAGGGGTAGGGGTAGGGGTAGGGGTAGGGGTAGGGGTAGGGGTAGGGGTAGGGGTAGGGGTAGGGGTAGGGGTAGGGGTAGGGGTAGGGGTAGGGGTAGGGGTAGGGGTAGGGGTAGGGGTAGGGGTAGGGGTAGGGGTAGGGGTAGGGGTAGGGGTAGGGGTAGGGGTAATGGTAGGGGTAGGGGTAGGGGTAGGGGTAGGGGTAGGGGTAGGGGTAGGGGTAGGGGTAGGGGTAGGGGTAGGGGTAGGGGTAGGGGTAGGGGTAGGGGTAGGGGTAGGGGTAGGGGTAGGGGTAGGGGTAGGGGTAGGGGTAGGGGTAGGGGTAGGGGTAGGGGTAGGGGTAGGGGTAGGGGTAGGGGTAGGGGTAGGGGTAGGGGTAGGGGTAGGGGTAGGGGTAGGGGTAGGGGTAGGGGTAGGGGTAGGGGTAGGGGTAGGGGTAGGGTAGGGGTAGGGGTAGGGGTAGGGGTAGGGGTAGGGGTAGGGGTAGGGGTAGGGGTAGGGGTAGGGGTAGGGGTAGGGGTAGGGGTAGGGGTAGGGGTAGGGGTAGGGGTAGGGGTAGGGGTAGGGGTAGGGGTAGGGGTAGGGGTAGGGGTAGGGGTAGGGGTAGGGGTAGGGGTAGGGGTAGGGGTAGGGGTAGGGGTAGGGGTAGGGGTAGGGGTAGGGGTAGGGGTAGGGGTAGGGGTAGGGGTAGGGGTAGGGGTAGGGGTAGGGGTAGGGGTAGGGGTAGGGGTAGGGGTAGGGGTAGGGGTAGGGGTAGGGGTAGGGGTAGGGGTAGGGGTAGGGGTAGGGGTAGGGGTAGGGGTAGGGGTAGGGGTAGGGGTAGGGGTAGGGGTAGGGGTAGGGGTAGGGGTAGGGG
>OY288109.1:57959626-58023352 GCA_958431115.1 Syrphus vitripennis
AGGGGTAGGGGTAGGGGTAGGGGTAGGGGTAGGGGTAGGGGTAGGGGTAGGGGTAGGGGTAGGGGTAGGGGTAGGGGTAGGGGTAGGGGTAGGGGTAGGGGTAGGGGTAGGGGTAGGGGTAGGGGTAGGGGTAGGGGTAGGGGTAGGGGTAGGGGTAGGGGTAGGGGTAGGGGTAGGGGTAGGGGTAGGGGTAGGGGTAGGGGTAGGGGTAGGGGTAGGGGTAGGGGTAGGGGTAGGGGTAGGGGTAGGGGTAGGGGTAGGGGTAGGGGTAGGGGTAGGGGTAGGGGTAGGGGTAGGGGTAGGGGTAGGGGTAGGGGTAGGGGTAGGGGTAGGGGTAGGGGTAGGGGTAGGGGTAGGGGTAGGGGTAGGGGTAGGGGTAGGGGTAGGGGTAGGGGTAGGGGTAGGGGTAGGGGTAGGGGTAGGGGTAGGGGTAGGGGTAGGGGTAGGGGTAGGGGTAGGGGTAGGGGTAGGGGTAGGGGTAGGGGTAGGGGTAGGGGTAGGGGTAGGGGTAGGGGTAGGGGTAGGGGTAGGGGTAGGGGTAGGGGTAGGGGTAGGGGTAGGGGTAGGGGTAGGGGTAGGGGTAGGGGTAGGGGTAGGGGTAGGGGTAGGGGTAGGGGTAGGGGTAGGGGTAGGGGTAGGGGTAGGGGTAGGGGTAGGGGTAGGGGTAGGGGTAGGGGTAGGGGTAGGGGTAGGGGTAGGGGTAGGGGTAGGGGTAGGGGTAGGGGTAGGGGTAGGGGTAGGGGTAGGGGTAGGGGTAGGGGTAGGGGTAGGGGTAGGGGTAGGGGTAGGGGTAGGGGTAGGGGTAGGGGTAGGGGTAGGGGTAGGGGTAGGGGTAGGGGTAGGGGTAGGGGTAGGGGTAGGGGTAGGGGTAGGGGTAGGGGTAGGGGTAGGGGTAGGGGTAGGGGTAGGGGTAGGGGTAGGGGTAGGGGTAGGGGTAGGGGTAGGGGTAGGGGTAGGGGTAGGGGTAGGTCAAGTTAGCACTACTACGAATTCGTTTTTTCAAAAAACTTAGCCAAAATAATTTTGGATTTTTTTTTCTTTTCACACAATTTAGCACTGCATAAAATTTATTTGGTCAAAAAAGTAGGTAATTTTTTTTTAATTTTTTTGTTTTCACAACTAATTTACTACAAGAAAGCTGCAATTAACTGTATACTCAGTTAATGAAAGAAGTTTTGAAGATGTAGTGCTAACTTGATATCAACTAAGCACGTCATACCATTTTCACACAATTATTGTTTGTTTTAGATGAAAACAAATTTTCTGGAATTTTTACGTCTCCACAACTAATTTAATACAAAAAAGCTAAAATTAACTGCATACTTACTATTTGTAATTTCCAAAAATGAAGTGCTAACTTCACGGACGTAAATAAATTTGGTTACCAAAATGTACGTACATATGTACATTATGTAGGGTAATATTGTGTAAGTTGCGAAAGCTATACCGTTTTTCCTCCGGAAATTTGAGGAAACCACTGCAAAAAGGTTACAATTTCTCTTTTTAACTTACCATAGAAAGTTATTGTAATCGGTCCGATTTGTCAAATTGAAATTTTTGACATTTCTCGATGTTTCAAGGTCCCTAGAGCTAATATCAATCATTTTTAGAGAGATGTCTGTGTGCGCGTGTGTACGTACGTTCATACGTTCGTACGTTCGACTTGAAATAAATTTTGTTTTACAGATAATAACTTCGAAAGAAGCTGAAAGGGCGTTCATTAATATTCAATCAGTTGTTTTTTTACTATAGCAGTTTAAAAAAAAAGTGAAAATTTTGGTTGGGCTCAAATATCTCAGGAACAAATAATGCTATTGACTTGAAGTAAATTTTATTCCACACATTATGATGTCATACAAATTTGATATGAAGATCACAAGATCACAAATGGGAAGTTATCAGTGTGGGTCGCACCCAGCCTCTTTTTCATTTTTATTTTGGCTCACGTTCCCTGTATACGTCAAAAAGTGATGTCAAAGTTGAAAATCAGACTTTACTGTAGAACAATTTTTTTCTTAGAATATGAACAAGAATCAAATCCCAAAGTATAGCTAGCGAATTACCGGACATCCTGTATAGATATTTTCGCCATACCCAATTTTTGTTGTTTCTAAATGAAAATTTATATTCTGATGCCACGGATTAGAAGGCTTCTGAAAATTTAAAAAAAAATACAAAAAAAATGATTCAAAAACTTTCAAATGAAAAAAAATTAACTTCAGCTTAATTTGTTAGTAACGTTATGTAACATTGAGTTTTAATATGTCGTTTTTATTTAAAGTCTATCACCTTGTTATACATCAACCTAAGAATCAAAATGTAAATCAGTATTGAAAATGCATAAATGTCGCTAGTGAACTAAAAATAATGAAAAAAATCTAAGTAGGTTTCTCAAGTAAGGAAAGTGTAATATAACCAGAGCAGAAATAAATCTCAACCTTTTGAAGGTTTCTCTAATACATAACTATTATTTCATGAGCTTTTCAAAAATGCTTACTGAATAAACTTAACGGTTAACCACTGAGTTTTATATATGAGAGAAAAAAATAAATGTCATCTGCAATTTTATCAATCAGATTGCCCGTTAGTATAACAGTATTTTGTAAGCCATGATTCATGCAGATGTGCACAATGTATCATTATGTTTTTATTTTCTGAAACAAACACGTTCTCATCAATCTTTGTTTTTGCATTAACCATTTATGATTTATTTTCAGCGCCTTTTCTACTACTTTTTTCATAAAAAACAAAACCATTCAGATTTTTTTTAAAATAAAAAATAAGTGTTAACCGATAACCTAAATTCTTTTTTAAATAAATCTCAAACCGTAACCGTAACTACCACAGTATATTGCGAGATGCTGTTAATTGTTTCCTCTCCTTCCTTAAGCAATATGGCGATTGATGCTTTTCCGCGCTCCCTACCACATCTTATCCTTTCATAGATCAAGGTGTTATACTACCCGGGCCGATGATCAGCCTGGCTGGGGCCCGATTCAAACTAGCTCAGTCGCTAATGGAGTATCCGAATGTTGTTGGCGGTAAACCCAATTCTTTTCGAAGATCGCTCAGCGGTGCGGTGGAAAGTCGTCTGCTTATCCTCTTGCTTTGCGTGGCGATAGCGAGACCCCAACTTCAAATGGTCATGGTAAAGTAGCCGAAAGCAAAGGCAGTGAGAGTACGGTAGCAATACCGTCTTTAGGCGTCGGTGACGCCTATGAAGAGAGTAATACTTTTCCTAAGCCTCACTTCAGTGGCAGGAAGATCGTGGACTACGGCCCCTCAGCCGGTGAAGGGGGTGCTCCCCTTTCACAAGGTCCTCGTGGGCGTGGGCGTAAGCATACACCCTTGGGAGCTCTCTATAGCGAGATGCGGAATGCCGGAGGAAACTCAAAGCATAACTCCAAAATAATGTGGGCTAAGGGCTTATTAGCCAAACATAACCAGACCAGCGGAGACTTAACGTCGAAGCGACAGAGGTCTTTGGAGGAGACCCCTTCAGAATGTAAAAAAATACAAGGTGCATAATATCAGCACTCCTTGCATCCCCATTAGTGAATCAGTGATGTTTTGAAAGACAAAATCGTAGTTGCGGCAGTTAACAGGAGCGATACAGATGGTACAATCACTCTTGATCAATGATGGTTGGTAAAATTGAAGCTCTTGGGTAGCTTTTTGAGTACTATGAAGAAAAACCCAGGTCCACCCCTGTTCACAAGCGATGGAGGTTGGCATCAAAGCCATGTTAAACTCATCGTTTGTGATGATCAGAGATCGTGCGATCTGTATAAGCTAGCTGTTAGTAAGGTAGGGGAAGTCTGGCCTGGTTTGAGGCTCGCGGTTGTTGGTAAGGAGAACATCGCATGCAGACCTAGAGCACGCACATGGATGCTGACTGACCCGGGCCGTGAGGACAAGATCCTCGAAATTACCCAGCTATCGAACCAATACCTTCTTTCTCATGACTGGAAAGTCGCGAAACTGGAGGAGAAAGGGAATCTTTATAGAGGAGTAATTATTGTGATCAATAAAGATTCCATTTCTCCTCTGGCGCAGCCCAAAGGTGTGATTAGGTACGGGTTGGAGACCATCACGCTAAGAGTATATAAAAAAGATGAGGTAGATGCCGCAAGCGCTCTTCCACACCTAATGAGGATGAAACCGCAGTGGATGAAAGCGCCGGTGCAAAATTTAAATTCCCTTTCATGGAGGATATTGCATCAGGGGCATCATCTACTGTAGTTGAGTCCCCTCCAAGTGTCGACGAAGACTCCCCAATTGGAGATCCTTTGAGTAAGGACGCGCTCTTAAACTTGTCATCTGACTTAGAAGACTTCAACACCACAGTGGTGGAGGCTGATCTGGCTAGTTGTAGCAAAAATGCTGCTGGTAGTACACTTCATTAAGGCTTCGGCCTCCCTTCTTCTTCGACTATACAGCAGTGGAGAAGATATCATCCTGATCCAAGAACCTTGAATTGTGAATTCCATTGTTCGGAGACTAAGGACTCCTGGATACTACATACTGTACGCGTCAAATAAAGGTAATCCTAGATCTTGCATACTAGTAAAAAGTACCACTAAAGTATTTTTACTCCCTAATTTCAGCGATCAAGATATTACCGCCGCAAGATTGAAGACATCTGAAGAAACACTTTGGCTGGCGTCGTCGGCTTATCTCAGCCATGTACACATTGGCCCCTTCCCATCCCAAAATTGGCGAGACTAGTCGCTGATGCAGAAATGCAGAAAACCTCATAGTTGGGAGCGATGCTAACGCTCATAATACAGTACGGGGAAGTACTTACATTAACGATAGAGGTGAGTCTCTTTCCGATTATAATATTAAGTACTAACCTTATAGAAAGTAACATTGGTAACGAACCCAAATTTTTTAATAGAAATCGACAACAAGTTCTAGACATAAAGCTTGTCCTATTTATACCATTCATCAGAAGATTATGAACTGGAATGTATCTAAAGATCACTCTTTTTGCGATCGCTCATATATTCAGTTCAGTATAAGCGATGAGCGAATTAGTTTCCGAAATACCAGGAATACTAACTGACCTAAATGTAGTGAAACTCTAGCAAGATTAATAAAACCAGAACTCTCGATTGTTCCACTCAACATATCGATCTTGATAAAAATGTCAAAGATCTCACTATTGTTCTCGACAAATCCCTAGCCAGTGCCTGCTCTCCAATTCAAATATGGGGAAAAAGAAAACCACATTGGTGGTATTCTAAGTTTTGATGGAATGCAGGAGACTGTTCAATAGAGTTAAAAAAAAAAACAAGAGATGAATCTGACTGGGATCATTTTAAAACATTCCTGAAGATCTATAAGAAAGAATTGAGGAAATCTAAGCGATCATCATAGAGCACCTTCTGTGGAAACATTGAAGAAATCCAATCAAGCCAATGAAAAATGCGGATGGCTCCTGGACTCATGCGAGAAATCGCTTAACCTGCTACTGGATACACATTTTTCAGTTAGCTCCTAAACTGTTAACGGCACATATAAAACCAGTACAAACAACTACTCATCTTACACCCACATGGAAATACAAAATTTTGCACAAATATTTGAAAGGAGATGTCGATTAACATTAGTCTTGAATTTCGCCACAACACAATGAGAGGGAAAGACAGAGCGTAGAAGGGTATTCCACGCTCGAGTAGTACGGCTAAAAAACGAATCTCTATACTTGACACTACGGCTGAAATTGGGTTCAAGAGTAAACTGATGAGCATTCCTGCAAGCGCGAGTATTACGGTTGAATTGCTTAAGGGGAGGAATGCAACTGGCTATTTCATTAGAGCACTTCCCGTGAAAGTAACGATAAAAGAGTGAGAGACAGGAAACGTTTGGCCGGTGTTCAAGGGACGTAAAGGTATCGATGATGTTCCTGTCTCCGACCATTTTGAAGGCTCGTCTTTGCATACTGTCCAAGAGGCTTAAGTAAGTTGCTGGAGCACCAGCCCAGAGATGGGAGTTATACTCAAGATTTTGACGTATATAACTTTCATAGATAATAGCTAGATCAGAAGGGGAAAAGAATTTCTTGCATTTCCAAAGGAAACTTAAACATCTTGCGGCATTTTTGGCGACGTTAAGTATGTGATCATTCCACATGAGATGGTTTGTGATAGGTACACATACCTAAAATCGCAAGCTGATTAGTTTCTTCGATGCAACTGCCACTCATAGATAATGGCAGCGGGGGTACATCTAGCTTTAACGACAGAAAGCAGCATTGAGTTTTCGAAGCATTAAATTCTACTCGATTTCTTATTCCCCATTTTACAATGCTGTTTAAATCAGAATTTAATGTACTTATCATATTTAGCCGTTTCAATTCCACGTCCGAAGAGCAGGGATGTGAATCTGGAAACGAATATGAAAAGCTAAGGGTGCTGTTCGGCACACTTAATGGCCAAAGGGGTTGTAGAACAATTCGCTTACCACGGCTTGAATTCGATGCTCTTGTGCAACGAATTACTATGTAAAATCCCACGTTGTCTTTTCCTTGCTCTTGTGCAAAGAATTATTAAAAAAGTTCCCACGTTGTGTCTCTTCTTGCTCTTGTGCAAAGAATGACTCAAGAAAAATAAATTTACCTTTATGCACTTGTAAAGTGGACATAAAGAAATTAAATTAGTTTTTACTTTTAGTTAATTAAGTATATTTTTGATTTTCTTTATTTTAATTTTAGTTTAGTTTTATAATTTTTATTGTTCACTTAGTTTTTAAGAACTTTTAGAAAAAAAAGAAAAGAATGCCAACCGGCCAAATGGTAAACGAAGAATGAATATGAAATACATTTTAAAATGGCGTCGGCAAGTTCAATTTGTCTCCACGATGCAAGACAAAAAAAACCAGTATTTTGCAATGTCTACAATCGTGGAGGCAAAAGGACTGAGTAAAAAGGCCTGTTCGGGTACAAGTAGGCCGTCTACAACTCCGAGCTTGCGAGACGCGGACTACATAAAGTCCGCGCTGCGCTGACCGCGCTTAAAGATGTAGACGGTGAAAATGCACCCGAACAGGTCCTATCGTCAGCGAAACAGTTTAATGGATTAGTAGTTGCAGACAGGAGATCTTTAAGAGGCCTTCCCCTAGATTTGAGGAAAAAACGAGAAAATGGTGAAAAGGTGCGCAGTTTCCTGAAGTCATTTGTGTGCATATGAGAATAATTTAAACGCTATATGAAAGAACGATTCATTATCTTCAAATTGTTGGAATTACTATTTTCGAAATCGACTCACAGCGGGTTATATTTGAAAAAATGTATATCTATATTTTGAGAAATTAGCAAAAACTGCTAATTGGTGCGCAATTTTGTAGAAAAAGTACTGGACTGAGTGAATCAAATTTGATATTTTCTAAAAGGTAATAAACATATCTTTAAATTGTTGGAATTGATTTTTTGAAAAAATGAAAAGTTTTGGAAATATATTGACTTAAAAAACACTTAAAATACTGTTTTTCAATTCGGTTTTTGACATATTTGTTTAATGAATTTTACTAAAATTATGATCCAAAATAACAGACCGACATTCTAAATATAATTTTCAGAAAAAAAAAATATTGAATTTTCTTGTATTTTTATGTGAAACATCGAATTTTTAAAACGTCTGCATAAAATAAAATCTCATTATTTTAGCTAAGACACAAATCATTGGATTCTATTTGTTCTCCAAATGACCGGTAGAGTTTTCATGTAAAATAAAACAAAAATTCAAACAGTGTGATGCACACAATTTGGCAGTAGATAAAGAGATACCTAACAATACAAATGCAGTCTGTTTATATGGTATGGTGACTATTGCCTGATGTTTGTGTAGTGTAGAAGTTTTGTTGTTATTATTTTTGTTTTTTGTATTTACTGCTTGTTGGTTTTTTTTCTCTTTATTATGTGTATATTCTGCAACTATGATTTACGTTACTATAGGTCAGGTTGTTCTCAATCAAATCATAATAAGATTTTCGTATTTGAATAATGAAAGTAAAAAGTTTGAAAGCATTTGGTTTGTTAGCGCAGACGATTATCCAAGGACGGAGGCTGGTTGATATTGATTTTTTTTTTAATCTTTTGAAAACAGTTGATCAACATTGTCCCCAGTTTGGCTGCAGTTTGAAAAACTTCTCCATTGTCAAAGAAATAAGAACTGGACTGGACACCGAGATAGTTTTAAAATGCGACATGTGCAACGTCGAAAGCAGAGTGCCTTTGAATAACAAAGGTAAGGATAAACCCGATGTGAACACTGCCGCTGTGCTTGGAATAACAAGTATTGGTTGTGGATACTCCCAGTTAGAAACGTTTTTGTCTATATTAGACTTACCTTGTCTCTCATTTCGGGAAAAGTTTTGTCAATGGGCGTTAAGAACAAACATTGCATTTTTTGTGAACGAAGAAGATTACATGCAAGCCCAAATCATATTTGCAATAGAAACTATGATGGACCTTCAACTCTGATGGAATCAGACATTCTTCTTGAAGCTTTCAAGTGCAGTGTTAAAATAAACGGTGTTAGGTACCTTACAATGCTTGCTGATGGAGACAGCAGTTCATTCAAAAAAATATTAGAAAATATTAGAAAAAATATTACAACGGAAGGAAAGTGGAGAAAATTGAATGTTGCAACCATTTGATGAGGAACTTTAGAAACAAGCTGGAAGCTGTTTCTAAAGGGGCAAAAACTGGCTTGAAAGGTGCCCTGACAAAAAATTTGAAGCGGATAAGAAAAGACATCTTGAGTGCATTAAAATACAGACGAATGAATACAGAAACAAAAGAAAGCTCCTTATTGGCAATCAAACAAGACATAAGAAAGGTCATTCATCATGTTTTTGGAGAAATTTGGAGAAATGGAAAAATTTGAGGGACATGTAAAAAGACTCGCTCATCCAACGGAAATTTTTGCAAAGTCTGTAATACATGGAAAAATCAATGAAGACGCGGCAAGATTACGGCTGGAAACTCAACTCGGTCAACAAATTAAAGGTAGCGGATTATTCATTGACGAACAGTTCTCTTATCTTGGAGCATCACCAGATGGAATTATTGATGAAAACACCATTTGCGAGATCAAATGCCCCTTTTCAATTGCTGAATTGGATCCGATTGCAGCCATCAAAGACAAGAAACTAAATTTCATCACAGTTTCAGATGATGGTTGCGTAGAAATTAATGAGACCCATATTTGCTATTATCAAATTCAAGGGCAATTGCATATTTCCCAAAAGAATGTCTGTGTTTTTGCAGTTTGGACTAGCAGCAAATATGATCTATACGTTGAAAGAGTTGAAAAGGATGACGACTTTTGGGAAACTCAAATGGTGACTAAACTTTCATCTTTTTATATGGATTGGCTTTTACCAGAACTAGTAGATCCACGGGTCCCTCGTGGTATGAAAGTACGTACTCCCTCAAATAACTGAGAAAGGGTTGTTTCTTTTTGTCTTTCTTCTTTTATAATTATGAAACAAAAATAAACTAAAATAAAATAAACAAATAAATTCAAGTAGGTGTAGGTTAAAACAAATGTAAAATTATTCATTGAATAGAAATAAAATCTAATATTGAATTAAATCGATTTGCTTATTATTTTATTATTTTGACACTTCAAAGACCCTTCTTGATATAAAATACAGAATGGTTTTACTTTCATTCCAATGAGACCTGAATTTTTTTTTCGAATCAATCAATTATTTTTTTAGTCACAATTTCAAATTGGTACCTAGTTTTCTTCAAAATGTAAAAATCAAACATTACATCCTAACATGCATCCACCCCTACTATCCTACTTTTTCTCAATATTATTGGCATCGGCTTCGGCAGTCTAAAATAAATATTTTTCGTCTGAATTTTTTTTCTTCTCAATCGCCATATGTAAAAGCAAAAACAAATCTCAATCAGTCAAATTGGTATGTCCAATTGCTATGAATTTACGACACGTAAAGGGTAAAAGTGTCATATGTATTTCAAACGCTTATTTCATATTTTAAAAATCTTGAACAAAAATCGATTTATAATTTTCGTATTGCAGAATAATACAACAAATTAAGTGTCCATAAAAGGACTTACAATCTTACATAGTGAAAACAAAAAATATACACAAAAAAATTAATGAAACAAATTTTACGGCAGCCTACTTGGTCACACCAAGCAAGCGAATAATACAGAAAAACACCAAATCCAACCAAACTAGTTTTTGAGAGGTATATGTATATAGAAAACAAAATACGAGTAGGTACACATAAAGAATCTGGAAAAATATTTTTACTCTTTTCAACATTAGCGATCGTAATAAACTTTTGTCTTGCTTTCACTTATTGGATATTTTACTGAGTACCAAGTGAATGGTGGTGAGTGTTCTTTTTGTGGATTGGTTTGGAATGTATATCTGATGTTTAAACCTAACATTGGTGAAGAACTCGGATCAATAGGTTCTACTTTTAGTTCCCACTTTTAGGTGAAGGGCTCTTAATGAAAATGAGAAAGAAGTTTCGGAGACAAAACTGAACCCTGTGACACACCAGCATTTATGTTGTGGGTTTCAGACTTGAATCCGTCTAATACATACTACTTGTATAGAACGATTCGAAAGAAAGTTACTAATCCAACTAAGAAGGGTTTCGTCGATACCAAAAGTACGCATTTTCGATAAAAGAGACGGATGCCAAACTTTATCAAATGCTTTAAAAATATCAAGTGCAATAATTTTACTTTCTCCAAAACGATGTTAAGATTTGTTCCACGGTGAGATAAACCATCAAGTCACCAGTGGACCTATTGCTGCGAAACCCTAATTGCCGGTCATTAAGGGTAAGTTTCCTTTGCATTTTGATGGTAGAGCACTAACTAATTGTTACATAATTCTGTTATTTGTGAAGTAAATTTCTTGAAATTTGGTTTTTTATGTAGGTAATAGATATACTCACTTACAGGTATCATTATAATTGTATAAATAACAAATTCAATACTTTTACGAGAATAAGGAGTGATTTATTTTTGTGAAAATTCGAACTCAATTTTCAAAAATGCAGGGCAGCTAAAGTAATTAACTTTTTATTTATTTGATTTGGTTTTATGAGAATACATAAAATATTATAATATATAGGCTTAAAAAAAAAAAAAAAATACTTGAAAAAAATATTGTGAAATGGTTGAATTTATATCACTTTGAACGAACGTTTTTAACTATAACTTTTCCATTATTTACTTTTTTTTCAATGAAATAAAAGAAAGATAGTAGAATATCACTCCATGCATTCAGATACTGTTTGAACTAATTTATAGTTTGTTTAAAGGTGTGTTTTAATAGAAGAACATCAATATTACCATTTTGCAACTTCAAAATCGTGGGGATTTTCAGTTTTAATTTTGATATTTCTGATGTTCATTCTTATAATTAGTCTATAGAATTATACACTAAATAGGCTTAACAAAAAAAAATATTTAAACATCAGAAATAGCAAAATAATATTTCCAGATGTGCAATGTCATTGTGAAGAAATCAGAACCTTCACAAGTTTAAATTATTTTTATTATGTTTTTCTGATATATTTTCTACTAGATTCAATTTAAAAAAAAGTCATTACAATCATTAGTTTTTTTTATATAAATTTTCGAAAAAAGGTCTTTTTTGCGTTTTTATACCAAAAAATTCTTTCCACACACATACAAAGAAATTTGCAGTTCAGAAAAAATCCTCTGCGGTATCAGAGCCAACTCATTTTGTTCTCTCTCCAAAATAAATATCGCACATGCGCTCTCATATGTACATATATTTTGTTCTTGTTTTTTCTC
Organism: Syrphus vitripennis; assembly: GCA_958431115.1. Lineage (NCBI taxonomy): Eukaryota > Metazoa > Arthropoda > Insecta > Diptera > Syrphidae > Syrphus > Syrphus vitripennis. The sequence continues at coordinate 57,971,448 of OY288109.1, forward strand.
ATATATCTATATTATATATTTTTTTCTCACAGCTGAAAGTGAATAATAAAAAAACCTGTTGTTTTACTTCAACCATAGAGTAAGAATATAACAAGAGTCCGAATCTGAAAAATCAGCCTTGCGTATTTCATGAGCTGCGGGACGAAGGCACAAAGGGGCACATCAGTCATTAAAATCTCTCTCTCTCTCACGCTTTTTTCTGCTTGTGTTTAGTTCTGCTTGTGCTCTCTGTGCGTATTATTTATGCTTGTCCTTGTTGTCAAAGAACAACAAAAATACCAAATAACAACAAACGAATATTTTTTAATTTTGTCGTTGTATTCGGCAAGTCTTATGTGTGCTATATTTTTTGTTTTACTTTTTTTTTCTTTAAGAAAGAAAAGAAAAAAATTCTGTGCATTGGATAGATAAAAAAAATAATTCGATTTATTTCTCTTATTTCAAATATTTACATAGATTACATAAAAAAAATTAGAAGCTATAATAATAATAAGGTCATCGCCTAAACAGAAAATTTAGTATATTCTACGTAAATTTTTTTTTTATTAAATAAAGTAGTAATATGAAAACGATTTCGTATGAAAAAATGACTGATTTTTTTTCTTATTTATTTTATAGCTTCTACATTTATCGTTCAATTTTAATGAATTTGGTCTTCAAATTTTTATTATAAAAATATATTTTATTTGAGTCCAAAAAAATATTTTTTCTATCCACACGGTTCAATTGAAAATGATAAATTTTCAAAAAAGCTGGAAAAAATATATTTTTATAATTTTTGATTGCTTATAACTTAGCGAATTCGCATCCGATTATAACAAACAGTATACCGTCAGAAAGCAAGTTATATCTTTTCAAAAATATTTACTTTATGTAAATTAAAAAGATCACTTAAGAGATATAATCTAGTGTTGGAAAAAAGCCTTTTTTTGAATTTATTTTAATTTTTTTTTAAAGCCAAGGCTGATTGAGTTTAAACTATAGTAACTTTTGATTTATAGCTTGCATTGGGAAGATTTATACTTTTTTGGAAAGTCAAAAAGCAAGGCAATTTTTTAAAAGTAAGGGCCAGTATTGTGTCATACAATTTTTTTCAGGGCGGTCTTTCAAATATTGAAGTAAACAATTAATTTTAATGAAACTATGTCTTTATCTAGTAATTTTTTTTAAAATGGTGGACTAAAATCAATATTTTTTGGATGCATAAAAAAAGTTTTATTACTGGTCAATATTTCGGTGAAAAAAAAAATCAATTATGGACGGGGTGAGCAAAACAGTGGTCCAATGTAGGGGTTCGGGCAAATTTCAAAAAAACAGCCGTTACTCGAAAACCGTTATGATTTGCGATGAACAAGTTACCAAATTCCGAATGTTTATGTCCTGGCCTATCACCATATTTAGTTTGGACCATCCTTTACGGGACACCCTGTATAATACACAATGTAAATTTTAAGCGAGATAATACTGTACTCAAAATTCATAAAGAATCAAAACGTCTGGCGCCTAAGTTGGCGCAATTATTATATATAATAAAAAAAATAACTTACTTAGATTTTGGAAATAATTTTATTTCATAACATTAAAAAGATTTTTTCCCATTAAAAAAATGGTACATAAATTCAATATTATGACATTGTGTTTTGAATAAAAAGTTCGAATTAAGAACTTTTCTTATCGAAATCGTTATGATATCAATGATAAGAATATTTTCTTTTCAACATGTTAATTTTTCTTGCATAAAACAGCAATGTGTGGAAGAAAGATCGTACAAAAACAAATAACAACATAATTGTATTGATAAAGCAATAATACAATAATATTACAAGAACAAAACAAAAAATAAACATACAGCACAAAGTAAATACAATAATATTGCTCTCTCGAGTGTGACAAAAAAACCACCACCTTTTCATTGTTTTGTTGCCTGCTTATTTTTATTTCTCTCATTCATGGGCATTCATTCATGTTGAAAGGGATCAGCACTCAATTGACTGTTGAACAAGTGGGACGGAAATATTTAATTTAAGAAAAAATGTGCAGCAGTCCTGCCTGATCAACAGTCAAACGAATACTGAAGCTCTGATTGGGTTTTCGTTACTTGCTTGGGTTTCGCTGCTTGCTTGGGTGTTCCACAAACACCCAGCATATACAAATTTCTTTGCATGAGATTCGGACTCTTGTTATATTCTTACTCAATGCTTGATATCAACTTAGCACTACATACCAATTTTTTTTTTTTTTTTCGAGGTGAAAATTTTTTTTGGAATTTTTTTGTTTCCACAACTAATTTACTACAAAAAAGCTACAGATAACCGCCTACTCAGTTCTTGAAAGTTTTGAAGATGTAGTGCTAACTTGTTATCAACTTAGCACTACATACATAGTAATTTTTTTTTTTTTAGGTGAAAATTTTTTTTTGGAATTTTTTTGTTTCCACAACTAATTTACTACAAAAAAAGCTACAATTAACTGCATACTCAATTCTTGAAAGTTTTGAAGATGTAGTGCTAACTTGATATCAACCTAGCACTACACCCCATGTTCTTAAAAACCACCAGAGCTACAAATTTTTTTTTTTCCACAACTAATTTACTACAAAAAAGCTACAATTAACTGCATACTTACTATTGGTAATTTCCAAAAATGTAGTGCTAACTTGACGGACGTGAACAAAGTTACTTGGAAGAAGCTATATTTGAAAATGGCCGCAGTTACAAAAGAAAAACTGAAATTACATTGTAACCCAAAAGCAACTTACCGAAGATATGAACCCGATTTGTTTTATCTTTAATGTTTTCCTTGATTTTGTTGGAAAGATAAAGTTCTGACGAAAATTATTGCCAGAAAAGAATAATACTGTTGGTTTCGGTATGTTTTTATGGGTTTGATTACTTTAAACTGTTCAAATTCCCATTAAAATTAATGCGCGTTCTTAACCAAGATTTTGCGCGATCTTACCCTGACTTCGGGGCAAGAATGCGCACCTCGACTTGATTTGGTTTTTTAAGAAAATCATATGAAATAATTAAATAAAAAAAACTTGTTTGCATTTTTTTTTGTTCTTAAAATATAGGTTGATCACATGCAAAAAAAAATAAGTTGATATCTCTTATAGCCTTTTCACAATTTGAGCTTAAAGTGAAAAGTGCGCGCTCTTACCCCAAACGACTCTAATGCTTAGCAAATAGTACGTCAATCGTTTTAATACAAGGTCACTATTGAAATTTAAGAAAAAAATATATTAGATTTTTTTTAATATAAACGGGATACTAAAAAGTCGGTTAAAAAAAAAAAACAAAGTCTAAATATTTAAAAATGCATTCCATGCACACAAATAATTGTACAAATATTTAAAATATAATGATAACCTTTTATTTGAAACTAAAAATTTTCTTATCTGTCTGTCGCGGTAAATTTTACCACAACAAGTTTCACCTATCTATTCCCTTAATATTTCCCTTTCTTGTTGCGGCTTCAAAATGCTAGCGGAGTTCAGTGCAAAACTGGTCCATCAGCCAGAGACCGGCTCTTAAAGCATCTTGGAAAAATAACTCCAACAGGTACTCAAAGAATAATCGTGTGACAGGTGGCCCACGAAAACACTAAAACTCAAAGTGAGACAGAAGGCCCACTTCATTGTATATAAAACTTATAGTACTATCATCACGATGATTTTTGAGTTGTGTTGTGTGGTCGTCTGGGGGCGCACTTGTATATGCACAGAAACAGCAACCAGAAAATTAGTTAGTTGTGTGATCGCCAGGGGGCCGACGTGTGGAACGTGTTCATGAGAGTACTAGGCAAATTCATATACAATGGCCCACTTCTCATTAAGGAATGTGACAGATGGTCCTTGCCCAACGAGATGTGTGTGACAGACGGTTCACACCAATGATGAAATGCGACAGATGGTCCATTGTCAAATAAAATGTGTGACAGACGGTCCACCGACCTGTCTAAATTGACTGACATGTCAATACTGGCAATGCCAGTGATCGATTTAAGAATGGCCCAGGGCCCAACGTAGCAAGTCGTCGTAAGTAAGGAAAGATGATTTTGTTAGATGATTCCCCAATTCCCCAATCTGCACGAAGGTCTACGGTGTTAGGGAAATTTTAACTTCGCGTGAGAAAGCGAATTCTTCCTCACCATTTAAGATTGGTAAATGGTGGAAGTGCATTCGTCAAAGATATTTTTCTCGATCTTAGTCTGGGTCGGTTTGTGACGGGGACTTTGATCATGTGAATTTGGTTTTTATTTTAACTTTTGCGTGGCATAATAAGACGGAGGTGGTCTGGATGCTTTTATTGAGCTACTCCCCATTGTGAATGATCCCTTTCACTAGGGATACTTAAAATGACAGAGTGGATTGGGTTCAACAACGGGGCAGGCTTCCAGCCAATAGGCGATATCCTTGCATAAAACTCGTGACTGAATACCACTACGCTGAGTGGGTATAAAAAAAAGGTGGCAAGAGTATGATAACCGGGGCGCCGAGAAATGATAACGGATTTTTGTAGAACACGGCAATACAAGCATTTTTTACTATGGGAGGGGGGGGTCTATCTCCCCCCGTTTAGGCGGTAGGGGCAATTTAAAAAATATGTACGTTAAATGGAAAAAAAATTAATTAAAAAATAACGCTAATACTTACAATAAAGAATTATACAATTAAAGCCAACATTCTATTCTATTAGCCAGTTTTTAAATCAAGTCAAAACTATGTATAGTTTTTGAAAAATTTAATTTTAAACCAAAATTTGAGTAAAAAAAAGTTAAAAAAAAAAAATTTAAATTTCAATATTCCAAAACCATAAGTTTATAAATAATTTTTTTTTTAATAATTTGTTGCTCTTATTAATTTTCAATCAAAAACTGAAAACTAGATGATTTCATGCCTTTTAGTTTTTGAGAAAATTGAAAATAAGCACAAGTACTATTTAAATTTATTTATGTTTTTTTTTTGCTTGAGTGGTCTTATTATGATAGTAATAATGGTAGGTGCAAGTTTGGGTATATGCAACAGTGGGGTGTGTGCGAGTTTATATGTATGCAACAGTGGGGTGTGTATGGGGGGCATGCTGCCCCCTGCAACCCCCTGCAACCCCCTGCTTGAGCCCACTGTAAGATTTGGGGTAGGTGCGAGGTTGGGTGTATGCCACACCGAGGTGTTAATGGGTGATGCAACCCCCCTGCTTGGGCTCACTGTAGGATTTGGGGTGGGTGCCAGGTGGGGTGGGGTCCATGCAAAGTTTCTTTTGCATTTAGATAAGCTGGATTTAAGAAAAATTAATTTTTCCTAGGTATATCTTAATGGCGGTCAGCCATCAGCCGAATAGGGGGAATAACATGTAGCATACGAAAACATGCACGTGCCGTAACTATTCGGGACTGGTGGAAGTGTGATCATAGCCTCTTCGCGGCGGCCGCTAGAAACAAACCTCTAAAAGGTTTGGCTAATATGATCAGGCTAGTTCCACAGGTTGGCAACGGGTTGATTCCCTGTTCCGTAAAACAAACGAATCACGAGACCTGCAACAAGCCTCAGAAACGGACTGATCCCACGACGACAACCAACGCAACGAAAAAGGAAAAATGATTTACGAATTTTCTTATGGAACGTACGATCGCTCTATAGAGCTCGAGCTGCTCAGCAGCTAGCCGATACCCTGTCAGAATATAAAGCTGACATAACAGCATTACAAGAAATTAGATGGACAGGGAATGGTGTTTTACAGAAAAGAGAATATGACCTATATTACAGTTGTCATACAAAACACCATGTGCTCGGGGTAGGCTTCTTGGTCAGCGAAAAAATGAAGTCTACCGTCATCGGCTTTAACGCTATAAGCGAAAGGCTATGCACCCTTCGCGTGCGAGGCAAATTCAAGAACATCAGCCTCATTAACGTTCACGGACCTACGGAGGAGTCCTCAGACGAAGAAAAAGAGACTTATTATGAACAAGTCGAGAGGGCCCTCCATGCCTGCCCAAGGTATGATGTTAAAATCATCCTTGGGGAATCGAACGCTAAAATAGGTCGGGAGCCGGTATTCAGGCATTACGCAGGCACCCATAGTTTGCATGAGAACACTAATGACAATGGGCTTCGAGTCCTAGAATTGGCAGCATCGAAAAACATGGTCGTTGCGAGTACCAGGTACCCGCGTAAAGATATCTACAAAGCCACCTGGGTATCACCTGATGGAGCCACTCGTAACCAAATTGACCACGTGTTGATAGACCGTCGCCACTACTCGAACTTGATGACGGTACGAACGTACCGAGGTGCCAATATCGACTCGGATCACTATCTTGTTGGTATGGTTTTCCGAGGGCGGATTGCCTTGCGAAGACGTATCGCATCCGCCGATCAGGTTCGAATCAACACGGCTGCACTACGCAATGAAAACACCAGTAACACCTTTGGACTTGCGTTAGGACTCGCCCTAGAACCACTCGATCCAGGGAGAGTAAGTCCTGGAGCCAGTATGCTGGGCGTAGATGAGAAGTGGACACTCCTAAAAAAAAAATACTGTCATAAGTACTGCCAATTCCATCTTAGGCAGCAGTCGTAGAAGTCGGAACGACTGGTTTGATGATGAATGCAAGCTAGCGACTGAACGTAAGAATGTTGCGTACCGAGCAATGCAACAATCTCATAGAACGCGGGCACGCGAAGATGAATATAAAGAGCTCAGAAGAATAGAAAAACGGCTTCACAGACAGAAAAAATCAGCCTGGGAGAAGAACATCATCTGTGATTTAGAAAGAAGCCGAGAGCGAGGTCCGCACCAGGCGCGGAAGTTCTACCAATCCGTCCGAAACATGACGCAGTACACACCACTGCACTTACTGCAAGGACGGAGAGGGAAATCTGATCACCGATCCCCAAAGCATACTGGAGCGATGGGAAGTGTACTTTAATGAATTGCTAAATGGTCAGCTCACTGCAGAAGTAGAGGCTCCACTACTTCAAGAAGATTACCCTATGTTACCGCCACCAAGCATAGAAGAGGTTGAGAAGGCTATAGCCCGGCTTAAGAAAAACAAAGCCCCGGGAGCCGATGGCATACCAGCCGAACTATTCCACCACGGCGGGCCAGCCTTACGCCAAGCAATTCATGATATTATAGTGCACGTATGGGAGCAGGAAGAAATGCCAGAAGACTGGCGAAAAGGTATAATTTGCCCCATACATAAGAAGGGAGATGTCACAACGTGCAGCAATTATAGAGGTATCACGTTGTTGAGCACCGCCTATGAGATACTCTCCTCTATCCTACAAGAACAGATAGCCCCATACGCTAAAACCATAATCGGCCAATATCAGTGTGATTTCATTCCAGGCAAATCAACAACTGATCAGATCTTTACCCTTAGGCAGGCGATGGAAAAATGTCTAGAATTTAACATCCCAACATACCATCTGTTTATAGACTTTAAGGCCGCCTATGATAGCATAGCCAGGGTAGAACTTTACAAAGCCATGAGAGAATTCGGCATCCCAAATAAGTTGACACGACTTTGTAGGTTGACCATGACCAACGTAACAAGCCAAGTAAAAATAGCCGGATTGCTATCCAGACCAATCAACATCTTTAATGGACTCCGACAAGGGGATGGTTTGGCCTGCCTCCTCTTCAACCTGGCGTTGGAGAAAGCAATCCGTGACTCTGGCCCGGCAACAAGAGGGACCATCGTCAACAGGTCCAGCCTGATACTGGCTTACGCAGACGACATTGACATCATCGGAAGAACCGAACAAGCTGTACACGATTCCTTCATCCAGCACATTAGTGAAGGTAAAACAAAGTACATGGTGGCGTCGAATGCGAGAAGAACAGTTGGTCAAACAATCAAGGTAGCGGAGCACGAATTTGAAGTGGTGCAATCCTTTAAATACCTTGGGTCAATAGTAGCAGCCGATAATAATATAGAAGAAGAAATACGCGGGCGGCTGCTCAATTCCAACAAAGCCTACTATAGTCTGTCAAAGCTCTTCAAATCCAGAAATCTCACCATAACTTCAAAACTGCTGCTGTACAGGACCATGGTCCTGCCAGTACTCACGTATGGATCCGAGACTTGGGTGCTTAGCAAAAGACACTCCGACCTCTTAGCCGCGTTCGAGAGAAAAGTCTTAAGGAGAATTGTTGGCCCCATATGTGAGGAAGGGCGATTCCGGAGACGGTACAATCATGAATTGTACGCAATCTACCTTGAAGCAGACATAGTGACAAAAATTAAGCTCGGTAGACTCCGGTGGGCAGGGCACCTAGCTCGCATGAGTGAAGAGGAACCTGCTCGGAAAGTCCTTTGTGGTACATTCTATGGTAGACGGCAGCGTGGTAGACCATGCTTGCGCTGGAGAGATGGCGTAGACCAGGACGCCCGAAGCCTTGGGGTGCGCAACTGGATGGCGTCGGCTCAAGACCGGGATAGGTGGAGAGACTTGTTGAAGGAGGCCAGGACCGGACCCCGGTTGTCGAGCCGATGATGATGATGATGATATCTTAATCCATATTCTATAATTACTATCAAAATAAGACTACGTAAATACTCAAGCAAGGAAAAAATAATTTAATTAAAATATTTTTTTTGGTAACTTTCAATTTTCTCAAGAACTAGAAGACATAAAATCATCTAGTTTTCAGTTTTTTTATCAAAAATAAATTAAAGCAATGAATTCTAAAAAAAAATAACAGTAGGTAATGTTAAAGTTTTGAAAAATTACACTTTAAACCTTATTTTTAACTATTTTTTTGAAAAAAATTTCAATTTTTTTGAAAAACTATGCATAGTTTTGACTTGATTAAAAAACTGGCTAAAAGACAGATGTGTTGGCTTTAAAAAAATGTATAAAACTTAGTTGTAAGTGTTACCGTTATTTCTTAATTAATTTTTTTCATTTTCCATTTAACGTACATATATGTAAGGTGTAATCATCCCACAACCGAGGTGCAAGCACATAGCTAAAATAAGAATAATAGAGAAAGAAGAATAGGAAAATACCATGATGACAGATCGTCATGTGGTAATGATGAATTATTAATAATAAGGTTATCTATAATAAAAAGAAGTACTTATTCAGATTTGTAAAATAAGGAGAAAAGGCATATTTTGAATAATAGACATTTAATGTCGTTTCTCTTTATTACAGGTAATTAAAATAAATGTTATAGTATTTGTAAGATAAATAAAATTTAAAAAACTCTTTATTACAGGAGAAACTCAATAGTGTCTTTATTTTGGTGCCACCTAAAAAAATTTATTGAATATAATCTTATAAAACGACATTATCGTCTTAACTAATTCAAAAAGATGGACAAACTATGTTTCCAATTTGTAGTCAAGGCTGGTGACGACGCTAAGTCAAATTTTATTTTCCTAACCACAATTACTACTCCTGAGGGCAAAGAATATAGCATGCCAGATCAACACCAGCAATTGAAGTTTCACAACGAATTGGCAAAAACTCCAATTTATGCAAAAGTTAAAAATTCGCTTCAAAGAAGACACCAAATGAGGAAAGTCTGGATAACTCTTACAAAAGAATTAAGGGAAGTATATTTGGACGAGGAGAATGTTCAATTCAAAGATTATCTTTTGGAGGAGACGATACAAACGGCACAGCCTACTGAAACTGGAATTACGGAGGATGTACTGAAAAGGGTCTTATCAACACTCGATAAGGGAAAAAGTGAAACAAATAAACCATTTAACTCAAAAAAATTAGCAGAAAGGTTTGTCCTAGACAAATTCGGAGGTAAGAGTGCTGATGTAATCCAGTGGATAAATACTTTTGAAAGTGAATGTGAAAGATTTGAAATAAATAAAGACGCGGACAGAATTGAAATTTTTAGGCTATTCTTAGAGAACTCAGGTTTAGACTGGTATAGTTCAATGCTTATAAAATTTACATTAGACTCGAAATGGAAAGAGTGGAGAGATAACTTTTGTGAGACTTATGCAAATAAAGGTTGGTCCCCAGTTAAGTATGCGATTACTTTTAGGTATGTAAATGGTGCGCTACTAGACTATGCATTAAAGAAAGAAAGATTTTTATTAGAGCTAAACAAATCAATGGATAAACGCACTTTGCTAGATTTGATCGTGGTAGGATTGCCAGAGTTCATAACAGACAGGATTAATAGGGACAGTTTAAAAAATACAGAAGACCTCTTCACGGAATTAAGAAGTCTCGAACACTTGATCAAAAGGCGCACAATAAAAGAAAAGAAAAATAGTAACTATAACGTAAAAGAACAAACAGTAATAAAAAAACCTTGTGAAATCTGCGAAAAACTTAACAAAAAAAACCGCTTCCACCCTGAATCGTCATGTTGGTTTAAAACAAAAAATAATGAAGACAACAAAAATGGTACAGTAAAATGTATAAATAATTCAGAATTGGAGTGTGAATTAATGCATGAAATTCCAAAAAACTAGATCTTCCACCATTGATCAAAGTAAAAGTATTACTCAATGACACTATAGAAGTTAATGGAATTTATGATCCAGGATCGAATGTGTCCCTGATAAATTCTAAATTATTAAAATTGAATAAAAATGAGATAAGTACTAATGGAAACGCGAATTTAAAAACGATCAATGGTGTGAAAAAAACAGATGGTTTAATTTCTATAAAAATAAAAATTTTTAATATAGAAAAAAGTATATATGTTTTTGTAATAAACAGTGAGAATTTCAATTATGATTTTTTAATCGGTTTAGATTGTATAAAAAAATTCAAATTAAGCCAAAATGAAAGATTAGAAATAAAACAAGTATTGACTTCTGATACAATCGATAAAAAACAATTTGAAAAGCATGCAATTAAAAAAAATAGAACAAATTATACCATAAATTTCAATGAGCATGTCATTCAAGAAAATTTTAAGATATCAATAAATCATTTGAAATATGAAGAGAAAATTGAAATTGATAATTTAATTGAAATGTATAAACCGATTTTTGCAAAAGACAAATATGACATAGGAAAAGTGAAGAATTATGAAGCTCACGTTGACCTTTTAATTGATAAATATCCAAGTAAAAGACCTTACCGATGCACGATTGAAGACAAAAAAGAAATAGAAACACAAATATCAAAACTATTAGAAAGAAATTTAATTGAAGAATCCTATAGTCCTTTTGCTGCTCCAGTAACATTGGCATACAAGAGAGAAGAAAATAAGAGATCAAGGTTATGCATTGATTTTCGTGATTTAAATAAAATTGTTGTGCCTCAATCACAGCCATTTCCATTGATTGAAGATCTCATGGAAAAAACTAGAAACTGCAAATACTTCTCTACACTTGATATAAACTCAGCATTTTGGTCAATCCCCTTAAAAATCGAAGATAGAAAGAAAACTGCGTTCGTGACTCAAGAAGGACATTATCAATGGACTTGTCTACCTTTCGGATTGAAAACCTCGCCAGCAATTTTTCAAAGGATACTAAGCAACATTATAAAGAAAAACAAACTCTCAGATTTTACAGTCAATTATATTGATGATATTCTGATTTTCTCTAAAACGTTTGCTGAACACATAGACCATCTTAAGCAATTATTAGAAGCAATATTGAGAGAAGGATTCAGACTAAAATTTGCAAAGTGTACTTTCGCAGCAGACTCAGTAAGGTACTTAGGTCACATAATAAATAATAATTCGATTAGGCCAATAAAAGATAACTTAATATCAATAAGAAATTTCCCTATTCCGAAAACAAGAAAGAATGTGCGACAGTTTTTAGGAAAAATCAACTTTTACAATAAATACGTAAAACACAGTGCAATTATCCTAGATTCACTGCATAATTTATTAAGAAAGAACCAAGAATTTATTTGGACGAAAGATTGTCAAGATTCATTTGAAAAAATTAAAAATCTACTTTGTTGTCAACCGGTGTTGGGGATATTTGATCCAGAATTACCGATACACATATACACAGATGCTAGTTTAAAAGGAATAGGAGCAATTTTTAAACAGCCACAAATAGATGGAGAAGAAAAACCTATAGCATACTTTTCAAAAAAATTAAACGAAACCCAAAAGAAAAAAAAGGCAATTTACTTAGAATGCATAGCCATAAAAGAAGCTGTGAAATATTGGCAGCATCGGCTTATAGGAAAGAAATTTACAGTTTTTTCGGACCATAAACCATTAGAAAATATGAACATAAAATCCCGAACAGATGATGAACTAGGAGATCTCACATATTATTTGTCGCAATACGACTTTGATATTAAATATTGTCCAGGAAAATACAATCAAGAAGCCGACTGTTTGAGTAGAAATCCGGTATTGCAACCGCACGAAAACGAAATAGAACAACTCAAAGTGGTTAATCTAATAAAAATAGAAGAAATTATCAATGACCAAGAAGAAAATGAAATTTTAAAAAATAAAGAAGATTTAATACATAAAAATAAAATTTACTACAAAAAAATTAGAGGTAAAGAAAAAATTGTATTAACAGAAAAGTTCAGTATAGACTTGATAAAAATTGTCCATGAACATTATTGCCACATAGGTATAGAACAAATGAAAAACAAAATTTGCCCTTTTTATACAGAAAGAAATTTGGTTTTGAATATAAAAAAAGTATGCAGAAGTTGCGAAATATGCATTAAAAACAAATCTAGAGGTCAAGGTAAATACGGACTGATGTCGCACTTAGGACCAGCAGAAAAACCTTTCGAAATTATGTCAATAGACACTGTTGGTGGCTTCGGAGGATCAAGGTCAACAAAGAAATACCTACACCTACTAATCGATCACTTTACAAGATACGCTTACATAGTTACTTCGAAAACTCAGATTGCTAATGATTTTATAAAACTTATGAAAAATGTCACAGAAAACAATAAAATTGGCATGATTTTGACTGATCAGTACCCTGGCATAAACTCTAAAGAATTCAAACACTTCTTGAAAGAGAAAGAAATACCAATTGTTTTTACAGCAGTTAATTCAGCGTTCTCAAATGGGCTTAACGAGAGATTAAACCAAACTTTAATAAATAAAATAAGATGCAAAATAAATGAAAAAGAAAAAAAAATTGCATGGACAACAGTTGCACAAGAATGCACTAAGAGATACAATGAGACAGAACACACGGTCACTGGCTTCACACCTAAATATCTTCTAGAAGGCGAAAATACTGCAATTTTACCGGAAGAATTAAAGCTGAAACGAACATATAACGATTTATTACAAGACAGAGAGCTTGCTCTTCAAAACACTCTAAAATCACATAGATATAACAAGAAAATATTCGACAGAAATAGGACATCGTGGAATTTCAAAGTGGGGGACATGGTGTTCGTGGAAAATGGCAACAAACTAAACAGGAAAAAATTAGATGAACTGAAAATCGGTCCCTATAAGATTTTGAAGAAAATATCCAATTCAATATTCCAAATTGACACCGGACACAAAAAATCGGAATCAAACCTGTTTCACATAACGAAACTCATTCCAGCAATCGAGGCAGAAGAAGATACTGATGTCAACACTGATTTTGCCTGATAATAATAATAACAAAAAAAAAAAAATTTAGTAAACAAAATTTTTAACCGGGGAGGGGAGATGTAAGGTGTAATCATCCCACAACCGAGGTGCAAGCACATAGCTAAAATAAGAATAATAGAGAAAGAAGAATAGGAAAATACCATGATGACAGATCGTCATGTGGTAATGATGAATTATTAATAATAAGGTTATCTATAATAAAAAGAAGTACTTATTCAGATTTGTAAAATAAGGAGAAAAGGCATATTTTGAATAATAGACATTTAATGTCGTTTCTCTTTATTACAGGTAATTAAAATAAATGTTATAGTATTTGTAAGATAAATAAAATTTAAAAAACTCTTTATTACAGGAGAAACTCAATAGTGTCTTTATTTTGGTGCCACCTAAAAAAATTTATTGAATATAATCTTATATATATTTTAAATTGCCCCCACCGCCTAAACGGGGGGAGATAGACCCCCCCCGTCCCATAGTAAAAAATGCTTGCATTGCCGTGTTCTACAAAAATCCGTTATCATTTCTCGGCGCCCCGGTTATTATCATACTTTCCCCAAAGAGGTCGATAATTGGAGAGTGCGAAAGTGAATGCAAAAAGCCGCCATTATAGCACTTCTTCTTTCTCCATCTTGCGTTTTGTGACACAATTATTGTTTTAATTTAAAATCAAATTGTTTGACTTATCTTCTTTTAACATTGGCCTATTGCCAATATTAACTTTTTATAAAAATAGAAAAAGAATTACGTTTGTTCAAGGTTTTGGTAAGTTTTCGCCATCAAAAAAAACTTCCTGGCGGCCATTGAAGTACGCCCCTGTACTTCCATCGTTTAATCCAACTTTTTATTGATACCTCATAATTTTGTTAATCCAGCGCAGATTAGGCGCTCGATCAATAAAACATTAATTTTTTTCGAACCTACCCTTCGCTGAGCAAAACTGGTGGTAGCACCTTTAATTGCTGCATTTTTTTTTATTGAATGCGACCCATTCTGACAGATTGTCATTTCTTTTTTTTTAGTTTAGTTTATATAATTTTCTTAACCTAAATTATGTAATACATATAAATATGAATTTACAATGAACTCAAAGCTTAATTTAATTTAGATTTGAAAACTTCCCGAGACATTACTATATCAAAGTTGTCATCATATATAATGTTTAATATTTTAGTACACATAGATATTGGATCACCATAGGAGGCACTATGAGAAGGTTCCCATAATTGGGGTCTTAATCTTTGACCTCTAAGGTGCATAAAAATTGAAAAGGAACAACAAATTCCCACAATCAATGTTAAAACAAAAAACGTCACGAACAAACATGACACTGTACATATTTCGTCTTATTTCAAGCGATTGCAAACCTAGCAATAAAATTTCGAAAAATATGAATGCCTTTCACTATTATTGATTTCAAAAAACCTTTGAAGAGCAAAACACAAAAAATTATTTTGAACTTTTTCAATTCTTTTGATGTTTTTAGCAGTAGTAGGGTTCCAAACAATACAGAAATATTCAAGTAAAGGACGAACTAATGCACAAAATAGATATTTTAATGTATAAGGATCACTTTATTTTAAAGAATCCCTTTTCAAAAAGCCAAGTGTTGAAATAGCTTTCGATACTATTCGGTTTATATGAAGATCAAATGTCAATTTATTGTCAAATTTCACACCTAAATCATTAAAGTCATTGATGATAACGATTGACTTATTTGAAAAGGTTTAAAAAGGAACAATATGAAAAAGAGTTCTATTAAAGAGCATGCATGCACACTTATCAATATTGACCTGCAGATCATTTAGAGCACACCAATTTGAAAAATTATCTAAGTCATTTTGAAAATAGGAACAATCTTGTATATTCGATACGACTGCATAGAATTTTATATCATCCGCAAACATTAAACAATAACAGAATCTAAGAATATTTGGCAAATCATTAACAAAAAGTAAGAAAAGAATAGGTCCTAAATGGCTACCTTTGGGAATCCCTGAGCCAACTCTTACCATTTTTGAAAAATTTTTACCAATAGACACAATTTGCTTAAGTCCATATAAATATGACTTGAACCACTGGAAAATAAAACCGAGGGAATAAAGTTTCTTGAGTAACACTTCAATATTGACTCTACTAAATGCCTACATGTATCTGTTTATGTTGTTCTAGAGAGTTTTACAGAAGATTGCAAACTCTACTAAATTAGTAAATAATGTCGATCTGCCTTTTAAGAAACCATGTTGACAATCAGCAATATTATAGCGCACTTCCCCTGTAAGTTTGTCCTTAACAAGATTATCTTAAATCTTAGGTATAGTTGATCGCTTGGAAATTGGTATATAATTTGAAATATTATCTTTTTTCCCATTCTTAAAAATATGCTGAACACAAGAAATTTTCCACTTATCCAGAAAAGTTCCACATGAAAGTGACTTATTAAACAATATAAGAAGAGGTTCACAAGGAGATGAAGCACAACATTTTAGAACATTCGGATAGAAACCTAAAATATCAGGTATTACTGATGGTGTTAAATTAAGCAAGCATTTAAGAACGTCATCAAAATTCATCTGAATGATATTGCAGTTAGTTATTGTATCTAATGAGCTAAAATAGTCTTCATTTGCAGCACATATATTTGAAGAATTGTAGATACCTTGAAAATAATCCGCAAACATATTTACAATTTCTTTTGGATCAGAAGATATCTGATTACAGTATTTCATGAGTTCTGAAACGCGTCGCTAGTTTTATTTATATTAAAAAAAAAAAAGTTGTTTGTAACATAAGGTTTTAATAAATTGTTAATTTTTAAGAAAACTTCAATCGTTTTATTTTAAAAAATAAACATAATAGTACATAATATAGCAAACATGGAGACAAGCAACACATCATCTATAGTACTCATACGCTCTGAATTAAACTTCCAAAACAATTTTGGATTATTTTTCAGATTTTGCTCTAACTATTTAATATGTGAACTGTAAAAAAATCTTGAAAGGAACAAAAATTCTTTCCGCAATCTACTAAAAACATTGTAACTATCCGGTAACTGTGTCTTTTTGAAATGCTTATGCGTTTTAGTTTTTGCATTTTTTAAATTAACAAGCCGAGAATGATGGGAATTTGTACCTTTGCATGTAAGTGGAACATGATTATTTAATGTTGATTTAAAAATTGTAGAAAACTTGAAGAAAATCTCACTTACCGACAACTCCTGAAATTCAGTGACCCAATTTACATTATGAAAGGCATTATTCATTTCAATCCTATTGACATCATTAAATTTATAAATTTGATCAATTGAGTTTTTAAATGAATTGATATTTTTGAAATTGTAATTAATAATTCTAAACCCAATAACAGATGTTCAAATGGTTGACACGTGCACCCAAGAGGACACAAGCGTCCATAGGTTTTTCTCAAAACCCACCTCTGTCTACCAACTCCTACTCTCACCTCCCCGTGGTGAACATCGGGTACCTAGTACCTCAACTGGAGATTGGGTATTAACCCCAGTGGAAGGTTGTTGGGGGTAGCAACGAGAGAGGGGGGAGAGGTGTTCCCACTAAGGCACCTTTCTTTCTATCCAGACGGCAGCGGAAGAATTCCCAAGATGGAATCAACGGTGGCGTCTACAGTTCCAGTCAGGTTGAACTACTTAGTGAACACCTTATAGGGCTACTACGACATATTCGGAGCTCAGGCCTATAAGGAGCTGTTTATCCGGCTCCCCGTCTTTGGAGTTAAACTAAGGATCTGGCCCTCCAGGTTGGGGGTTGTGTCGTCGGGGTGACTTCCCGACCACGTCAAACATATCTAGTTGCGAAGCAACAACAAGCCTCGGATACGGACGGATTTAATGATGACGAACCAAGAAAACGAAATTAGGACAACGAACTTCGGATCTGTACGTGGAATGTTAGGTCCCTTAATAGACCACGTGCAGCCGAACAATTAGCGGAAGCCCTAAACTGCTGCAAAGCAGATATTACCGCCATCCAGGAAGTGCGATGGGATGCACCGGGTAAACGCAAACTAAAAGACTGCGGTGTATACTACGGCGACTGCTACCGAGAACGAAGGCAGCGACTATTTGGGTGTGGATTTGTTGTTGGAACTAGGCTCAGGCAAAAAGTCTTAAGTTTCAACATTGTGAACGAACGCATCACGACAATCCGCATCAAGGCTAAATTCGCCAACATAAGCCTCATTTGCGCGCATGCCCCTACAGAGGAGAAAGATGAAGACACCAAAGACATATTCTACGAGCTCCTGGACAAAACACATGAGCAGTGCCCTAGCTATGACATTCAAATTGTCCTAGGAGATTTTAACGCCAAGCTAGGAAGAGAAGACATCTTTGGTGGCATAATCGGGAAATACAGCCTGCACGACACCACCTCTGTAATGACAACCTCATCATTATTTGTCGTGGGAATCAAGGCCAACCTCAATTCCCCGGCAACTAACATAAAATCCCCAAAACAGTATTCAGTTACATCTTGGGAACCATTCCTACTAATGGTTCTCTAGGCGTATCAGATACTCACGAGGTGTTATATATGCTGAGCTTGCATCTTGCCAGTGCACCAACTTTGAAAGTGGATGCATAATATTATGTTTGATCAATGCCCAGCAGTCAACAAACGAACCTCAAACCAAACGTGTTATTACTTATTCTCTACATGGCGACCGTGACAGGACTAAGTGAAGCCTCTAAATGAGAAAGCGTTAAGTGAAGTTTTGAGATACATATGTATATAATTTTTTTTTTTTGACACTCAAGTGTAAAAGTATTAAAAAAAAAATGGGGAAAAAACAATCGAAATTCGTAGACCCAAAAGCAAATGTGATTAATGAAATAGACATCAAAAATAATAACGAACAAAATCTAGACACAACAAACTTTTTACTTCTTCAATAATTGCCTTCGTGTGTGTTTCTGTTTCGTATATAAAATCGTGTGTATATACCGCGGTAATATAAAACGAAAATATTTAAACCACGCTGTGTCAATGGACAAAATATAACAAAAAAGTCTAACTTCAAATAACGTCAAAAATAAAAGAAAACAAATTGAAAATACCTTGGAAGTGAAATCAACTGGAAGCAAGAAATCTCAGACGCCTAACTAAATACATAACTTGGAAGTGAAATCAACAGGAAGCAAGAAATCTGAGACGCTCAACTAAATCTGATGGCGAATCATGGAATATAAATATGACAGGAAGAAACTAATTTAAGACATATGTACGTAATATACAATTTTTTTTTTAATTTTTTATTTTATTATTATGAAGATTTAACCATATATCCTTTTTGAAAATATGTCAAAATGGGAAGACATTGTTAATAATATTAAAGACCATAAAACAGAATTCCTGAGAATTTTTAAATGTATAAACAAAAAAAATCCCCCTAAGGGAACTGTTAGCGAAACTCATTTACGTAATTTAATAAATGAGTACAATCTCGTACATGAGATTATAAAAAAAACTTCGCAAACTTAACAAAGCCTCACAAAACAGAAGCTTATGAAATACCTTATTATTTTCGTGACCATTTGTATAGAGCTTGTTGTCGACTTAATAAAAATATAAAAATTCCCACGGACTTAAATGACTTAGTTGATATAAATATAGAAGAGCAAAATCAGGAAATAAGTGACAGTGAAAGCGAAGATACAATCGAAGACAATATGTCGTCGTCTATCGATTTTCTGAATTTTGCTTCGAGAATAGTTCCAGAATTTGATGGTTCACCGGAGAATTTACAGCGTTTTGTTGACGCTGTTAATCTGGTCAACGAAAATGCAGGGACTAATGAAAGTAGCGCTGTTTCTCTGATTAAAACAAAATTATCAGGAACAGCACGTAACTTTATAACAAACGAAAGTACAGTTAATGAGATAGTACAAACCCTTCAAAACAACATTAAGAGCGTATCCTCTAAAGTACTCATTTCAAAAATAATGAGTGCAAGGCAAAACAATAGGCCTACGAACACGTGTATCAAAGAAATAGAGGATTTGACATCTTCACTTAAAAGGGCATACATTTCAGAAGGTGTTCCCTTCAGGCTAGCTGAAGAATACTCCACCCAAAATGCCGTGAAATCGCTATCTACAAATGAGTCCAATGAGAAAATTAAACTCATTATGGAAGCAGGTACGTTCAATAATATGAACGAAGCTGTATCCAAATTTGTAACTACAACCATTGAATAAATATAAATAGAAGTGACACCTCAGAGCTCAAAGCGGCACCGGCTACCTGTGGCCAATTTGAGAAACAAAAAAAAAGATGTGGGGTTTTCATGAACACAAACCAATTTTCAACGGGATATTTATTTATTGTATTTTTATATTTGTGCCTTTCCGTATCCATAGAGATTTAGTTTTATTTTGATTTTTTTTCAAATTTCAATATAGATTCATGGATTATAAATGTGTATAGGTAGTTTTCTTTAGGGGTATGGGTTGTTTTTTATTATTTTGTTTCATGTGTCGATATTTCTTTGTCGGAAAATGAATGTACATTTTTGTCTATAGAAATTAATTGAAGATTGTTTGTTTATTTGATTTGTAAATATGTTTTTAAACACCTAGTTTTTGGTGTAGATTATTTTAAATTAAAAGCAAATCGAATACATTTTTTACTCAGAAAAATACCTAATGTTAAAATAACGTTAAAATAATGCATTATATTCAGATACTTGTTGGAAATATCTATAACTCAAAATTGAAACTAAATTGTTAAAACAATGAACTCAATACGGTATTTTACGGCTTTAGGAAACACTTACATACATATACAACGAGGTTACCTTCATACACTTTTAAAATCTAAAAATGTATAATTCAACCAACCGCGAAAACCTTAAAAGTTATATGAGGTTACCTTTATAAGAAAATTTTTTGTTCTCAAAAATCCATGTTTTTGTTAAATTTTCAAATTTCAATTGAATAAACAAGTTAACCGACGAATGCATTATTTGATTTACTATAAAAAAAAGTTCAAGACATTAGAGAACTTTTTTTTGTTAGTTTTTGTTCCTTTGTTTTTTTTTTTACTAGTTTGTACACCTCCTGTTAGGCCAAAGGACAAAGAAAGTAGGTACATTATAATGATTCCGACTTGTAAAGGTTTTATCATTTTTATTCTTTTTACTTTAGCTGGTTTTAACATTGCAAAAGCACAACCGATTCTTTATTATTTTTTATTTAAACAATATAGGTTAGAAATTTGAAACAATATATGTTAGAAATTTGTATGTACCATACACCTATTTTCTGTGTGGATAACGGTTTTCCCGCAATTTATTTGCTAAAATAACTTGATTTAAGTAATTTTAAATGTGAATGAAAAGAGAAAGATGATGTTTAAAGTGATGTAACATAATATACATAGTTGGATCATACTTAGAAAAAGCTTTGGTTAAAATGTAGGTATAGTAAAATAATTGCCGAATTGCTAACTTAAAAAAAAAAAATTTGATTCATGTAAAGTATTTGCTAGATACGAAGATATGAACAAGAAAATAATGTAAATATACTTTAAGAAAGATGCCTTAGATGAAAGTCACTTGACTGTGCAGGGTGCAAGGCTTAAACGTTATAAATGTAACTACATACGTATGTAGGTATGTACATAGTTAAAAATAAGTTCTTCATTTGACCTTAACTTATGAGAAGTTAACTTTTATTAGGTATCAGAAGAAAGTATATTTAATTATTTGTATTTTAAGTAAAAATTTGCATAACGAGCATAGAGAGTCTGGAAATATAGATCCAGATAGCTTCTATAGAAGCTTAAAGGATAACAGCAAGCGGCGGCGCGGCGTTGGCGTGGTTGATAAGATTTTCTTAATATAAGACAAAACAAGCAGTCGACATTTTTCTCGACTTTTTCTTAATACCTGTCGATATTTTGTCAAGTCGAGATTTACAACTATCGAGGTTTTTTGGCAGTCAATTAAGAAAATCGTTATTTTAACTTTCCAAAAAGTCGATAAAAGTCGAAATTTTGAACAGTCGACATTTTTTTGTTGGTCAATCGTATATACGATAACCAGTACGGTGCTTTGGGCTAAAGCATTTTTTAACAATTATTAAATAGTTTCGTTGCTTCAAGCACCGACAATTTAACTTTCGCTAATATCGTTGTTGAAAATATATTACCTAGTTTTCAAGCAAATGGTGCGGATACAAAAAAAAAACCCGAAATGATTATAGCGTTTTTTCTTATACTTTCCAATTATTTCTGCAGCTAACAAACCCTTCTGAGATGAAGCAAGCATATACTTAGGTGCATTAAAAGCTATTTTTAATCAATCTTCATTACTTGTAAATAAGTATGTATTATTTGAGATCGAATCCAAATCAATTTATCGTATGAGCTCGCATTGGTTGGTGGTTGTTTTAAATATAAACGAAGGTGCAGCAATTGCTTTGTTGACTTCTGCAATACAAACACTAGAATCCCTATAAGTTTGATACCGATAGACAATCCCGTTGTACGCCAACTTTCACAAGAATTGAGAACAATCAGTGGCACGGAACCCACTTCCATGGAAAAACCATCTCTGCCTTCCCTCCGTCTACTATATAATGTACTACTACTATATAATCTCTCTTGTATTTAAAGACCTTCACTCAGATCAAGTAATAGGTATAGGCACATTGGGCCCTACCAATAATCACATTTAGTGACCACTTTAATATTTCTGTGAAATGGACCATATTGAAAAGAGTTCTAAATAATAAGCCGTTCATTGTATGACCTTAATATTTAAGTGGACAATAAATAATGAACCATATATCTATGAAATGGCTTTCAAAGAAATAACATGCAGTGTTTGGTTAAGTATTTAGGATCCATAACATAATGGTTAATTTTTTCGAAATATTTAAGTCGTTGCTAAATTTGATTATTGGTAGAGCCCATTATGTCCCTACCTGACTAATGTAACTTTCGTATCAAAAAAAAAATCAAAACACAAATGCAACGATGCAATGATTTTTAATTTAGAATTAAAAATAACGAAAATTTTCATAGGCACATATTCAAATACATACATATGTACATACATACCTACATTCATACATATTTGAAAACAAATTATATTGAAAGAAACAAATAATTTGAATAATAGAAAACAAATAGAACAATCGTTGCCGTAGAAACGTAGATAAACAACAAATTTTCAAATTGAGAAAAAATCCCTTTCGAATACACAACTCATTTATAACTAAGGATAAATTTTCGTATTGAATATCCAGACCTATTATATTTTTTCAAGCGATGGTGGCGGCACCGACCAACCATAGTGGCCATTTTCTGAGTGACACCTTCTATTTATATTTATTCAATGCTACAACTACAGAAGTGAGCGCTAGCCAGTCTAACGTTGTTTTTTATAATAAAAGATCCAATTGTAATAACTTTCGTGGTCGTGGACGTGGACGCGGCCGACAAAACTACAGATACTAAAATAATGAACAAAAGTATAGTTTCCGAAATTCATACCGAGCGCAAAATAATAATCGCTTTCATAGAGGAAACCGAAACGTAAGAGTTATAAACGAGGTTTCGGAAAATATGTCAAACCCCCAGGTTTTACAACTGGGGGATGCTTAAATAAAACTTTGGCTCAATATCAGAATTTCAAAATTTTTAACCTAAATCTTAACCTTAGCAGTTATATAATAGTTGAAAATACATTAAGTCACTGTGCAAACACATTCCTAGTAGATACAGGTGCCGATGTTTCTGTACTTAAGGAAAACAAACTTCATCCCAATAAATTTATAAACAATATTCATACGTCCAAGATAAGTGGAATAGGCAATGGCGTAGTGCAATCTCTTGGTCAGACTACCGGTGAATTGATTTTTAATACAAATATTTTTATTAAACATAATTTTCAAATCGTGGATACAAATTTTCCAATCCCGAGTGATGGAATATTAGGTTTAGATTTTATAAAAAAATACAACTGTATTTTAGACTACCAAACACAAAGTAACTGGTTAGTTCTCAGTTCAGATAACTTCTCAAAAAATATATCCATTCCAATTTATGACACACCAACTCCAAATTCCTTGTCATTACCCGCAAGGTGTGAAGTGGTAAGAAAAATTAGTTTCATAACAACAGAGGAAGAAAGTTTTATACCGAATCAAAAAATATCAGAAGGA
Source organism: Syrphus vitripennis (assembly GCA_958431115.1). Lineage (NCBI taxonomy): Eukaryota > Metazoa > Arthropoda > Insecta > Diptera > Syrphidae > Syrphus > Syrphus vitripennis. The sequence continues at coordinate 57,995,193 of OY288109.1, forward strand.
ATTTATATTGGTAATGCTATAGTCTCCAAAACAAATCCGTATGTTAAAGTAATAAATACAACTTTCGATAACACTTTACTTACAAATGTCCAAATTAAAACAGAAAGCCTTTCTACATACAGTGTTTATAAATTTGATCAAAAAGATAGTAGGCACAAGGAAAAAGTAATAGAAAAATTGTCAAAAAATTTTCCCGCTTTTGCATCTAAACGGTTAACAAAACTATGCAATGAGTTTGCAGACATCTTCGCCTTAGAAACTGATAAAATAACAACTAATAATTTTTATAAACAAAAGTTGCGAATTAAGGATGATACACCAGTTTATATTAAGAATTATAGAACACCTTATTCTCAAAAAGCTGAAATCAGTAGGCAAGTTAAAAAATTAAAAGAAGATGATATTATAGAACCATCCATTTCCGAATACAACAGCCCAATTCTTTTAGTACCAAAAAAATCTCTCCCAGGAAGTTCTGAAAAACGCTGGCGACTAGTTTTTGATTACCGACAAATTAATAAAAAATTAGTAGCTGATAAATACCCTTTGCCAAGAATAGATGACATCTTAGATCAATTAGGGCGTGCAAAATATTTTGCATGTCTAGATCTGATGTCTGGGTTTCACCAAATTGAAATAGAAAAAGAATCTAGGGACATAACATCCTTTTCAACAACGGAAGGCTCATTTCAATTTAAAAGACTTCCTTACGGAATCAAAATTGCTCCAAATTCATTCCAAAGAATGATGTCGTTAGCCTTTGCTGGCCTTACGCCAGAACAAGCGTTCCTTTATATGGACGATTTGGTCGTGATTGGATGTTCGGAAAACCATATGATAAAAAACTTACAAGACGTATTTGAGACATGTAGGAAATTTAATTTAAAACTTCATCCTGATAAATGCACTTTCTTCAGTCATGAAATTACTTTTCTTGGTCATAAATGTACTGACAAGGGAATCCTTCCCGATGATAGCAAATATGAAATCATTAGAACCACCCAACACCAAAAGACTCCGACGCAGTAAGAAGATTTGTTGCATTTTGCAATTATTATCGACGCTTTATACCAAACTTCGCTTCTCATTCATCTCACCTTACACGCTTAACGCGCAAAAATGTTAAATTTCAATGGACGACAGAATGTGAAATTGCATTCCAATATTTAAAAGAGGCGCTTTTAAGCCCTTCTATCTTACAATACCCGAATTTTGATAAAACATTCTGCATCACTACAGATGCTAGCAAAAATGCCTGTGGAGCCGTACTAAGCCAGGAATACAATGGCGTACAATTTCCAGTGGCATATGCATCAAGATCATTTACAAAGGGAGAAAGTAATAAAGCAACCATAGAACAAGAATTGGCAGCCATTCACTGGGCGATAAATTATTTTAAGCCATATGTATACGGAAAAGAATTTTTGGTTAGAAGTGACCATAGACCTCTTACTTACTTATTCTCTACATGGCGATTATTATTTTGCGCTCGGTATTACGTATTATTACTTATTCTCTACACCTCCGATAACGGATTCAGGCTGGTCGACTTCGCTACGGGGCGAGACGTTCTGGTAGCAAGTACGCAGTTCACACATCTCGATAACCACAAGGGTACATGGAAATCTCTACACTTCTCCAGTATACAGGATGTCCGAACGTTCCGAGGGGCCAACATTGACTCGGACCACTACCTCGTTGTAGCCAAGGTACGACTACGGATATCCCGATCCAAGCCAAAACAAGGAATTACTATGAGAAAATTCGACGTTGAACGGCTTCAATCGCAAGAGATCGCCATGTCCTTCTCCGATGGAGTCTCTAACAACCTCTTAAGAAGTCCTATGCTGCCTGCATCAAGTATTGAAAACCAGTGGCAACATTGCCAAGCAGCCATCAGAGATACCGCCTCTGAAGTGCTGGGTTTCACACGGCCACCACAGCGAAACCCCTGGTTTGACGACGAGTGCCGGCAAGCGCATGCAGCTAAACAACAGGCATACAAAGCGGCGCTGCACAGACGGACCAGAGCTGCTCGTGAGCTCTACGAGCAGAAGAGGAGAGAGGAACACCGGCTTCTCAAAAGGAAAAAGAGGGAGCACGAGAAGCTCGCGAACGTGGATATAGAGGGATGTCACAACAGGAACGAGGTTCGGAAGTTTTACCAAAAGGTAAGAAAGACTTCCCAGGGTTACCGACCTCGAACCGAAGCCTGCAAAGATGATCAGGGGAACATCGTAGTAGAACTGCAGTCCATGCTGAGAATATGGAAAGACCACTTTTCCAAGCTGTATAACGGCGATGACGAATCGAATTCCGCTGTAAGGCAGATAGCACCATTCGATCTAGGCGACGCAGACCAACAATTCCGCCTACCCGACCTCGACGAAGTGAGGATAGCTATATCCAATCTTAAGTCCAACAAAGCTGCTGGGACTGACGGCCTCACTGCCGAACTGTTCAAAGCGGCAGGCGATGACTTGGTAAGGAGTATGCACTAACTCATCTGCAAAATATGGTCGGAAGAAAGCATGCCCGATGAATGGAATCTCAGCATTGTTTGCCCAATCCTCAAGAAAGGAGACCCTCTGAACTGCGCTAACTATAGAGGCATCAGTCTCCTGAACATCGCATACAAGATCCTTTCTGCCGTACTATGTGAACGTCTGAAGCCGTTCGTCAACAACCTCATAGGTCCATATCAGTGTGGCTTCAGACCAGGAAAGTCCACCATCGACCAAATATTCACACTACGGCAGATCTTGGAAAAAACTCAGGAACTTCAAATCGATACCCACCACCTCTTCATCGATTTCAAGGCCGCGTATGACAGCATCTATAGGGAAGAACTGTATAGAGATTGCTCTAGTCTAGTTTTGACATCCCTGCCAAACTTGTCCGTTTGTGCAGGATGACGATGGAGAATGCACGCTGCTCCATCAAGGTCGGACAAGATCTCACCGACGCATTTGATGTCAAAAAAGGTTTTAGACAAGGCGGTGCACTGTCATGCGACTTCTTCAACATCGTTCTGGAAAGAATTGTGCAAAACTAACTCGTCAACACCAGGGGCACAATCTTCCAAAGGTCTGTCCAATTACTCGGATACGCCGATGATATTGATATAATTGGAAGATCAAAGCGTGATGTCAGTAGCGCTATTGTGAGTATTAAGACGGAAGCGAAGTAGATGGGTTTAGTGGTCAATGAAGGCAAGACGAAGTATATGCTGTCTTCAAGAAAGGACATAGAACGGCGACGTCTTGGACAAAACGTCTCCATAGGCAGCTATAACTTCGAGGTAGTTGAGGATTTTGTCTACCTAGGCACCGCTATTAATTCAGACAACGACACCAGCGCTGAAATTAAACGGAGAATAACTCTTGCGAATCGCTGCTTCTTTGGACTTAGAAGGCAATTGAGTAATAAAGTCCTCTCTCGAGCAACCAAAGTGACCCTTTATAAGACGCTTATCATCCCAGTTATTATTTATGGTGCTGAGGCTTGGACCTTGTCAAGGCAGGATGAGAACGTCTTAGGATGCTTCGAGAGGAAAATTCTCCGGGTGATTTTTGGTCCCGTCTGCATAGATGGTGAGTGGAGGAGAAGATTCAACCATGAACTGTACGGGCTGTACAGTGACACTGACCTGGTCAAGCGAATCAAAGTCCAACGACTTAGATGGCTGGGTCATGTAGAGCGCATGGACATCAACGCTCCGGCCCGGAGAGTCTTCGAATCCAATCCCGAGGGACGGCGCAGTAGAGGAAGACCGCGGCTCAGGTGGCGCACGCAAGTGGGAGAGGACCTCAACCAACTTGGCGTGCGAAACTGGAGACAGCTAGCTAGGGACCGAGCTGGCTGGAGACGCATGTTGGTTGAGGCCCAGGTCCGTCCCGGACTGTAGCGCCACCTTAAGTAAGTAAGTAAGTAACAAAATAGCATTTTGATGAATTGGGGAGAGTATGATAACCGGGGCGCCGAGAAATGATAACTGTTTTTTGTAGAACACGGCAATACAAGCATTTTTTACTACAGGAGGGGGGGTCTATCTCCCCCCGTTTAGGCTGTAGGGGCAATTTAAAAAATATGTACGTTAAATGAAAAACAAATAATTAAAAAATAACGGTAATACTTACAACTAAGTTTTATACATTTTTTTAAAGCCAACATTCTATTCTATTAGCCAGTTTTTGAATCAAGTCAAAAATATGCATAGTTTTTGAAAAAAGTTGTTTTAAACTCAAAATTTGGGCAAAAAAAGTTAAAAATAAGGTTTAAAGTGTAATTTTTCAAAACTTTAACATTACCTACTGTTATTTTTTTTTAGAATTCATTGCTTTAATTTATTTTTGATCAAAAACTGAAAACTAGATGATTTTATGTCTTCTAGTTCTTAAGAAAATTGAAAATTACCAAATAATATTTTAATTAAATTATTTTTTCCTTGCTTGAGTATTTACGTAGTCTTATTTTGATGGTAATAATCGAATATGGATTAAGATATACCTAGGATAAATTAATTTTTCTTAAATCCAGCTTATTTAAATGCAAAAGAAACTTTGCATTCACCCCACCTAGCACCCACCCCATCTTGCACGCACCCCAAATCCTATAGTGAGGCCAAGCAGGGGGGTTGCACCACCCATACACACCTCGATAGGGCATACACCCTACGTACCCAAGGTTGTGAGTATCAAGTGATTTGGCGGCATTCATTGGAGGTGATGAGTTCACAAGAAGTGGGTAAGAAGGAAGCGTATTTGGCGAATTAAAAACTAAATTATTGTAACATTGTTGGTTGGTTGATGATGCATTGGAGGCTTCAATAACTCTGGATTCAGCAATTTGTTTTTTGGAAAGAAAATAAATTTCTTTACTCTTAATCCAGGTGGCCAAGTTTCAGCTGAGAGCATTTTTCTGGTGAATTGCGATGGTATTACGATTTTAAAATTAATAAATTTCAAATAGTCGACACATACATTTTTTTTTTAGGAGTTTATAACAAGATATTTCATTAATATCTAAACCAGTCCTTCAGTTCACTGGCAATTAGGTTGATTTCCTGAGAATATTGTATGGGCAATATACAAAAAATAAAACGCAAGTTTAACATCTTTGCTTAAAAAGATATATTTAATTAAAGTGCAAAAAACAGTGTAACACTTATTCACTTCTAAGTGTCATTCAGCCGCAGAAAAAAATCGTAAAAAGATTACACTTGCTTGTGTTTTTTTTTTTATCGTGCTTGCTTCGCCCAATTACATATATTTGCTTTGTCGCGCCTGTATAAGTGAATGCACTTGCCGCTCTTTGCATTCTTCATTTCTCAGTACATCTTTATGTTTTGCTTTGATTTTTTCGGTGAGTGATATTTTGGTATATGTTCTGCCTAGGAGGCGGTGTGAAACTACATTGTATCCAGAATCCGAACATTCTTGATTGTCATTTCATGCTGAAGCCTGCTTTTTCCTGGACGATTAATTTGCACTTGTTTGCTGTGTCATTTCATTGCTTTCATCAGATTCAGATTCAGATTTTCTTTATTGAGTCTTTTTTAAAATTTACAGAGTTAATTCTATTACTATTTGACATTACAATCGCGGCTATAATGTGTTGCCTGCGAAATCAGTTTTAAGGGAATGCCTCGTGGCTGTCATTTACTTTAATATGTTTCAACTGCTCTAGCTCATGAGCATTTATATTGCTTTTTCTTTGACGATTTGTCATTAACCTAAGAATAAATATATATATACAAACTTACAAACTAAATAACAATGAAAGAGAATACTTATACATACGAGATACGACAACGATTTTGTATTTTTCTCTCTTTATCGATTACTTTAACTTTTTAATGGTTTAAAGATGGAGCGAGAGCTCCATAGTTTTAATAGATAGATATATCAGTCTTTTTTTTTTTTGTAAGTATTTATAAAAATGAAAGCACTTTCAGCTAGTGCGATGAAATATGTTGAACATAAATACATATATACATGGAAAATATAGAATAGTGTTTGCTTTGAAACAAGTTGAGAGAATACATAAGTTTATGTAGATACAACAGTAAAACAATTGCAAATGAACATTTTAACATTAATGAACGTAATCTTACTAATTCTGTTTTATAAATTTTCTTTTTAGAAATATAGTGATTTTTAAGTAGGATGATTTTAGGATTAGTTGCAGCTGCGTTGTTGATTGGAGATTCGGCTGAGGTTGTTCCCTCGTTGTCAGAAACATCAACTGCGGCGGTGGACGGGTGCAGATTGGTTTTCGAGGCAATCACTTTTCTTTTTAGTGATATTCTGCATGCTTAGCTCTTTCAGTAGAGCAAATCGGTTGGATTCCGTGTCTTTGGATTGACAGGTGGTTGACTAGCTGGAGTCGGCGCTGTGTGTCTCTTCGGTGGTTGTCACCAAGAGTATCTGGTGTCTGACGGACCTAGGAAAATGGATTCTATTGAATCCTTAGTATTTGACTCACCACCGGGGATTCCCAGGCATGGGAGTTTTGCTGTGCTTAGCTCTTTCAGTAGAGCAAATCGGTTGGATTCCGTGTCTTTGGATTGACAGGTGGTTGACTAGCTAGAGTCGGCGCTGTGTGTCTCTTCGGTGGTTGTCACCAAGAGTATCTGGTGTCTGACGGGCCCAGGAAAATGGATTCTATTGAATCCTTAGTAGTTAACTCACCACCGCGGATTCCCAGGCATGGGAGTTTTGCTTTGCTGGTCGATTTACGGAGTCGACTCCGGCTGTATTGTATATATCACATGGTTTGTCGTGCTGAGTTGCTCGGTAACTTCCAAACTTATGCCTTTGGAAGGCGGAGTTGAATGGTTGCTTGCGTACGACATAGTGATATTTATCTTGTAACTTATGTTCCCGTGTGGCAGGAAAAGGAAAAGTCCATGAAAAGGATAGACGAATTCAAGATGCGGACTACGGGCTCTATAACGAGGCCGCGTGCCGATGTGTAATCCAAGAATAATTGGTGTTTCAGTGCACCATCCATAGTTAAAAATTTGGTGAAACAAGATTAAATAATATAAATAACTTGTCTTAATTATTATTTCCTCAAGGGAACAACGAATTATATGAATTTTAGGTTTACATTTTTATAAAATAAAATTTATTTTTGCGCGAGCTTAAAATGGCGTCTGCTCTGTACCACACTTTTTTGCAACTCCATTGCTTTCATCTCTGGACCGGATTGTGACTTCTTGTTGTTTTGATTGGCTCAACTATCCGTCATTATCAGCTGTACAACTGCACTACCGACTATTTTATCGACATCATTACCGACAACATTAGCGCCACCTGTTGGTAACTAGATCTAAAGGTATTACTGATCTTTTATTGGCGTACAGAGTATTCATTATAAAAACGACTAAACTCATATTTCGAGTTTTAACAACAATGGCCAATTGCGCTGTCTGTGATACTGTTTCGGACTATTTAATTGATTCCATTATGTGTAGTGGAAATTGCCAGAGGATTTTTCATGTACAATGTATAGACGCCCCGTTTAGCTGCATCAAATTATTTAAAAAAAAGAAGTCATTTTACTATTTTTGTGACGAATGCGATCCGTTTGCTGAAAAAAATATAACTCGTGATGTTACAATTTCTCTCAAACAAGGTGGAAAATTTAACCTCTGTTAATGACAACACTTCTTTTGATGACAACGCTGTAAAAACACAGTCTACTTCACATACAAACGCTATTCCTCTACCTAAACGAAGAAGTGATGAACTAGACGATGATTTTTCTGATGCTCTATCCCGACCCATTGCTGGTCTCAATCTCTGTAAAGAAGCTACAACTGCCACTGCTTCCTCGTTACCAACGTCATCAGCTCCTATTGCTGTTGTTCCTACAACTTTAAGGAACGGTTCTAAAGCAGCCTCAACAGCAACAGCAATAATACCTTTGAAAGATGCGAATATATCCACAAACCTGACGAAAACCTCATCTTTGGATCCACCGCAACCTGAACAAATTTGCACCATATCACCTATCGTATCAGGACTTAAAACAGTAGAAGGACATAAAGTTCTCTTTTTATCCAAACTTGTTTCGTCAACGAATGCTCTTGACATAAAAAAATATTTAGCAGACAAACTTGGTACTTCTTTCATATTGAACGTGGAAAAAATTATCCATCGGAACTACACCAAATATTCATCTTTCAAAATACATGTACCAGACTCAGGTTTTCATGTTCTGAACTCATCGTTATTCTGGCCAAATGGTGTTATAGTACATGAATTAGAGAATAAATCAAACAACCGAAATTTAATTCAAAACCCTTTTTGGCAAAATTAGACAACGCAGGATCGACGTCGCAGCTTAAGGAATTATTAGTTTACTACCAAAATGTAAACGGACTACGGACAAAGACCAATTTGGTCTATAAAAATATAAACAACCTTCCACACGATGTCATTGTTTTTACTGAAACTTGGCTAAACAAATCTATTCTTGACTCGGAGCTCTTCGATGCATCTTACCAAATTTTTAGACGTGACCGTCATGATTCTGATGACCACAATGTTGTGGGAGGAGAATTCTTTGTGCGATCAAAGCCTCACTCAATTGCTACTTAGTAGACGACTTTAGAGCCACAGATATTGAGATACTATGTATAAAAATCAAGCTTGAGGCTGGCCATCTATTCATCATTTGCATCTACATACATACCTCCGAATTCAACCAGTGATGTGTATGAAAAACTGATCAACAGCATAGAAACAATTTATTTGACATTGGAACCCGAAGATGAACTTTTAATCGTAGGTGACTTTAATCTACCAAACCTTAATTGGATAAAAATTGATGACGATACCTTCCACGTTCCGGTAAATGCGTCCAGTCTTAATGAACTTACAATTGTAGATGGTATGTCTGCATTTGGCTTGAGTCAATTTAATGGAACGAGTAACCGTTCTGGAAGAATGCTGGACTTAGTATTTTGTGCTGATACGGTCAACACTGAAATTGCTGCTTTAACTGCTGCTGCTGTAGTTTTGATTGATGAGGATCGACAGCCGGATGACTAGATATTTCACTAAACTTGAACATGTCCTCTCCTCATTTTGACTATAATAACAAAATTGAATTTGACTTTCCTAAATGTAATTTTATAGATCTTTTTGAAATGCTTTCAACTGTTAATTGGAATCAATTATTTTGTAACTGCGATATAGATGATATGTGCAATATTTTTTATAACACACTTTTTAACTGTTTTTGTGAAACTATACCATTGAAAAAAACTCGTTTATCTTCAAATGCACCACCATGGTTTGATACACATATTAAAGACTTAAAAAACAAAAGAAACAAAGCTTGGAAAAGATTTAATAAGACAAGAACTGACGATGATTATAGAACTTTCTTAATTATAAAACAACTTTTCACTGATTACTCTAACTTATTATATGACGATTACATTTGTAAAACAGAAGCTGACATTAAATCTAATCCAGTTAGCTTCTGGAATTTTGTTAATAACAAAAGAAAAACTTGTGGCTACCCAAATTTGATGACTAATAAATTATCAACTAGTCATGAACCCAAACATATAGCAAACATGTTTGCTAATCACTTCAAAGAAGCATTCGAAGAATCAAACTTTAACGCATCATCTTCTTTTTCTTGTTTTTCGGAAAATTTTGCTCATTTAAACGATATAAATTTTGAAATAAATGAGGAAACGGTTACTCAAAGTATCTTACTACTCGATGAATGTTTCAGTCCTGGCCCCGATGGTGTGCCATCTTCTATTTAAAAAAAATGTGTTTCTTATTTGTCATATCCGTTGTGTATTCTCTTCAATACGTCTTTAAAAAGTTCAAACTTTCCTTATATCTTGAAAAGTTCATTTATTATTCCTGTACATAAGAAAGGTCCTAAAAATGAGATCATGAATTATCGACCTATTGCTAAATTATCTGTGATACCAAAATTGTTTGAGTCAATTGTAAGTAATGTCCTTTCTTTTCATTGTAGTTCAATTGTGTGTGATAGTCAGCATGGATTTGTTAAAAAAAGATCCACAGTTACTAATTTATTTAACTTCGTGTCCTATTGTTTAGATGTGTTTGAAAAACGTGGACAAGTTGATTGCATATTTACCGACTTTAGTAAGGCATTTGACAAGTTGTGTCATTATACACTTTTACGTAAATTAACGCTTTTAGGATTTAATGATCATTTTTTAAATTGGATTGGTTCATATTTAAAAAATCGTAGTTACTGTGTTTTGTTTCGAAATGAGTGTTCTAACCAATTTCTTGTGAACTCTGGCGTCCCTCAGGGCAGCCATCTAGGACCTATTTTATTTGTTTTATTTATTAATGACTTGACTACTATCATCAAAAACTCTTCTGTACTTATTTATGCGGACGACATTAAGATATTCAAAAGTATAAAATCGAACACTGACTGTTTACTATTACAAGAAGACTTGACAACTTTTAGGGAATGGTGCAATAATAATAGTCTCGTCTTAAATGTTGACAAATGTAAAACCATGAGTTTTACACGCAAAAAAGTCCCGTTTTCGTACTGTTATACGTTTGATTCTTGTCCATTGAGTAAGGTTTCTGTCTTTTCTGACTTAGGTGTTGTTCTTGATCCAAAACTAACATTTATTGATCATATAAATTATACAATTAAAAAAGCAAATAGGGTTCTTGGATTCATTAAAAGATTCGGTCGTGATTTCCATGACCCTTATGTTCTCAAGCTTTTATTTGTTTCATTTGTAAGACCGATTCTAGAATACGCATGTGTTGTATGGTCACCATATTACATATAACAAGAATTGAGTCAGTCCAAAAGAAGTTTCTGCGTTACTGTATTCGATCTCTTCCTTGGTTTAAAGGGACTCTCCTCCCCCCTTATTCTGATAGACTAACTTTTATCAACCTCCCATCTTTGACTAATCACAGAAAATATATACAATTTTGTTTTATTGCTGCAATTATTAATGGGTCGATATCTTCAACTTCAGTTCTTAGTCAATTAAATTTCAGTTTTAGTCGCTCAAGTTTAAGACGGCAGCAACCTTTAAATCATATATTTATTAGATCAAACTATGGTGTAAATAGCCCGCTTAATCAATTAATAACAATTTATAATGAATTGTATACTTGTTTAGAATCCGCTATTGATAATTTAAAAAGCAAAAAGTTTAAAGATTCCTTTTTTAATAGTTTTGTATAATACATAACCTAGATTATAAGAATAAGATTAATGTTCACGTTAGATATTAACGAATTGAATAAATAAACCAGTTCCATTAGACACAAAGGATTTTATATAATCTTCAGTATTATTTGTAGAGAATTTGGAAATGTGAAACCAATTTTTATTTTCAGCAACAATAGTCACATTGGAATTAATGTTTTCCGTACCGATTCCGATAACAGCCTATTGATATAATTTTTGTTTGAATAGCACTTAGAGATTCCTTATTATTTGAAATAAATTCATTTCGATGAGTCAAACTAAGAGAAGCAGAGGCAGGAAAGCCACTGAGAGGTGTTATATGGCAATGGGCGTTATGAGAATTTGTATCGATTACTGATGTATTACCTATGGACATTTGAATGAAATGATTGTTTAAAGGAGATGACGCAAAACTGTATGGTGTGTTTTTAACCATTCAAATGGCGTTTAAATCATAAGCCTGCCATTTTTAGTTTTTGAAATATTCAATAAAACTCTAGAAGCTTTGAAACCTAATGGTGAAAAATGATATGATGTCACTTTAGATTTTTCGGAAATTACTGATTAAAAACAAAGAAAATTATTTGTTACAAATATTTGTTATTGAATATTTCAAAAACTAAAAATGGCAGGCTCATGATATAAACGAGATTTGAAAGGTTAAAAACACACCTTTTATTTGATACCAAAAACATATGCGTGTGTCTAACGATTACTATAATATATGCACGAAAAGTGCATCCGATCAATGAACTTCAAACGTGAAAATCTCAAAATCCCCACCTACGATTTTCTTAAAACTTCACTGTTTTGATGTACAAATATTTACCTTTCTTTTGGTACCACTCTTCATCCTGCACGCTCATGGCCTAAAAGTGCGTCATCTCCTTTATCATTTAAAACATCAAAAGATTTTTTTAAATCGAGGATAACATTAAACATATCTAAAATTTTGATTTTTAAGTCACTATCACTGTCGGTGCAAATATCACAGTGGAATTTTATGTTTTTATTGTTTTTTATGATAATAAACAAATCATCTTTTATTTTTGCGCATAACTTCTGAAAACTTTTACCACAGTTCCCAAAACACTTTAGTCTATCACTTCTTATAAAAGTAAGGCAAGAAGCACATCTCTCCATTTTGAGTAAATAAGTATATGGTAAGAAAGAATGAATTAATTTATAAAAGCTAACGAGATAATTAAATTTACTTAATAAGTCACTTTTTGATATTAATTTCTTAAAAATGCAAACATATTTTTGAATTATTGTGAACAACAACAACAACTTAAAGGCACTACCACCAATTCTTTTGTAGGAATTAATTTTCTATTAATTCATTTATATTTTATTTTTGGCCGGAGTTATAGCTATTTCATGCTTGCCAGGCAATCATCAGACTCCTTAGTGGTGCTGAGCTTTAAATCCAATTTTGATTTGAAGAACACTTGTAGGATTCGAACCCACGCATATCAGATTTGCCCAGTCTCTGCAGTCATGTGCCCTTACGCATTACACCACTTTAGACCACTGACGCTATGTGTCGAGATGTGGTACTTGTTCATATTTTTGACTTTTAGTGTACCAACTGCCAATCTAGAGTCCACAATTTAAGCTTAAGAAAATGGTTGACCTTTGTATAATACATAAACTTACTCTTGTTATTTTGCGGAGAGCTTATGGAGGTTTTAATCGATATTTATTGATATTTTTTGGATGCAATAATCCAAAAAATAGTCTCCTCTTGCCCTACCACCAATTTATATAAAGAAATCAATGTAATCATTATGGTAAATAAAAATTTTCCTATTTAAGGATTTTGTAACTATTCAAGAGAAAGCCAAACTGTTTTTTCAATATTAGTTACAAACTTGGTTTGCTGTCACCAAAATCGTGCCAACAATTTACAAAATCATTAAATATATTTAATCATTGGATTTTTTGGAACAATATCTGCACTCCACTAAGTTAGGATGCCACCAAAGAAAGACCTAAAAAACGCCCGTTCGCGATCGAACCAGGCAACGAAGTCACCACCGACGACGGCGGAGGAATACAATTGTGCCGACTGCGATCGACCCGATTCCACTGATGATATGGTCCAGTGCGATGTTTGCCAAACCTGGCATCATTATAGCTGCGTGGGAGTCGATAGCTTCATCGAGAACGAGAACTGGGTTTGTGGCGCCTCGTGTGCAACGATAGCAGGTAAGAACGTTCCTATATCTAGTGTTGTTGTAGAGGTAGTTTCCGCATCTGCGAGCAATGTCGCTGCCAGGGTAGCAGCTAAAGATGCTGCTGCAGCAATCGTGCCATATACTGCACCAAATGTATTGCTAATCGATAGAACTGCTGCCATAAATACTACATCATTCATCACGACAAATGCTATTACAGATCATACAATCTCTACGCCATATATTTCGAGCGCATTCCAACATGCTGCGTTATATTCAATGTCAACTACTGGGTCAAGTACTGTGTCGAGTATGGTACCAACTAGTGCTAGTAATGCACCATCACCAACGTCACATACAACCGCACTTGGTTCTATAAATACTGCGCCAAAAACTGCTCCATTTGCTGAACCATACGCTAGCCCCTCTGTAGTTTTCCATACTGCCCCCTCTGCTAATATATATCCCGAATTCAATAAAGATTCTTATACAGGAAATTTTTGTTTAAATAACACATTTCCCTACATAGCATCTCATGGAGACAATATTTTCAAAGCCGATCGCATCATGTCAACTGCTGCCACCTTAAGCCACCTTAAGCCACCTGCCAAGCATCATAGCCGGTCCTGCCGAGATGTTAAGTAGAGGTGCAATTCCAAAACACCTATTTGGAAAGTATTCTGCACCACTTGCCACAAGGTCCTACATAAATCATCGGTCGGATGCACCCGTATCTACTAATCCGCCCATTACGAGTTACACCTACACCGCTGCTACTGCTAACGCTACTGCTCCTGCTCCTGCTACTGCTCCTACTGCCGCTAATGCTACTGTTATCGCTGCTCTTGCTAAAGACACGGCTACTTCTGCTCCACACATAACATATGCTCCTGACACTGCAATACATCCTGCCACACATTCGACCAAGATTTTATTAAATGAAAATCCCATTGTCTTTTCAAATCAGGGCCGACGATCATCAAATTTCTCCCTCAGTTCTAGAGGATCTAGAACTGTCCTTGAGAGGAATGTTCAGATGGAATTGCAGTTATTGAGTGAAGAACGAGAATTGAAAGAAAAAAGAGACACCGAGTACTTGGAGAAGAAATACAAGATTTTGAGTAAAGTGCAAATGGAAGATGGGTCGTCCGTTACTGACGATGAAACCTCATCCATCGCCAAGGTACACAAATGGCTGGGAGATGATTTACGGAAACATTTTCCACAATCTACAATGAATCACGAAGCCTCCGTTCCAAGTCTAAGACAACCCAAGCTGCAACCCGATGGTTCCAATTTCAACTTCAGCCGAACATGGCCCGGAAACTTATGCCAGCCTAACAAGATGTCGTTGGAAGTGCAACATGCTCCAGTCACCAATAAAAATTCAACCTTCAACGTGCTACCACCGCAACACCTGCCTGAAGCATCTTCTGCACCTCTTCAAATGACAGTACCATCTTTTGCACCGCATGCAGGAACCAGTGAGCCAGGAATTCGAAACCTAAATAAAAATCAAATAGCTGCACGTCATTTGATGTCCAAAGACCTACCAGGTTTCGATGGAAACCCTGAGCAATGGCCATTGTTTATCTCTAGTTTTGAAAGAAGTACCGAGCTTTGTGGTTTCACGGATGAATAAAATGTAATGAGACTTAACAAGGCCCTCTCAGGAAAAGCGAAAACTGCTGTCAAATGGCTACTCCTACAACCGAACTGTTTTTATCAAGTCATGGCACGACTCAAGACTCTATATGGAAGACCGGAACTCATCATCCAAACGCTGCTACAGAAGCTTCATACGACGCCTGCACCGAAAGACGGGAAGTTAGAGACGATTTTGAATTTCGCACTAGAAGTACAAAATTTGTATGCCATTATTCAAGCGACTGGATTACAAGGTCATCTTAACAACCCATCGCTCTTGACGCAACTTGAGAACAAGCTACCGCCGACCATCCTACTTAGCTGGGGTATCCATAAGATGATGTTATCCGATTGTAATCTGTCTCACTTTAGTGCATGGATATATCAACTTGCTGAAGCAGCCAATGGTGTTCTGATTCCGGTTAGCCAAACTCCACCTGTAGAGACCAAAGGTACCATTCGAGGTCGTGAGCTCAAACAGAAGCCCGGTTTCCTCAATGCTCATTCTCAAGCTAGTGTAAATAATACCGATTCGAGACACAAGTGCTACATATGCACAGGAAATTGCTGTTCAGTGGCTACGTGCAAGAAATTTCAGCAACTTAATCGGACTTTAAAATGGGCAGCGGTGAGAGAACACCAACTTTGCGGGAGATGCTTAAAGAAGCACAACATACGAAATTACCCTTCAGCATCGGTTTGCGGCAAAGACAATTGCATTTTCAAACATCATCCGCTTTTACATAATGAGCAAAAAGTTAACAGCGAGAAACCAATTGAAGAGGAAAATCGAGATGTGAAAGGAAATATTTCGGTACACATGAAAAGCAACGTTCATAGCGATACCTGCAGCTCCACCTTGTTCCGGATAGTGCCAGTGGTATTATACGGAAACGGAATTCAACTTAAGACGTTTGCATTTTTGGATGATGGTTCATCCCTGACCCTGATGGACAAGGAACTTGCAAGTCAACTCAATTTGAAAGGTAAACAACAACCATTATGTCTAAAGAGGACCGGCAACACTCATAGGTACGAGAGGCAGTCGCAATTGCTTACTCTGAGAATCTCAAGCACAGCGCCTAATCCCGAGATTTATTCGCTTTCTGACGTTCACACTGTCAAAAACCTATCGCTGCCCTACCAATCTATAAACTTTGAAGACCTGCAAAAGAAATATGAACACCTCAAAGGACTACCTATCGAATCATATGATAAACAGACTCCACGCCTGTTGATCGGTCTGACGCACACGAAATTGGGACTTCCTCTAAAGTGTCGAGAAGGGACTTCCGAAGAACCAATTGCCACTAAGACACGTTTGGGATGGCTTGTGCATGGTGGCTACCTTCAAGAGTTGCCTGATAGTGAATTCAGACACCACCACAATTTTCACAATTGTGAATGCAATGATGACGGATTGCAACGCCTGGTGAAAGAATTCATATGCTTGGACAATTTTGGAATTTCAAACCCTGATAAAGTCTTGATGCCAACAGATGACAAGCGAGCATTGGAGCAACTAGATGCTAACACGGTTCGAAGGGATGGACGCTTTGGAAGTCGCTGCTCTGGAAGTTCGATGATTTCAGTATACCAAATAGCCTTCCTATGGCCAAGAGGCGATTAGCCTGTCTTCATAAGAGGATGAAGAGGGAGCCGCAGCTGGCTAAATCCCTAGATGAAAAGATCAAACAATTCATCGCTAAAGGGTATGCTAGGAGGCTCACAAAACAAGAAGTAGTCGAACAAGGTGGTCGGTGTTGGTATCTTCCAATATTTCCTGTCTTTAACCCTAACAAACCCGGCAAGTTAAGGATCGTATGGGACGCAGCAGCAACCGTTCAAGGTGTATCTCTGAACTCCATACTTTTGAGAGGTCCAGGCCAGTTGGTGTCATTGGTAGCTGTTTTATTCAAATTTAGAGAAGATTTAGTTGCAATCTTCGTAGATATTATGGAAATGTATCACCAAATCCAGATACGAAAGGACGACCAACACTTCCAAAGGTTCTTATGGAGTATCAACGAGGAAGTTGAACCTGAGGTAATGGTAATGCAAGTTATGATTATGGGCGCGACATCCGCCTCAGCCAGTGCACAATACGTGATAAACAAGAACGCTAATGAATTTTCTACCAAATTCCCAAGAGCCACTCGATCAATCAAGAATAACCAGTACGTGGATGATCTCATGGATAGTACGAAGTCGCCAGAGAAAGCTATACAGCTGGCCAAGGAAATTCGGTTCGTTCATCTCCAGGGCGGGTTTTTCATCAGAAACTGGATCTCGAATTCACCCGAAGTTGTGAAAGCAATGAATTCTGAACCCACGGATCAAGTAGACCTGGCCATTGATGTTGAGATGGGAACAGAAAAGGTTCTCGGCATGTGGTGGTGCACCGCCTCCGACTGTTTCACCTATAAAATAAATGCCAGTCTTAACCAAGCGGATATTCTATCTGGTCACCGACGTCCAACCAAGCGTGAAGTGTTGAGGATTTTAATGACATTTTTCGACCCATTAGGTCTCCTAGCACATTTTCTCATGTACGTGAAGATACTTTTGCAGGATATATGGAGATCGGCTATAGGATGGGATGAAGAAGTCAAGGATGCAGAAAATGAAAAATGGGTGAAGTGGATTCGACATCTACCCGAAATAGTGCAGCTCAAGATCCCAAGATGCTACATAATCAACAATCCAGATCCAAATTCTGAAATGCAGCTGCATGTATTCGTGGATGCAAGCGAAAATGGTTTCGCCGCCGTTGCATACATGAGAATCGCAAATGATAATAAGGTAGACTGCGCCCTGATCGGCGCCAAGACGAGAGTTGCTCCACTTAAAAGCCTCTCAATTCCGAAGCTGGAACTTCAGGCTGCAGTACTCGGCGTAGGATTTGCAAAAATAAAAGTAGAATCACATACAATCAACTTTTCTCAGCGTTTCTTCTGGTCTGATTCTAAAAATGTTCTGAGCTGGATTCGATCGGATCACCGCAAATATAAGTCGTTCGTGGCCTTTCGCGTGAGTGAAATACTGGATTTTACTGAGATGTCCGATTGGAGGTGGATTCCCACCAAATTAAATGTTGCTGATGAGGGAACAAAGTGGCAGAAAGTTCCCGAGTTCAAGGAATCCAGTCGATGGTTTACGGGTCCAGAATTTCTCAAGCGTCATACAAGTTTTTGGCCAAATGAAATACCGCCTGAGACTGCTACAGCCGAGGAACTAAAGGCATGTTTCGTTAATCTTCACGTTCTGCATCGAAAAGATACCTTTCTGACTAGCGATACTTCAAATTGGAGGCGCATCATAAGAACTACGGCATATTCCCTTCGTTTCATTCACAACACCAGCATTAAAAGATACAATCGGAAGACAGGCATTCTCCATCAGCAAAGGAAGGGACATCTCAAACAAGAAGAACTTCGTTATGCTGAAACTGAATTATTCCGTGAGGCGCAGGCTAGCGAATATTTGGATGAAATTATGGACTTAACATCTAACCAGTCCATCGAGAAGAAGATGGCTCATCTTCCTTCTGCACGAGTCGCTCCATTCTGCCGACCTTTTTCATTTGTGGGAGTCGACTACTTTGGATTGTGAGTATTCTCCGGAGGACTGAAAAACGATGGGGAGTACTGTTAACATGCTTGACAACCAGAGCGATTCATCTGGAAATAGCGCACTCACTAACGGCAGATTCCTGCATTTTAGCACTCAGGAACTTCATGGCAAGACGCGGAGTTCCCATCGAAATATATAGTGATAATGGAACAAATTTCCACGGTGCTGAGCGGGAGTTAAAGGATGCATTAAAAAAAGTCAACACTGATAAAATAATGGAGACGTTTACAACCACGGATACTAAATGGATTGTTATCCCACCAGGATCACCACATATGGGGGGCAGTTGGGAGAGGCTAGTAAGATCGGTAAAAACCGCGCTCTATGATATAATGCCGACACGAAATCCCTCAGACGAACTTCTGAGGAGCATGCTCTGCTCATAAAGGTCGAAAATATAGTAAATTCCCGTCCGCTGACCTACATTCCCATTGACGACGAAAGCGAAGAGGCGTTAACTCCCAATCACTTTCTTCTTGGTTCTTCAAACGGCAGTAAACCGTCCGCGGTATTTGATGATGGCATTAAAGCACTTAAAAGAAATTGGCTCACATCGCAGCAGTATGCCGAACGCTTCTGGCAGCGCTGGGTAAGGGAGTATCTTCCAACTATTAGCCGTCGCACTAAATGGTTTGAGTCAGCGAAACCCATCGAGAAGGGTGATATCGTCCTAATCGTTGACCCACTTAGCCCAAGGAACTACTGACCCAAAAGGGCGTGTAATTCAAACTAAAACCTCCAAGGATGGTCAAGTTCGAAGCGCTTTTGTACAAACACAAGGTGGCGTTTACGAGAGACCTGCGGTGAAATTGGCAATTCTTGACGTCAAAACTGTAAAGGATATTAGCCCACGGTCAGAACTACCAAGGGGGAGTGTTAACAACCCTGCCGACACCCAGTGTAACCGGGTTGTTATACAATGATATGTATAGCTCCCTCACGGCTAACAGCTAAAAGCTTGTAAAATATACCATTGTAGCTTAGTCCGTTTCGCTAATCTCCTTCATTTCCTCCTTTTCGCACTTATCATTCACACGCGCTTTTTAAGTAAGAAGGAAGTAGAACCTATAAATCAACTAAAATTTTGAATTTGTATCACATACTAAAAACAAACTAATGTAAGTAAGAAATTTATATAAAGAAATCAATGTAATCATTATGGTAAATAAAAATTTTCCTATTTAAGGATTTTGTAACTATTCAAGAGAAAGCCAAACTGTTTTTTCAATATTAGTTACAAACTTGGTTTGCTGTCACCAAAATCGTGCCAACACTCGCCATGATAGTACTATAATTTATATATACAAAGGTTAGACTCATGCAAATTTTAAAAGAAAATCAAAATAATTGATTAGGTTGTATCTAGAGATGGCTTGGCAGAACAATACTAAAATGAACTCACCCATTAAGGTAGAACAAGAACCTTGTTATTGTTTGTCAAACGCTTTCCTTCTTGATGGTGCAAATATGGATATGCTT
Source organism: Syrphus vitripennis (assembly GCA_958431115.1). Lineage (NCBI taxonomy): Eukaryota > Metazoa > Arthropoda > Insecta > Diptera > Syrphidae > Syrphus > Syrphus vitripennis. The sequence continues at coordinate 58,015,370 of OY288109.1, forward strand.
TAGAATTAAACTTGTATCGACAAGGGGCACTCAGTTAAAAATTTGTTGCGGTATGAAATGAAAACAAATGCAGGTAGGTAGGTAGTGTGTAGCATCCACTATGCTTCAGAGGCAGAACATATGCCAAAAATGTTTCACTCACCAGGAAAGCAACAAAATATTTAACGGGGAAATATTAGAAGCAAAGTGAAATATTTAAAAAAAATTGGCACCAATTGTTGCAGATGTAAAAATTAAATTTAAAAAATATAATTGCAAGCTTCTGATTTTGGAAATATTTGGCGCGTAGAAAAAGAATGAGCCAACATTACAATATCTACTTACCTATACCAAATTAGTAAGTGAACGCCAGGCCCCAAAAAAAAATTTCTTGCTTCATTCTTTCTAATACCCGAGTTGTGTTGCTTACAATTTTCTCCGAGAGCCTTAACTATGTAGTATACATAAGTACTTTCTAGAACTTTCGATTTGAGGCGTGTATTAAATTATAAGCTTTAAAAAGTCTGTTTATATTGGTATTTTTTAGATTCAGGATGTGTTACGTATGCAATAAAAAAAATTAAATAAAGAGTTGCCTGTGGGATAATGGTTAGTGCGCAGTGCGCACTTGCTTCCCAGCAAGTTTACAAGGTGAATGCTAGCATTCGAACAAATCATGAAACAAAGCTTAAACACTTCTACTTCTGAAATGACAATAATAACGCCATGGCGATCGTAGAACCTTGGTTTCACCGGTTTCAATAAAGAACACTTGGCAAAACATCTCCTAGGAAAAGGGGTAGAGTTGAGTTGCAGTTTAATTTTGAAGGTGGAGCTACAGATCATGTTCGAGTGATTGATTGATTGATCGTCAGGAATCTTATATCGCTAACATCTTACTGTGTCATAAACCTCCGCTCCGCAAGAAATTGACGTTTACAGTCAATTGCAGTGCTGTTGAAGACAGCTGTCGTGCGCTCCATCCCGCAAAATGGAAAGGACCACTCCAATTCAGCGAATCTCCGGGCAAAAAGTCTACTTCCGAGTATCAGCAAGGTACTAAATTTGAAAGGTTATTTATAGAGCTCTGTGCAACTGGGCAAAGGATATTATTCTCCTTTGCCTCATCCTGTCGATGATTGCGGTGTCTTTGATAAGTAGCTTATGTGTATGATGAGTAGCTTTTGTATAAAAACAATAAAAGGATAAAGCAACCATGTTTACGTTAATTCATAAATAAACACATAAAAATTGAATTTTAGGATTAGGTACATTAGTTTCTAATCCGAAATGCATTACCATATAAAAACTTAGCCAATAAGCCAGGTGTAAGATAATGCTAAGTGGACTAATTTTTAAAGAATTGTCGTCAACTTTAAGATATGTAGTTGTTAGCTAGGTGATTTAAAACAAGCAAATTAATTTAACAAAAAGTCTGGGTTCGATTTTCAACATCTTTCATCTTAAAACAGAAATATTCTTTTTCGCGGGCTGCCGTCTCTTGCGAGAAAGGGCATAACTTGTATAAATCGTCATAAATTTTTAGCCCACTTCATTTCTGCGCCACCAAATTTTATAGTAAAAAAAACGTTTTTTTTCTCCAATATTTGGCAACCCATTTCTAAGATACTTTTAATGGCATTAATTTAATAAATGTTATTTTATGAATTTTAGTTTTGAAGTTTTTTTTTAAGGTGTCTAGATTGATTTCTACAGCGAGCTGCTCAAAATGATTTTTAAAAGACACATTGAATTAAACATAAGTATTCGAAAACATATTTTAGGGCCAAATACAAACCGTGTTTAAGCACTTTTCAAATTTAGTAGGTTAGTTGGTGTTCAGCTCTCCGAAGTTTGAAATTTTTGAAAGGAGAAAGGACCCTTCTGTAAATGTTATACATGTTATAATTTTGCTTTTAAGTAGTGGAGTTAAATGCATAACTTTCATCAGTTATTACCACTCAAAATGTCCCACATTTATGAGAGGGCATATTACATACATATATACCTACAACATATTTTTATCGGCAAATAAAAAAAGCGTAGGTAGATATTTCAAAATAATCACTTTTACATGAGTTCATCATATTTTTAAAAGCTCAAATGGAGAAACAATAGGGAAACAGTACCCAATTTCATATTTATTTAAAACAAAAATCAGTTTCTGAGACGAATCCAACTTACATTTAAATAATCCTTAGGCTGCTATAATTCCTCACTGTGTTTATATGGCTTCAAACATTTTTTATTTTTGCAACGAATGATAAATAAAAATTGTTTTCTTTTTTATATGTATCTTTTTTATAGGTATATTTTTCACTTTATGCTAAAATTTTGAATTTCATAGAAACAGTTTTGAAAACATTATTTAAACAATAATTATATTACATAAAGAGATTTTTTTTTTAAACCAAACTGTTTGTTTTTCACTTAAATAAATTGATTTAGCCTTATATAATAACACTTTTATATTTTTTAACCACCTTCTTTTACTGAAACTAAGGAAAAATATCTTTTCAGAAAGAAAATTTAAATGAAAAAAAAATTGAATGCATACACTGTGTGTCAGAAACTAAAATAGATGTTGTGGTTGAGAAATAATTTAATGAGCCTGAAAAACATTAACAAAATTCAAAACATAAATTTACATAGTGGCTAAAAACATAAATTATCATAAAATACATTTGGGCAACCTATTTGAATTATCAGTAAAGACTAAGAGCTTATTATAATTATTTGGTGTAAACTCCAATACCGGAAGCAAAAGCGAAAATTATCACGTAAAAAGCGGTGCGTCCAAATGCATTAATTTTCCGCAAAACTTGTTTTACGAGTGGAATTGGATGTATTATAAAATGTATTTAAAAGCAATAAAAGCGGCAAAAATTATTTATTTTGCGGGGATGCGATATAGCGCGACCTTTCATACACGTAGCCGCTCGTAGACTAAAATATAACAATATCAGTATGGAAAACTAGATTGTGTATTTTCTTGGTAGTAGTACGTATTAGGTTTGCAGTATGCTTCCTTTCTTGGCTTTTAAACTTTCCTTGGATGACACAATAGCAAGATATGAAGTACGACAAGGGAACCGGAGCCGATGACGAAGCCAATAGCAGCAATATGGGGACTTCTTGTTTGTATATCTGCCTTTGGACGAAAAACTACAAAAGAATTCATGCACAAATCGGAGTGAAGCTACCAACATCAGAGAAATTGCAAGTGGAGCTCTTTGTTGATAATGGTAATGGTTTGCATTTTGCAATGCTCCATGCATTCAGTTGTATTGGAATTGGAGGTTGCAGTTGGAGCACAAGTGCACTCAGCGTCACCAGTTTGTTATTGCTGAAAACTTAGAACTTCAGAGAACCTTATAGCTTATAGGTATTTGTTTTCTTTCTCAGTTTTCGAAAATGAGTTTTAAAATATCTCTTCTTCAGTAATCGTTGTCTAATATTCTCATTTCTTATAGTTTCAACATTCAACCAGTGCCATCATGTCATGACATCACCTTTGAGTAAGGTGTTGTATACTTGTATTACGTCTATGAGTAGTATCTATGAACTTTACCTTTGTGTGCAATCTGTAAAGAGTAGAAATTTCCTGCAGGTACGTATGTATAATGTGCTCATTCGTACATACTCTTCACCTTCCATCCTTTATAATTAAAAAAAATAAAAGCGTTCAAAGAGCACGGATAGTTTAGTTTTACTAGAGGGGCTGACATTTTTTCATATGGAGACTATTCTCTTAAATGTTTGAACTATGTACGAAAGAAATGATATAATATAAGATACGCGTATAAAACTTTTTAAATGGATTATTCTACTTTTATGTTTTATATCGTTATTTTATTCGAAGGAACAGGACGCGCCGGTCACGACATGGCAAGTGCTGTCTGTTGAAAACACTCGCTGAAGCCCTAAAAAGAATCTTAAGTGATTTTACGGTTTTTATAATATATTAGGTCTAGACCAGATAATTATAAATTATTTTATAACTACAATCGATAAAATATCGCATGATATGTTATTTTTTATCATAATTATGGTCACAGTTTAGTATTTCGCGTTTTTTCATTGAGTGTTCATTTTCTGCTTTTATCAACAGAATTTTATTAAACAGAGCAACATTAGTTCTAACTAGAGTTCAGATATAATTGTCAATCTTTATTTTCAATTGGTTTTCGACTTTCGGTTAACACTTATTTTTAGTTTCAAAAATATCTTGCGATGGTTTAGTTTTTACAAAAAAATTTATGCTTAACGGCTGTAACCTTTTTAGCTGAAAATAAATCAAAAATGGTTAATGCAAAAACAAATTCGAATTTGATAAGAACGTGTTTATTTTTGAAACCGATAACTAAAAATAAAAGGCCTAACAACCTGCATATCCGCATGAATCAAGGCTTACAAAATACTAATGGTTATACTAACGGGCAATCTGGTTGATAAAATTGCAGATGAGATTTATTTTGTTTATCTCAAATAAAACTCAGTGGTTAACCGTAACCTAAAAATAAAGGCTACTCTCAGACATTGACCGATATTTTTTTTGGTTGAAAGTAAAGGTTCAGTGAGCATTTTTGAAAAGCACATCAAATAACAGTAATTAGATTACCCTTCAAATGGTTGAGGTTTATTTCTGATTTTAGCGCAATAAAAAATTTGAACAAATTTACATGTATCGAAAATCATTGCATATTATGTGAATTTTTCAAGTTCTATTTTTGATTTTAGATTATTATAACATATAAACAAAAATACTACATAGCAAAACAAATTCAGTGAATTTTTTATGAACAACAACAACAACTTTAAGGCACTACCACCAATTGTTTTTACGAATTAATTTTATATTAATTCGTTTATATTTTTATTTTTTGGCCGGAGTTATAGCTATTTCATGCTTGCCAGACAATCATCAGACTCCTTTTTAGTGGCGCTGAGCTTTAATCCAATTTTATTTGAAGAACACTTGTATTCTTGTATTCTATTTTATCATTGAGTTTCAAAATGAAAAGAATTCAGACATTTTTTTGTACTTATTCCTGACTGCCATAAAAATCTATTGATTTGGAAGCGGCACCAGCGAAACCAAGGAGGTGGCTATAAAGGCTAAACCCCACCCGCAGCCGATAAAAAAAAAGTTATTTGATATATTTAAAATCACTACACTAAGAAGTTACCAATGCCTACTTAATGAGCCCTACCAATAATCAAATTTAGTGACGACTTAAATATTTCTGTGAAATGGACCCTTTTAAAAAGAACTCTAAATAATAAACCGTACATTGTATGATATTAATATTTAAGTGGAAAATAAATAATGAACCATATATGAAATGGCTTTCAAAAAAAAAAATAACATGCAGTGTTTGGTTCAGTATTTAGAATCCATAACATAATGATTAATTTTTTCGAAATATTAAAGTCGTTGCTAAATTTGGTTATTATTAGGGCCCAATAAGTTCAGGGAAGGAAAATATCTTTCAAACTCAAAAAAAAAAAAAAAAAAAAATCCTATCTTTCTTAAGACGTCCCTTATCTTGGCGGACACTTTTTGGCGGAATCGAATTATTTTGTTATCCAAATTTGTAGCTAATTAAATGCTAATTTGTTGCGCAAACCGCAAATTTGTAGCCCTTTTAGTTTTTTAGTTATTCAATTTTCTGCTAAAATAAGTCTGAAGTTAGCGGTAAAAATCTTAAATAATAAGAATATGTTATTTTAAGAGGCAATAACATTTGTAGCTTTTTGAATGCTTGCATTTAGTGCAAACCCCGATTTTGTAGCTCAAACTGTTTATTAAATATTAAAATTTTCGCTAAAATAAGACTGAAGTTAGCGGACTAAAATAGGAAAACAACATTTTTTTATGCTCAAATTTGAGGCTTTTTGAATGCTAATTTGTTGCGCAAAAAATTAATTTTGTAACAAGCACATTTTTTTTTTCGCTAAAATAAGGCGGCTTAAACGATAAAACCCCAGCGGAATGGCCAAAATAAATAATTTTGAACTTTTTTTTTTGTCTGAATTTGTACCTTTTTGAATACTAATTTGTTGCGCAAAAATTAATTTTGCAGCTCGAATAGTTTTTTTTATATCAAAGTTTTCGCTAAAATAAGGCGGCTTAAACGAGAAAACCCCAGCGGAATGGCCAAAACAAACAATTTTGAGCTTTTTTTATTGGATGAATTTGTAGCTTTTTGAATGCTAATTTGTTGCGCAAAAATTAATTTTGTAGCTCGCATAGTTTTTTTTATATTAAAGTTTTCGCTAAAATAAGGCGGCTTAAACGAGAAAACCCCAGCGGAATGGCCAAAACAAATCATTTTGAACTTTTTTTTTTGTCTGAATTTGTAGCTTTTTGAATGCTAATTTGTTGCGCAAAAATTAAATTTGTAGCTTTTACCCATCATTTTTAAATAGAAATTCAAATTTCAATAAGCCACCTTTTCGCTATCAAGTTACCGGGAAAAATTTTGAAAAATGAAAATTTTGAAATTTTTTTTCCCCCAAATTTGTAGCTTCCAACAACTAGATTAATAGTGAAAACCTCGATTTTGTAGCTCGCACAGTTTTTTTTATATCAAAGTTTCCGCTAAAATAAGACGGCTTAAACGAGAAAACCTCAGCGGAATGGCCAAAATAAATAATTTTGAACTTTTTTTTTGTTTAAATTTGTAGCTTTTTGAATACTAATTTGTTGCGCAAAAATTAGTTTTGTAGCTCGAATAGTTTTTTTTTATATCAAAGTTTTCGCTAAAATAAGGCGGCTTAAACGAGAAAACCCCAGCGAAATGGCCAAAACAAACAATTTTGAACTTTTTTTTTTGTCTGAATTTGTAGCTTTTTGAATGCTAATTTGTGCGCAAAAATTAAATTTGATGCTTTTACCCATCATTTTTAAATACAAATTCAAATTTCAGTAAGCCGCGTTTTTCGTTGTCTGATATGCATTTCTATTTAATGGTTATCCCAGGACAACTGATGTCAACGAAACTTTTAATATAAATTTAAATTCAACGATAGCTAATGCACAAAGCTATTGCTCGCGAAGAATATATTAAATTTGGCTTACAAAAAGAAAAAAAGATGTTGCATACGTTTAGGCTAATGGGGAATTGCCCCTAGAATTGTTTCTCCACTGATTTTTGAAGGCCTATGCACATGAGAACAACCAACGACCGACGAATGATTGAATAAACGTGATTTTAAACATCTTATAAACCTAGAGTGCCATTTATATGAGCTAAGACTTGTGTTTCCGAACTGTCGGAAAATTTGACATTTCATTGACATGAGCGGTCGCAGACAGCTGCGAAATAGACAACACAAAAACTGAACAAACAACTTTTCGACAACAACTTTCGAGGCTTAACTCGTGCGAATTATTTGTTCGCAACTCTTTGGAGTGCGTCTTTATTTTGTGGACTGCTAATTCACATTTGTTAGTTCGCAGGCGAGTTGGTGGTCGCATAGTATATATTGAAATGTGTTTTAATTGTAGTTTTAACTAATTATACGCAATATTATCTATTTAAATTTGTATATGTACTAATTTATTCACTTAATCAAACTATTAACCCTAGATTTATAAACTATATTCATTGTAACATAGTTCATAAATATAAGTCTATGAGACCCCTTACCTCAAAAGTTATCCTATTAACTAACTATAAAGATTTTTGCAAAAAAATACACTTAATTTTACTTTAAGGAACATTTATTTTAAACAAATTAAAGAAAACACTAAAAAAATTTTCACTCGACGCAATCTTTACAACAACTCCCGCGATACTCCCGGCACATGGGACCTTTACAAGAGTGAATTGAGAGGGTCTGTGAGAACCCATGTTTAGGTGGCCGACGTGGTGGAACGTGCTGATGATAGTACTAAGCAAATTGATATACAATGGCCATGACCACATAAAAAAAAAAAAAAAAAAATGATTTTGAGGTAAGTCGCGCGCGAACAAATTGTTCGTCAAAGTGCGGATC